>CM022704.1:5167892-5559362 GCA_012295165.1 Asparagus setaceus | reverse complement strand
GCAGAATTATCCATAAAGGACTTAAATATGAGATGGTATTGGTACGAACATGGTAAATCATAAAAGCCAAGGATACTGATACATCATGGATGTAACAATAACAAGTCGTACATGTGTTTTATGTTGATAATCATCATGGATTTGTAAGGCTAGAAGGTTGAAAGAGTAATAAAAAATAAAAAAGCCCTAGGATATTATTGAAATATTTTTCAATATATACTCAATGATAATGTGAATAACCATACCCCTTGTACACAAAAGAACAATACATATAAGTGTAATATAGATCAAACAGATTGTGAACCAATAATTCCTATTTAACTATCTCCTTCAGGATTCATCTCCAAAATGTACTTAGTAAGCTAGAATGTGCAGTAACAATAGGATGCATCCCCAAGGGGATTCAACACGTAAAACTGTATTGAAGTACACATATGGAATATGTGTAATGAGTACCTCTTTTTTGTCAAAGAATCCATGCAACAAAGGCCAGTCTAATATGCAGTAGTGCATAGAAACTAGAAAGTATATTAATGCACCACTTCATGAATTAGGGATCATAACTAAAAATAAATAAATAGTACCTCCTCGTCACTGTGAGCCTTGTTCTGAATGACCATTACTCCACTGTCAAACTTCCGAAGCATTACTGGGCTGCTCAGAGACCATGAGAGAATTAGTTACTACAATTGCTACAGAAAACTAGCTAGCGAACACATTTGAAGATTTGTAACAATTGGCATTATCTTCTTAGTGTCAGCCCAAAAATAGTAGCTGAACCTGAAAAGGGTTGAGAGTTCTTTCGTGCGTACACATCAATTTTCTCCCAAAGAGCACAAGCTTGTAAAAGATCCTCAGGTGAAATCAATTCTGTAATGGCAGGAAGAAGGATTAAGCAAACTAAAAAAATAAAAAATAAATTGATAAATTTAAAGCATATGTACCTGTCCCTCTGGCACGATTAAAAAGACAGTAAATATCTATCACCGCCATCATTCCTCCAGCTTTCTCAAGCGGTAATTTGACAAAATCTGCCAACTGTTAATTAGAGATTTATTAAAGAAAATTGTTCTATGCAGCTTTCGTTAACTTGTAATCAAGAAGAATGTATGGCTTTACTATAAACTGAATAAGATTTCTAACAGAAAAAAATAATATATGACTGCACTTTATCTTCGCTAAGTATCTACTCAATGAAAGATCATAGTGCAAAAACCATTTCTTCTTAGTGGGTCAACTAATAATTTAAGATGTTTATTTGTAAGTAACATAAAAGTCGGAAACTAAGTTAGATACAAGTGAACCAGAAGATATATGATGATCTGCATGCTAGAGTTGTTGATAGGCCTTGTAGTAATTTCTCATGAGAAGATATTTTTCACTGCATGAAGCCCCAATTCTGTTGAAATTGACAATTTATTTCTGTTGAACTTGGCAATTTATTTATACAATGGCATTATAATTATTTGCTATGCAAGGATAGTAAGGAGTCTCAGGTCACGCCTTCATGATTTCATATGTGAAGATAGTAAGGAGTTACCGGGTCTTGCTTTAATGACTTGATATCTTAGTTGGTCCTTTAAACTGTGTGAAGCAACGTAAATTAGAGATATCCAAAATAGGATGTCTGATTTAACTTAGCTTCGTGCTTTCATCTATGAGAGTGTCAATTACTTTACAAAACGGATGTTCTTTTTTGGGAATCCTACTCGGACGATCATCGCCTTGTCCAGCAATAATATTCCTACTCATGTATTTCATGAAAGCCCTGATCAGACTTTATGTAAACAAAGAACACTGGACATCTTTATGTAGTTTGAGTTCCATACTTCCATATGACCAAGAATAACTTTTTCTCTATCATCCAATTATATCCTCTGAATAATCAGTAATTGAATCCACCTTCTATCCAAATTTCACCTTCGCTGACTTTTCTTGAGGTATATCCAAACGAAATCTTAATCAAAATAATCCGTCTATAGATTCCCCATGATTCTTTCATGGAATCGTTAATATTCCTTATTCTGTCCAAGATCTCATGTTTGAAAAAAGGATTTTTTTTCCTTGTCTGTATCACCAACTTATGTCACCTTCGTTCAGACCCTAAACTACAACTTAACTCTCTCCAGCATGTCCTGTACTATTAAAACCACAAGAATGTGCCAATTGTAAACTAAATTGTTACAAATTAGCCTTGAAGGTGTCCTAGGCGTACAAAATATGAAATTTATGTAGCAAATTGTTAGTCTAGCATGGTTGGAATATCTTTCAGAGAGTTGATATTCAAACACATTATCATGCCTGTTCATCTAAGTTATGGATAAAGTGTGCATAATCATCCCCTCACCTCTTGTACATACAAGATATGAGCAAAATTTATGACTAAAGGATTATTAGGTTGCTCCAAAGAAATCAAAGGCAAAAATTCACAAGTGCAAAGAAAACCTGTCGCGATAATTGCTGATGATACATAGCACCAGCCGATTCCTTCGTAACCGGTGATATGATACCAATACTCAGCATCCAATCTTGCATCTCTTGCTTAGAACCCATTTCTTCCTCACCAGCACTCGCTTGAGAAGTCGAGCCCGATAACAACTTTAACCTCATTTTTTCTGCTAGCATCACCATCTCCTTAGCTTTACTCTATAAAAAGATTAGCCTTGTAAGTACATCCATAGAATAGAAATAGATCTGAAGGAACAAACAGCATAACTATTCCATTTAGAAGCATGCAAAACAAAACACAATTCGAATATCATCCACTTTAAGTTAAAGGGTACTGCTTACAATCTAAACCTGGAAGGGATTTCAATATATAGACAAGCCTGCAAAACTAAAACAAATTACAGCAAAAAAATTTGAAGCCTTTATCTCAACTTTTTAGAGTCGGCTACATGAATCATACTCTACCACTCAATTCTATTAAGGGTTATCTTCTCCGTTATTTTAAATCACTATGATAACTTTCTTCACAACTTCTAACGAAATTCTCTTAGGCCTCCTCCTTTCTTATTAATTATAATAATCTTTTTAATGGCCTCCGTTGCACATGACCGAACCATCTCAAATGATTATCTCTCATTTTATCCTTAATAGCAGCAACTCCAACTTCGTAAAAATGCAACTCGGTCCTTATCCTATATCTTAGTGTATGTAATGCAATTCGGTTCTTATCTATATTTTAGTGTAAGTCCAATTGTTTGTTGTAACATTCTCATTTCTACTACACTCATTTTTTTGTACTAATTTAAACAATTGATAAAGCTACTAAAAATTCCCTTCTAACTGAAGACCAATCCCTTCTCTGAATTCTATAAGATAATCAAGGTACTCACGTAACAGCTCTAAATCCTGAGTTTTCATTCACAAGCAACTGAATTTAGCATTCACAATGTCATTAAATGACAATGCAACTATTTTACTCAAGAATATAAGAATTGCAGCACATCCAAAATTAATTTTTTCCCACCAAAACTTAGCCAAAATCAAGATAAAAAACAATCAAATTCCTCGAAAAGTAAGTAACTAAACAAGAGTGGATCAGATACCATCAGCGCATTGAGATCCTGAAACGCCTCCTGCAAGCTCTTATCAGTGCTCTCCCAGCTCTCCTGCTCCTTCCTCAAAATCCCCGAAACCCCCACCACCGGAACCCTAATCCTCACCTCCTCCCTCGCCCTCTCCTCCTCCCTCACCTTCCTCTCCTTCTCCTCCGCCTCCCAAACCCTAGCCCTCATCGCCTCCCAAAGCTTCTCGAAGAATCCATCCAGATCCCCCTTCCCTCCTCTCAGCGCGATCGTCAGGATCTCGGATCTGGATCCGTTAAGGACCTGGATCCGGATCTTAGGGCTGGAGAACATGGACTTGATCGACTTTTTTGGCGGGAAGGCGTGGACGACGGCGGCGAGGGGGAGGGAGCGGGCCCCGGAGGAGGAGGGGGCGACGGCGGAGAGGAAGAGGAGGCGGTGGGAGGTGAGGATTAGGGTTTGGGATCTGAGGGAGGGGAGGCTAGGGTTTTCGCCGGGGGTGAGGTCGATGGGGCCCACGGTGGAGAGGTCGGACTCGGAGGGGAGGTGGATGGGGCGGCCGGAGGGGGTTAGGGGACCACCGGGAGGAAGGCGGCGGTGGGGTCCATGGAGGGGTGAAGGAGTCGAGTCGACTCTGGGTTTTGTTATGGGTTTTTTTTTCCCAAAATATATTATTCATGGGACTAATGAAGATCAAAATGACTCGTCGCAAACAGGTACGTGCATACGGTCTGGGATACGGCTCCGATAGGCTAAATATCATAAAACCCCCCTTAACTTTGGATGATTATCAGAAAACCCCCCTTAACTTTGAAAATATTAGAAAACCCCCCTAAATTAGGGGGGGTTTCTGATAAAATCTCAAAGGTAATGGGAGTTTTCTGATAACCCCTAAACTTAAGGGGGGTTTTCTAATATTTTCAAAGTTAAGGAGGGTTTTCTGATATTTAGCCGCTCCGATATGATATTCCCGCTTAATAATCACGGATAAGAGTACGTATATAAATATGCCTTCATAAGAAAATTCATATCTATATAGCGAAATTCGGATCCGAATCTGAGATATCATGCAGATATATAAGTTGATTTACATGCGGATCTGAAACAAATATTAGAAAATTAGATAATATTGGGAAAATATAGTTTATATGATCCAAGAGAGTTTATTAGTATGTTAGTTATATCTAAAACCTAAGATTAGATATCTCGGTCATCAAAATTAACATCAAATACATTAATCTAATAGCTAAACTGTTACAATAATATGGCGAATATTTATTCGGATATTTTCGATACGAATACAAATTTTTAAGTTCCAAATCTAATTTCTTTTCTTCAGCTTTGTTTCTCCTAAACCATATTGGATTCAATATTAAAATTATCAATTAAACTCAGATTAATTTGGATCTTATAAAGGGCCTTTGTATCTAGTTTTGGAGATAGAAAATTAATTGTTCAAGAGTTCGTCGTACTTTTTTTTTTTTTTTGGGTAACATGACAATCTTGATTAGAAGAATAGAGAGCCCGAATTCGAGCCCTCACGTCATTAAGACTCAATCTTTTTAGAAAAATCTAAAAAATCAGGATCCATATTAAATCTATATCAATTCTATAAAAGCCAACATTTGTACCTGCAACTATCGAGCTGGAGTACAGTAGGAATCCTATCAAAACCATCTCTATAGGAGTGAGATGATCTCTACCATAAATAGAAGAGATATAATTCTCAAAATTACCTTTTACCTATTCGTGAATGGGAGATCTCCCCTTTCTATGGGGTGTTTTGATAAAATCCCTACTCCTAGGAGCATGACCATCAATGTATCTTGTTGGACGTAGTAGCGGTGGGTAAATTTAGATTACTTTATTAACAATAGGATATCTGAAGGGGATTAAATTGTCAAATGTAGGATTGCAAGTTGATCCAAATTATCCAAATTAGATTCGAACCAGTTGATTTTCTATGATCCGAACCCAAAGTTAGACCAATTGTTTGCCTAAAATGTCTCTAACATAGACTCTTTTTACTCCAACAGGATAAGATCAAATCTAAATTTGCTAATTTTAATCCTATCTTCGTTTTTCCCCTTTGAGAAAAAGGATTAAGCCTAGCAAATTTTAGATTCAATCCTACAAAATCCCAACATATGTACAAGATCACTACAAATGTTAGTTAAAATAATTCAATATCGAATAAATATCACTTATAAATTATAATAGGTTTGAGTCCAACCCGATCCACAAGTATCCAAAGTGAACATTGATATCAATGTAGACCAGTATCGGGTTATCATACCGACCCGATCCATTTCTGTAATCAAATAAAGTGATTCACTTTTCAATCCGAACCGTCCATTTTTTAAATTTTCTAAGCATAATATTTTTTTGAAAAATATCAAACATATAAAAAATCAGTTAGTATTGTTGGGATCCATTATCTCGATGACAGAAACTAAAGCAATCTCATCCCACTATTAAAAACAAAATTAAACAAACAAAGTTTAAACCTCCTTTGCAAAACTACCCCCAAAATTTTTCTTCTCCTCTCATCACAAACAATTTCCCTAAAAAAGAAAATTAAAAAACAAACAAAAAAGTCTCTTTTAAACCCTTGTTCATTGATTATGAAGCCTTAGAAAATCCATATTCACATTTTTCTTTTGAGAAAAATGATGAGTAAGAAAGAGGAGGAAAGGAATGAGAAGATAATTAGGGGTCTTATAAAGTTGCCTCCTAATAGTACTTGCATAAACTGCAATAGCCGGGTAATTTTATTATCATATTATTTTTCTTCTGAATTTTATTGCTATTTTATTTTATTTAATTTTGCTGTTCTTTGATATTCTTCTAAGTTTACAGGGTCCTCAGTACGTATGCACAAATTTTTGGACCTTTGTTTGTGTTACTTGCAGTGGTATACAGTAAGTAGTATTTTCTTACCCTATCAATTCTTGTGAATTATACAGATCTTACATTTTACACAATATATATGAGTAATATTTTTTAAAATACATTTTCTCTTTGTGGGTCTTTGGAAAATCCATAATAAAGGAATTATTCAGTTTAGAATTAATAACCCGGATGCCTAATATACAGGATAATGTATTACTCGTAGGCTTAACTGCCTGCATATTTGCTTGAATTATTTCATTTCATGTTATTAGAGCAAATATAATGTTCATTTTTATCAAAATCCGAAGTGGGTCTAAAATCCTATATGCATATATTGGAGTGTAAATGAAATAAACATATACATTTAGGAATATTTCTATGCTGTTGCCTATTTAAGGGGCAATTTTTGTTAATTTGAACTTTGAATTTTTTGTTATAACAGCCGTGAATTCACTCATCGTGTGAAATCAGTATCCATGGCTAAATTCACCACACAAGAAGTTCAGGCTCTTCAAAAGGGTGGTAACCAGGTGAATTTAATAATAATAATAATAATTTCAAAAAATTTGTCTCTTTTCTACTTGATGAATATAGTAACTTTACATTGCTTGTTTACATTTCGTAGCGCGCCAGAGATATTTTCTTAAAATCCTGGGATATGCACAGTATGAGATTTCCTAATAACAGGTAATGAAATGCTTATAGTTAATTTAGGCTTTTTTGTTTTCAAAATTATAATGTTGATTAGATGTCTAAATCTTATTTACATTTTTTACAGTAATGCTGATAAGATCAGGGAATTCATAAATAATGTTTATATACACAAGAAGTATGCCAATGAAAGGTCTTCTGACAAATTACATAGCAACATGGAGGTAAGTTTAGCTAATACAAACTTCTAATTTTGTTTTAGTGACATTAATACCTCAAAATGTTCTTTTTGTCAACAGAAGCTAAATAATAATGAGGAAGATGGAACCAAAGCCAGTTCTCATCATTCTTCTCAAAATCCACAACATCAGCATGAAGATAATCGAATCGGGAGAAGTCCAATTATTAAGTTTAATGAAAGTCAAGTTTTGGATCAGGGGTTTTTTGACAGGATAATCTCTGGTGCTATTGATAATGTTGCCAATGAAAATTCAAGTTTCAACTTTTCAGACTACTCAGTTTCTAGTAACGGCGATCCATTGTCGCCAAATTCACAAGACGGCGGAGATATGACTCCTGAGTTACTGAAAGAAAATGTTGAAAGGAATTCCAATGAGAGATTTTGTCACAAAGTTAGTGATATTCTTTTAAATTTCAATTTATGCTTGGCTAATTAGCACTTAAACACCTTATATTTTCCCCTACTTAGTACTTATATACCCTCACTTGTTTTAATAGCGTACGTTTTTATGGCACATTAATACCTTAATAATACCTTCTGTTAAGCAAATGCGAAAATATTCCTTTGAATTTTTCTAAGTGGCTTTCAGATGCTGACTTTAGCATGTGAGCATCAAATGGAAATATTCCGGGGATATTCTCACGTTTATAACAGTAGTTACTAAAGTGTCAATTTTAAAAACTTCAGGATATATAAGTGTTGCCAGAAACAAGTGACGGTATATAAGTGCAAAATAGGGTAAACTATAAGGTGTTATTTAAGTGCTAATTAGCCTTTAAGCTTATGGATCTTATGATTTTCTATACTATGTATGAATGATCAACTCTTTCTTTAATCAGAGAACTGTATCTTCAGGCGGATTTGAATCTAGTTCTAGAAGCCTGGAATCGTTTAGATCAACTGCAGAGTCATTTCCATCGACTTCAGAATCATTTATAACAGCTTCAGAATCATTTCGATCACATTCAGGATCGTTTTTAATGAATGATGATGTAGAAGATAAAGATTTGAATGGAGCCCAGAAAACATCAGTGTCGACTTCTATGAATGCTAATGATGGGGATTTGTTTGGTGATATTTGCGATAATAAGCCTTCGGTCTCTGGAAATGACGAAGAATGGGCTACATTTGATGAACATGATCCTTTTGGATTTCTTACTGAAAGAAATGAAAAACCTGAAACTAAAGATAAAGATAATTCACAGTGGTTCTCATTTCCAAATTCTGTGAATTCTGAACCTTTTCTGTCAACTAGTACTCAACTGGAAATTGATTTACAGGTAAAACTTCATCATTTGACGCCATGGCTAAAATTATTTCGTTAGTTACCTTATTGTTCATAAAAATTTGCATTTTGCAGTCGTGGCAGGCGTTCAAAGATTCTTTTGAGAACAAACCCCAAAATGTATTTGAAAATCTTGACAGGAACAATCAGTTACATATTCCAGCCAATGATTTACATAGTGGGCTTCAAATATCAGAGGTATTGATATGTCCAGTGATCTCAGGGTGGTTCTCTTTTTTTTTTTTTCTTCCTATATTTAAGTTTAATAGTTTTGATCTTCTTGCAGAAACCTTTTGATAATGGATTTCAAAGATCATTATCTGGTGATAGCCTTAATCTTCTGTCAACTAGTATTTCAAGAACATCATTTGCTCCATCTATTCTACCTCCAATGGTTCGTAACTTTCTAAATCACTTGCATATAAATATGATATCCAAATATTTTGCCCATTTTCAGTGTATCACAGTCTACTGTGTAAAAAAGAACATCAAGATCATACATAAACCTCGTTAACTAAAATTATCGTTTACTTCACAGGAAAAGGCGGTTCATCCAGGCAAATCAAGAAATCCATTTGATTTACCATATGATTTGGATTCGGAAGCCGACAATAAGGTATGACTCAATATCAGAATTTTCATAATTAAACGTCCAATAAAGAAAGTTATTTTAACTTGACAACAATCCTTATTTGGCTTATTAATTTGTAAGAAGGTGATACATGCAAAGGATTAGATCAACTTATTATGTTTTGTTGGTACATCTGAGGCCATGGGTCCTAATATTAATCAACTTGAAAACTTTGAAAATATAAAAGTCCAATACTAAGTGGTTGTTTTCAAACGAACTACGAAAAAAACGTACTTAAACTAATATTTCCTCAGATTAATTATTGTTGTATATACATGTTTGCTATTTGTCCAAACTTATATTGGCAGAATCTAGACAGAAGTGTTACAGGTTTTCATATTCAGAGAAACTTAATTAGACGAAAGAATGGCTATTGAAACGGGATTTATTAAGCATTTGAAGCAGGGTCATGTGGAAGTACATTGCCATCTCTTATTTTCAATTTCAAGTTGATAACTAGTTATGAAAACTTAGATAAGTCTTCCTTTCAAGCGAACACGATATCTATGAGAAAAGGCATGGATGGCAATGATGATGAGCTGAGTGTTTTCTTTGTACAGGAGCTTTTGCGAAACAACGCAAACTCTATGCTTCTGTTAAAAATGTTTGAGCACGTCTCTGCGGTTAATAATAGCTTTCTGTCCAATTAAACGTTGGTGTTATCATAAATATTTCCCTACATTATTGAACATTGTCCTTCATAAGCAATCTACACCTCTCAACGTTCTAGTAACGCAATATACTGTTTTATGAAGTTGTTAGTTCTAAATAATTCCCTATTTGTAACTGAACCTTATTGTTTGTGATTGCAGTTTTTCGATATGAGCTCTCTACAAACAACAATACCATTTCTAGAGGTGCCTACTCCTCAACAATGGTTACCTCAGAGTTCCAACATCCAAGGTAAGTGCTTTGTTGCAATACCTGTTGCTTCTTAATCCTTAGCATTTGTATCAAAATTTTCGCTTTCCATGTACCTCATCACATTGACCTTATAACATTGAACACTTTCAATTTTCCAGGTATACCATACGTGGAAACTCAAGAACCAAGTTCTATGTTCTCGTAAGTTGCTTCCAGAAGCTTATTTGATTCATACTTAATTTATGCCTTCATCTCTTGAATGGTTTATTGTGATATTATCAGAAATGCACAAGGCTCTACCACATCTCGTCATGGGAATCCATTTGCTTAGACAAATATCGGCCAAAGCAACGTGATCGCTGCTAGTAATACCATGGATGCTTGCAAATTTTGATAATGCACCGACAAAACCTGATTCCTGGTACGCAAGACATGCAAAGCTGTAGAAAAGTTTCAAAGCAAGACCATTGGGACGCATGTATCATGATGAGATTTATGGCTCTTTGAATTGCGTTACTATAGTGATATTAATATTTCCACCGTTTTGAGTAGTATGTTTGTTGTTTACATCAACCCTGTCGCATTGGACAACTGTATGAAGTTACAGATTCAGTTACAGATTCTCTCACCGAATAGATCAAGCCTTTTTTCGTGCCATTTTAATGTGTGCCCTTTTAACCTGTTACCTACAAGTCAAACGGCTCATGTAACCTAATACACAAACTTCTATAGTGCGCGAGAAGCGAACTTGTGTTGCTACCGTATTGTTTTATGTAGTCCAAGTAACTTTCTGTTCTACTCCCAAGCGCAAAGCAGAGGCAATGTGGGGAACGCGTTGCATTACTCAAGGCTAGTTTCCTAATCTATTAACACTATATTATATGTTCTGACAAGTTTGAGGCATGTTATGTACTACATTTGATATTTACATATCACCACAAGGAGGGAGTGACTAAAGTTCGTTAGTTTATTACAAGGCCCTAAAACATATGCATTTTATTGAAATAAAATGGAAACCAACAGTTGGTTAAATGGCAAGGAAATCAAAATTTGGTAGCCCAAATAAGAACCAAGCAACGTCTTGAGCCAGCTAAAAGACATCACTGAATTGAAATGACAAAGCTTAATTACTCTAAATTCACCCAACAATGCAATACTTCTGTGGATTCTCCATTACAATTTGCTGTCAAAAATCCCTTTTTGGTAAAGAATTCATCAAGCTTCTGCTTTCACTACTAGAAAATAACTGGAGACGCCCAGATCAAAAAGCCCAAATTAAAATCGCACTAATTCATAAGAAAGAGATGAGGATGGCACAGCAATGATCCCTGTTTGCGGTTGAAGTCACAGCCAGCTTCGGACATCGCAGAGTAAAATTCCAAGCGCAAGCATGCGGAAAATCTATGATTTAGGAACCTCCTTATTTTACCTGCGGCAGCAAATGCAACATCATTAAACCATAGGTAAACAACTAAAACATTTAGTGACTCGTTGGTTGCTTCAAAATTCACAAGGCCCTATCATCCAATTCTCCATTCGCAGCTTGAAATAGGCAAAACTGAAGCTCCACCCAGTGCACATTTGTACTAATTATTTGCAATTCAGAAATTTATGCAGTGCACAAAATTGAATGATTATACATATAGGTTTGCGGACCCCAAAAATTTGGGATGAAGGCGTCATTACAGGTTTACCAACAGTAATTCAAAAATACTACAACATCTGAGAACTCCAGCAGTTGTTATGTAAACTATTCATAGTATGAAGTTTGAAACACAAAACTGTTAGGAAATAAGATATTAATGTCAGCAAGACCAAACTTGAGAGGGAGTTTGGAGGAAAAGGAGAAGAAATGAGAAAGGCAGCAAAATTCTAAGGTAAGCTAGAACTGTTTCATTGACCCGATGCAGAGCAAAACATAAATAAAACTAGGAAAGTGGTTCTCACTTGGTTTCAAGAGGAAAATGAGAAAGGCAACAAAATCACAAAGGTCCTCTCTCGAAGAAAAAGAAAGTAGGACAACCCAAGTTTTCCCAGGCATAATTCAACCGTGACAAGATCAGCCCATCAAACACAATGTTGTTTGAGCATCTAAGAGAACAAGATTCCCTATAAATTGTTAGGTAGTACTCACCACCAAATTGCTAGAACGATTTAATTACCTATTTCCTTTCTGTTTCTGTTTCTTAAAACACCCAATCCCCACCATTGCCACCCAATCCACCAATACATTATACACATACAACCAAAAAAAGCACTGCTTTCATGGAGAACACTCAAACTCAAAACAACAACAAAATACACCAACTGCCTAATAGCTAAATTTTGAGCATAATTGGTGAAGAAAAGATTACCTAGGGCTCCATGATCATTGCTGAAGTATCATTCATATTCGCATCCAAATTAAGACCACTGGAAGGCATTTAAAAGTGTCAAATAAGATGTAAAACTATGAAAGGAAACAATCCTGAGAAAAATAAAGGAAATCATACCTTTCTGCAGCTTCTAGTCTCAGTTGTTCCATGCGATTCTGGATCTCAGCACACACGGTCTCTATCTCTATGTTCTTCTCACAAAGTTCCCTCCATTCAGTAGACAGGGCATTAAGTTGTACACCTGTACTTTGCTGATAACACCCTCATATGAGAAAATATGGAACTTGCATGCACACAAATGATAATCCAAATGGCATTATTTAGGATGAGATTTAAATAAAATAAAAAAAAAATCACCTGGTGATATTTCCTTTCACGGTTGACAGCTTCTATCCTTTCATTGTATTCTGAAGCTGTAGCTTGCATCCTGGTGAGGATAGCATAAAAATGATTCAGCAATAAACCTCTTTAGTTTCTTCATAATGTGAGGTCTACTTTAGTCTAGTATGCCTGATCATGAATGAAGAGATGCGTATTTCATGTGATTAAGGATAATCGTATGCATGGAGTGTACAAACATCCATAATTCCTTTCTTGGGCATCTAGAGCTATTAATCAACATAGAACGAGACTGATATGTTGATTCTACACGTTGTAATGTAATTTTTTAGAATTTGCAATGTTCAAACAATGGCAGCTGACACAACCATCAGGGTATTGTGAATTTGCAATCATCTTTCTACCTTCTGGTTGAAATTACGAGAATGTTCAATGAAGAGAATCTCTATTCGGTAAAAAGTGTAAATAAGAAATATGTTTACCTTGACAGCAATAATTCCATTTGTTTGTTATGAAGTTTCCATACATCAGCGCCATGTTTCAGCATCAGTTCAAGATTCTCCATTCTGATATAGCAATTAGTTCAGTCAGAACACATGCATAAAAACTTTGCATTTGCATCTCTTTTAACAGTTAGAATCATGTAAAGCATAAAACTTATATAATATGCAGGATAAGGATCAGACATGGTAACTGTCAGTCATCATGTCAACATACTCGTTCAATCAAAATCATTGAAAAAAATAAAAAAGAACGTAGTCATGAAATGCTTTTATCATTAATGAGAATTGGCCACAGCAGAAGATGTTTCAAGCCGTAAATGATGTAACAATGAGATTGCATGACTAGTCACTCAAATGGCCGAAGACAGGAAAGATTTCAAGCTGAAGATGACTGGTTCTACTGTGACGAGTTCAATTGGACAAGTAGTCATGTACAAGAAGCGAAAAAGACAATAATAGTTTGTGAACGCCAGTATATGGGTGTATAATCAACATCAAATGATTATGCACTTGTCCGCTGATAGAAACATAACTATTTCATATGGTTGCCACCCACATACTTTTATGAACACACATAAATAGGATCGCGAAGCTTGTTTTCTAACAACAGTATCATATATTCCAAAAACTAGTCCATGTTATGTTAGTTGTAGGTGGATGACTATGACATTCAGAAAATTACGTATAATAATAATCTTAGAACTGGGAAATATACAAATAGTTTAAAAATGCTATGGGTCCATCTGGATAACAAACAAAACTTGTTTTCTCCTTGCATGGGTTTTTGATTGATGCATATTTAGCTGACTCTACC
Organism: Asparagus setaceus; assembly: GCA_012295165.1. NCBI lineage: Eukaryota > Viridiplantae > Streptophyta > Magnoliopsida > Asparagales > Asparagaceae > Asparagus > Asparagus setaceus. The sequence goes on along the minus strand of CM022704.1, from coordinate 5,545,237 downwards.
AGGATTCTTATCAATCTGAATGGAAAAATACGACTGATAAAGCAGATGTATGAGCTGCATTTCATGAAAATAATCTTTCATTATAGTAAAATTTCCACCAATGTAACAGTTTCACAAAGAAACTATGAAAGAGAGGACAAGAAGTACACACCTTATAACTTGATGTTGTAGTAGGCTTTGAGCATTCTTAAGTGCCAGCCTCCAAGCAGTTACATCATTACGCTTGTTCATGGGAGGAGGTTCCAATCCATAGCGTGACATCTCAAGAGTTACAGGAGGTTTTCCAGCCCTCACACGTTCATACTCTCTTGCAAGCATAGGATGATCCTGAGAAAGAATTGGCACATAATTAATAAAGAGGCTTCTTTAATGATTATATCAGAACAACACTAAATTCGATCCAATTGTATTATACATGATGAATATAATATAATCAGAAAATAAGATATAAATAATTAAATTAGTGGTTAGCACAAGTTTTGAATATTAACCCCAGAATGTAAATGACAGCGGAGAAGCCCATATATTTCTCTCAGCAGTTACTTTGTGCAACCTATGGCACCTAATCTAGTTATCACCTTTACAGTAACTAGTACGTGTAGATACCTAGAATTAAACCCAAAATGTTTTAAACCAGATCATGCTCGATCAGTACAATCCAACTAAGTGCAGATCATTTTTACATTATAAGTGTTTCTGAACTGGACAACCTGAAAGTCAACCTTAAAAGTATCCATTCATAAATTTCACAGAGAAGGAGTAATTATATGACGTAACGAATAGTACTTGTAGATGGCGAATATCACATCTTGCTTCCTAACTATCTCAGTTGCTAACCTAATATTAGGGTTGCAATGTTTCCCAGCAAATCATGGTCATAGCTGTAGCCTCAGGCGGAAAATGGCCGTCTCAAAGTTAAAACTGCTGTTCTTAGTTAAGTAGCAAAGATTTTTTTCATCCAGTTTCTAGAGCTAAAGGCATTAAATTAGAGCTTGCATTAGTTGCTAGCTAGGAGTCTGGCCAGGTCAACAAATATGCGAGAAAAGATTCCATATGATCAGAATAATTTAGCAGCCAGAATTTTCCATAGTTCTCAGGCTAAATCTATTACATTACATTCGTTAAAATGGGTGATTCTCTTTTTATATCTCACTCAGTAACAAATCTAGAGCATATCATGATCAATCATAGCAAATATCCTCCTACTACTTTCAAAATTACAAAGAAAATACTCAATAAACAACCCTAGGGTACCATTTTTCCACTGACAAAAGCAAGCCCTAAACCCCAAAATTAACTTCAGAAAACCCCTACTCCAAAAATTTCCAGAAATCTAAAAAAAAGAAAACCCTGAACCCTAAAATCAAACTTCAAAGATTATGAATTACTATCTCAAATCCAGAAACTTTCAGATATCTCCCGAGTTAGATTTAGACCGCATTACCTATTTTGCACTGCTAAAACCAAAAAAACCCTAATTCTCAAAATCAACTTCAGAGAGCCCCTAAACCCTAAAATCAAACACCAAGTATTTCAAAATCTACCTCAAAATCAGATTTTGGAAGAGGAGGGAGATCTTTAAGAAAGTCGGCGGGCTTCTTGATGCTCCGCCGCATCTCCTCCTCGACGAGGCGGTCGACCTCGGCCTTCACCTTCGGATCGCCGTAGTCGTCGTCGATGTACGGCAGCGCGTCGATCACCTCGTCGCTGCCGCCGATCGCCGACCAGCCCTCGCGGTTCGGGTCCGGCGGCGGCGCCAGCATCAGGACCTCTCCTCTTCCCGCCATCGCAAAAGAGAGTAGAGATTTGTGGAGTTCGTGAAATCGCTTTAAGAGGACTTTTGCTGTGCTAGGTTCCTGCTCTTATGTTGGCGTGTTTATGGGTAAATTTTCATAAAACCCTCTCCTTTGGCACATTTTAAGATAGCGCCCCCTGGAATTAATAAAGTCTAAATAGAACTTATGTACCCTATTGTTTCATCTCTACTTTTCACTTATGTAGCTTCACTTGTATTTGATAGCAAGAAAATACCCTGAAGTTTTTGGTAGCACTTATATACTCTCAGTTGTTTTTGGTAGCGCTTATATACCCTAAATTTATTAAAACTTGCACTTAAATACCTAACATTTTAAATCTAACACTTAAATACCCTAAAGTTTGCATAACTGAGGGTATTTATGTGCAAGTTTTAAAATATTAGGGTATTTAAGTGCTAGTTGTAAAACATTAGGGTATTTAAGTGCTGCTAAAAAAAATTGAGGGTATAAAAGTGCAAGTTTAAAAAACTTTAGGGTATTTTTTTGCTACCAAACACAAGTTGGGGTATATAAGTGAAAAGTAGTTGAAACATTAGGGTATAAGTGCTATTTAGCCAATTAATAAATGTGTCTAACCCCCTAACTTTTGGGCGTATGACAGAATCCCCCACATATTTATAATTTTTTTAACATATCCCCCAAAAATCCAAAATTTTCAATATTATATTCAAACCCAAACTTTTAACATTCTTTTTAGATAAACCCAGACGCTTTTGATAAAGTTTCAGAAAACCCCCTTTAGTCATTGGAGGATATGTTGAAAAAATTGCAGATGTTTGGTAGTTTTATTTCAAGCCCCGGATGTTAACGTTTAGGGGGTTATCTCTAAATGGGCCAAACTTTAAGAGGGTAATATGAAATTTACACAGCAAAGAAACTAACAGTTATCAGGGCTCCTAGTTCACCATCAGTCGAGAGAGGGGGCAAAAAAGAAAAAAAGAAATCGAGACATTTCAAATATCTTATGATTTATTCATAAACCAAGGACTTAACATAATCCAACCCTGCATATGTCACTAATCATAGTCTGATATTACACTTTATCCTCAATCCATTACAACAAATAAAAATATATGACTTATTAAAGTTCTGTCAGGGACTAAGAACTGTCTTGTTTCTAATGATCAAGTACTCATTTCAGCTCCTTCGCTATCAGCTGCTTCATGAAAGTAGTCCTGAAACTCTGAAAAATCAAGAAGTTCGATGCTCATCAAGTTATCCTCGTTTCGCACTGGATTCATTGTCTCTGTGTCCTGTGCCGATGAATTCAGGCTTTGGTTAATTTGCGCTCCTGCAATCATTTGAGAAACGATGTATGTATTAATCGATGAATACATTTTCAAGTTGGAATGTTTTGTTTCTTTGTTATGCCTGAAGATGTTGACTCTGGCAGGATACTTTGGTTCGTTCGAGAATTCATGATGATTGCCGCACTTTCGTTCACCACCATATGTAGCATTCAACGTAATAATCATACACAACATCTGGGCTCGAGTTCATTATCAGGATTTATTACCTCTTGAGTATGGTTGAGTTCATCTGAGAAGGAGGCCTGGCTTTGATTCCTAAAACGTCCTGCAATCATTTGAGGCAAAGTTTCATTAGTACTTGCATCGTTTTAAAGTAATTTTCAGGATTTCTTTGTTCATCTATACCTGTAGCAGAACTCACTATTGTCATCAGGTTTTGATTATCATTTACATCATTCAACCGATTATAATCAAAACCATCGCCTGAGCTTGAGATCATAAGGTTAGGATTATTAACCTCTTGTTGTGCTTGATATGATCAGAAAATACCTGTCTTTGATTCATAAAAGGTTCTGCAATCATTTGAGACAAAAAGCCCAATTAGTATTTACATCAAGTTTCAGGAAAACTTAGGATTTCTTTGTTCTTCTATACCTGCAGGGATTCTTGGTTTGCTCCCCAGTTCATGCTTGATGCATCTTTATCACTTGTAAACACAAAAACTTATTATAGCATTAATTGCACAGATACCCCCTAGAATATTGTTGTTTTGAACTAACTACCCCTGTAGTTTCATTGTTGCAGATAGATCCCTGGGTTAAATTTATTTGACTCTTTACCCTCATGTGGACTCATTAATTTCACCAGGGGCAATATCTGCCAAAATTTCACAAAAGGCAAACGAGACAAAAAAATTTAACCCAAGGGTAAACTTGTCAAAATTATTTAAGCCAAGAGTTCAAGAAAAAATTAACACCAGGCGGTCTATCTGCAACGATGAAACAGTAAGGTGGTAAGCTCAAAACCGCGATACTACAGGTAATCTATGTGCAAGTAAACCTTGATTACAATCACAAAAAAAAAAGAAATCACTTCAGCTTATAAAGTTTGAGTTAACTTGCATGCTTCTATTCACTGGGGTGAACAAAAATTGTCCTTGATAAGTTTCCATTCTAGATCCTTGACAACTATTATTAGCAGGTATAGAAATTTCTTGAGGAAATCTCAGGTTTCCTCTTTTAGGCTGAAGCTCAGGTGGTGTACTATGGGGTGGCCCACGAAAAGTGCATAGTGGTGGATCGAGCTAGGTTTTCCTACAAACAAAGAAGAGCCTCCTTTTTCAAAGCCCTCACATGCTCACAAAATTATGGAAAATTGCGCTTCTTGTATTCGACATGGCCATTCTAGACCCTTGCTAGTATTAGCAGTTTATAGAAGTTTCTTGAGGAAGTCTCAGGTTTCCTCTTTTCGGTAGTTCAGAGTGTTGTGCTGATGCTCTTAGATAATTTCCTTAGCTCATTCCTCGGTTCATGTTGTTCTTAAACAAAGACTGAACATTTTGATGCATTAATGAAACTACCCGATTGTACCTAAAACTCTCATTTGACTTGATTGCATTTGTGGGGTATGAAGGCAGTCCTTTATTCATTTTCATCCCTGAAATTGTCGATATACTATTCTTGAACCACTAAAAGCCACTTCTCGAGAAAACCTCGTGTTATATATTTTTATATAATTTTAAAACAGCATTGAAACTTGATCCAATTGTGTTATTTACAAAAAATGTAAAACAATTGATCGAATTATGTTATCTACGACAAATGGCTTTTATAGGATCAGGAGTAGGATATCGAATAATTTCAGAGATGAGAATGAATCAAGAGTTGCTTCATACCAAACAAATAACTATTTCCAAAATGTTATCAAAACGTTCAGATTCTGATTAGGGCCAACATGAAGTGGGGAGTGGGCTAACACAATCATATGAGATTATCAACGCAACACCCTGAACTATCAAAAAAGAGGAAACCTGAGATTTCTCATGAAACTTTTATAAACTGCTAATAGTACCTGGCAAGGGTCTAGAACGGTCATGCGTGATACAAGAAGTGCAGTATCCATAACTTTACGAGCATCTGAGGCCTTTGAAAAGGACTCCTTTATTTGTCGGAAACCTAGCTCAATCCACCACTTTCCACTTCTCGATGGCCACCACATTGGTTGTCTCTCTTCTCCAAAAGTGTATGGTTTTTTCCAAGGGCCTGCAGTTGAGTAACCAGAGGTAAATAATAAAATTAGAGGTAAATAAACGAGATTCGATTATGCAATCACAAGTTCAATTAGATATTTTTGTTTGCTCGAGATGAGAAAATACGAAGGCAATATCCGGTTTCTAGTACTCAAGTGGGTAATTTTAGATCATCAGGATAGCTAGTTACAACTTCTATCTGAGCATAATTCTTGACTGAAAACTATTTTTTGTACTTTTTACCTCCATCAGTTTTCTGTTTTGTCAGGTGTTTCTTTTTTTTCTTTTGGTCCTTAAAAATAACAAACAGGTAGTAGACCACATTACTGAAAAAAAAATGTGACCCTTAAATCCTAAAAAAAAGAACTTCAAAGGTTTTTAATTACTATATAATCAGATTTAGAGCAAATCATGGACAGCCATACGAAATATCCTCATTACTAGTTTAAAAACTACCAATTCCATCATAAGTGTCTCACATCAAATGTGAAAAAAGGAAAAACAAAATGCTCAATAAACTTAATCCCAAGATAAACTTCAGAGACTCTTAACTCCAAAAATTTACGGAAATCTCTAACAAAAGAAACCCTATGACCCTCAAATAAAACCTAAAGATTTTGAATCATTACCTCGTAATCCGATTTGGCGAGAGGAGGGAGATCCTTAGAAAGCCAGTGGTTTCTTTGACTCTCAACTGCATTTTGTGCCGGCTGCTGCCCGTATTTATACACTTTGTAGAATCTCTATGAAAGGAAACTCTTACAGAAAAGGAAACATCTAATAAAGGAAAGTCTTAAGTAAGATACTATATATTTAACTGACACATTGAATCTGGGCACGTTTATTTAAAGCAACAAACAATATGATATCTTTTAATACTTCAAAAAATTTGGACTTATCATAATCCAATCATACATATGTATCACTGATGACAGTCTGATGTTACACTCTATTCTCACTACTGTTACAACAACAAAGGAAAAAAAATGAGACATTAAGTTTTATTTTCTACGACTAATTTGCTCTTTTATAATGATCAAGGACACTATGACCAGGTCCTTCATTATCAGATTCTTGATGAAAATAATCCTGAAACTCCGAAAAATCAAGAAGTTCCGTGTTCATCAAATTATCCAGCTGCTGCATTGGAGCCATTGTCACTGTATCCTGCACCGGTGAATTCAGGCTTCTTTCATTCACTCCTGCAATCATTTGAGACGATATTTTTGTATTAATTGATGAGATAATCTATTTTCTAAGTAGGAAGGTTTGGTTTTTGGTTATACCTGAAGATGATGATTCTGGCAGGATAGTTTGGTTCCTTCGAGAATTCTTGAACCTTGCAGCGCTTTCTTTCACTATTGTCATCAGGTCTTGATTATCATATGAATTCAGCTGAAAATAATCGTCAGCAACATCTGAGCTCGAGTTCATAAAATTAGGATTATTGACATCTTGGTTATCGCTGATTAGATCGGAGACTGAAGCCTGGCCTTGATTCCCCAAAAGTCCTGCAATCATTTGAGACAAACTTTGATCAGTATTTGCATCACTTTTGAGAAAGTTCAGGATTTCTTTTCTATCTAGACCTGTGGCAGAATTTAGGATAGACATCAGGTCTTGGTTGTCATTTGTATCATTCAACTGATTATAGTCAAAAACACCGCCTTGATTATATGCTTGTTGGCTATAGTTGGTTTGATCAGAAAATGAAACCTGGCCTTGATTCATAGAAGGACCTGCAATCATTCGAGAAAAGTTCTAAAGTGCTTGCATCATTTGTTTCCGAAAAAATTTGGACTTATTTTTTCGTTTATACCATCAGAGGTTTCTTGGCTATAGCTGATTTGATCAGAAAATAAAACCTGGCCTTGGTTCACAAGAGGTCCTGCAATCAATTGAGACAAAAGTTTTATTAGTACTTGCATCATTTTTACGAAAGGTTGAGGATTTCGTTATTTGCATATACCTGCAGGGATTTCTTGATTCACTCCCCACTTCATGTTTGATGCAGATTGATTATTATGATAAAAAGGATTCATGCTTGAGCTCATAAGATTAGCGTTAACCTGCAGATTTCTGATATCTGGGGTGAAAAAAGTATGTCCTTGATTTTCCATTCTAAACCTTTGCCAGCTATTGTTAGTCGTTATGGAATTTTGTCGAGGAAATCCCAGGATTCCTCTTCTTGGTAGAAGTTCAGATTCTCGGTAGAAGTTCATGTTCTGAGCATTTCGATACGTCGAAGGAACCACCAGATTGCCCCAATTCAAAGGACTACCATTTGACTTCATTCCATATGCATTTGCTTGGTAATACCTATTTCTTTGGTATGAAGGAAGATCTTTATTCATTTCCATGCTTGAAATAGCTCGATATCCAGTTCCTGAACTTCTAGTAGCCATTCCTGCACCTGTAACAGGCTGTTCAGATGCATTTTTGTAATTATTAACCGGGGTGGTATTCTTCTGACTACTCTCATGAAAAGAACCTGAACTTGTACCGATGCTATTTGGATTAGTCTGAAATGATCGAGACTGGCTCTGATCCTTCTGCATTTCTCCTGGAATAACCATTAGAGTCGATGTAGCAGGTACTTGATCAATTTTTGAATCCTTTTCTTCAGATAAGCTTGATTTTCTCTCTTCAGTAAATGCAGGTAGTGCCAATAATACCTCATGCTTCCCTTTCATCGACGTAAGCATTAGAGTGTTGTTATCTGTTGCTTTGCGCTTAAGGACACCATTATATACATTGTTCAATATCACCCGATTGTCGCTGGATTTTGCGTTTATGCCATTTTCTTCTAGCTGTATCTCTTCCTTCACTTCAAGAAGAGGACCAGAATTGATTTCTTGCATCTGAGACTCACTTTCATTGATATTAACATCACTTATCGTTTTCTCAGCAGAACTACTAGGGCTCTCAATCTTCAAATTGTTTAAGATGTGCAACACAATTGATAAAATGAACTTCTCCTTCCTAGACATTTTCTCTTGTAAAGTCACAGACTCTCGAACAATCCTGCACACAGCTATTGGCGATAGATGATTGATAATCGAAACCAGAAGCGCAAGTTTCCACACCTTCATGAGCATTTGTGGCCTTTGAAATGGAGGCTCCCCTTTAGTTGTAGGGAAACGTAACTCAACCCACCACTCTGAACTTGTTGTGGGCCACCACGTTGGCTTTCCTTCTTCTCCTAAAGTGTATGCTTTTTTCTGAGGCCTGCAGTTGAGTATCAAAGAAGAGAGAATAGTTGAGAGTGTCATGTCTCTGAAATCATCGAACATTTCATGAAAGGAGGTTTTGGTCTTTTGTTCTATGTTTGACATGAAGATAGGATCTTTGGTGGATAAGATAGCAAGCTCGTCGGAGTGCAGTACGCAAAACTTTAATTTATCATCATGAGGATTAGTGCCAGATACTGAAGCAACTGATTTTCCTTTACCAATGTTTTGGCTTTGGCTTTGTTGGCCTTCTTTTAAAACCAAAGCCTGATTCAATTCTTTGGACAGTTTTCGTTTGAGGGACCGAAGATGGCTTGGCTCTTCATTTTCTTCATTATTATCGTCATCGTCATCAGGGATCAGGATAGCATGTGGGTAATAATCAGTTGGTTCCATGAATGCAGAAAGATCAATGTTTAAAATGATTCCTGCAATTAAAACGAAAATTAATGTATGTCTACAAATATGCCAGTTTCAGTATTAGCCTTGAAATTATGCACCAATAATTAATTCATAGTCATAGTAGACAAGAGATACATATGGGAGGATATTTGCTGAATGTAATGAAAAGATAAATTGTGCAACATTAAGATGAAGATGCATGTGAGCAGACTATAGACTTTTGGAGTCCTTTCTTATCAAAAGTTACTGAGAAAATCTTATATCATAAAATATGATGAACACATGAAAAGTAGGCGCACGCTATATGTATATGTATGAAAATTAAACTATAACATATATGAGCATATGATGACACACATCTGAAGGAAAAGAAATTTTGATTTTTCGGTATGTTAGCCGCATATATAATAAGAAGCATCAAGCAAAGAAGAGAGATGCTTTATAACATCTATATCAGACATTTATTCCCACTTCAACAGTTCAACACCTAAAAGGCTAATATAGACAGGTTTGAATCCATAAGTCATAGTGCTAATTCCCACTTCAACAGTTCAACACCTAAAAGGCTAATATAGACAGGTTTGAATCCATAAGTCATAGTGCTAATTTAATTTGATTTGATTGATGATGAAGTGTGGGTTAAAAAAACATTATCCATTTTAAAAACCTTATGAGCATGTCATCCAATTTATGAAAATGTAAAATTTTAGAAGTATCAAACCGGTGAGCATTACAAAGTATATTGCCTACTTAGGAGACAAATAACAAGATGCATGGCTAATAAAGAAAACCTTAACCTGTGTATAATAAATCCAACGTTTTCTCATACGTAATAGCATAGATTCTACAATTTATTTTTCCATTATGTTTATATAAGAAAATACAATGTGATAATGAACTCTTTCACTTCTGTCAAAAAATAATAATGAACACCATGTTTAAAATATCGTTTGGAGATTTCCTATAATTAGAGTCCATGTGAGAACTAGTCTTTGTGCATATATGCATGTCTTTCCATTTTGAAATACCTTATGTATTTTTAAATTGTAGTATGTTATAATTAGAGATTATATATATTACACCATAAATTCTAACAAATATCAGAAAACATAAAATTATGAATATTACAAGGAAAAAGAAGAAAAAGAGTGCTAGAGAAACTTGCCTAGTTTAAGTTCAGGTTGTCCAATGAAAAGGATGAGAATCAGAAAGGCAGTTAAGAGCCACTCCTGCAATTAAAATGCAAAGGAAACATCATTAAGATAAACATATTTATGTATTAGGCTAGAGATAGGGGAGGATATCACACCTAAAACATATTTATGTATTAGGCTAGAGATAGGGGAGGATAAACATATTTATGTATCAAAAGAAAAATTGTGCAACATTAGGATAATGATATAAAACACTCATTAGCAGGCTCGAATTCATAAGCATAACTATAAACCTTAAGACAATTTGTTCTCTTTTTATTACTGCAACTATTTGAGGCAACAGAAGCCCATATTTTTAAAATTTGATAAAATCAAATAGCAATCTCATGTAATTTTCATGGAATAGGCGACATAATAAACCACATGGAAAACCTAGCACTATAATTTTCATGAAAAGGTGTTGCTGTAAATAACAGAAATTTAACAAATTAACAGAAAATTATCCTGAAAAACAATTTCAAGAACATTCTCAATATGTTTCCAGAGTGACCTTTTGATGTTTTTGGTTAGATATTTGTCTGTGTTAGTTATCTTAACTAAAGGACAAGAGATCTAGTTTCATTGTTTAACATATACAATTTCTAACTTCATAAAGGAGGTAAATATATTTCACAGACAGTCTTAAACTCAAGACAATTCTTTATAGAGCACTTTCCTCAATTTTGAGTGTCTGCTTTATGTTTGACTAATACATCATGCTATACATATTATAGTCTAAATACAGGAATATTTGTTAGAAAAGTGAGATTCTTGTAGTTCACATATATTAAGCAAGTCTAAGCATTTTGAAATTCTATCCTCAAGATGAATTGCCTAATATGGAATATAAAATAAGAACACAACAAAATAAATGCTTGAGAAAATTGAAGTGCATGATTGTTAGCAGGAAGGAATCTGTAAAATAAAATTAACCAGGAACCATTTTTCTGTTAAAAGTTAAAGTAAATGAAGATAATAAATAATTAAGATGGCACTAACCCTATTGTGAAAATTATTGAAGAAAATGGTACTAAAGACCAAATGAAAATAAAAGGAGCTCACTTTGATGATAATTTTCTTACACTAGCCAATCTTTGTTAGTTATTCGCTATATCTGAAACGAGAATATAATTGCTAGAAGACAATAAAAAATATCAAGTAGTTAAAAAAGAAAAGAGGTATTTTATCCCTTTTATTATAATCTCTTAAATATGAGAAGAAATAAAGTAAAGCAGTGTTTAAAATTGATTTAGATTTAACACTCTATTAATCTTGTATGAATGACAGTAATCTTAAATTTAACTGTTAAACAATTGGAAAACCTGAAACAAAAATAAAATTCATGGTGATGATAGCAAAAGTCACCATTCACTATAGAAATACTTTTTCTCTCTCAGTATTAGAATTTATGGAAGAAACCACTTAATTTATTTGTCATTAATTAGAGTTTTGTAGTAAATGTATAGTCCATTAACATTGTTAGAAAAGCAAGACTTCATATACATGCAGTTAATTAAGACGAAGATATGGTGAGATCCCCTTAGAAGTAACCCAAAGGAATCTTGAAAAGGAGGATCATATTTGAAAACAGGATCATATTTGAAAACATAAGATTGCAATATTTCAATAACACCGCTAGAAAAACACCCCAACCCCAAAAAAAAGTAAACAGGAACTTTAAGTAAACTAAAAAGTTCAAAAAAAAAACACCACATTAAAGAAGAAGAAGATGATTGATTATGGAGCTTGATGATAAGAAAAGATTAAAATATTCCAAGGATAGATAGTTTTGAACTAGAGCTAACTACAAGATGGTACTCTAATTATACGAGATCATAAAACAAAAATGGAAGGATATGGAAGAGCGCGAAACTTTAAATGTACAAATGTTTTTAAAAAACTCAAAACGAGTTACTCAGGATACCTTGAAACAAAATGAAACTTATGATGAACTAGATGTTTGTGAAAATTAAGCAAAAATCAGCATACTGTCAAATTATGCACTTTATTTCACTTCCACCATTATGATTTAGATCTGATCAAGCCTAGCTAGCTTCATAAACTCAGTATGAGAGAGAGGGGAAAGGTAAATAAATGGATAATAAGCAAACTGAAAATAATAAAAGAGGAAGATCATATGAAGAAGAACAAGGTAAAGATGGAAAAGGATCATCACTAAGAAACCCTGTTTACCTGCCATTAGAATTTCATAGCTGGCTTAATCTACAGTCCATTATAAAAAGAAATTATAAAAAATGCCCTCAGAGACAAACACACAAGGATCACTCACATGAGGATCAAAATATTGAAATCATAACTAGACTACAATGCTTCACATAGAAGCTAACCAAACAAATTAAAAATACTTTTAAAAAACATATAAAAACTACCTTAGAGAAATCCCCACAAGGATCTCTCCAAGTAGAATCAAAAAATCAATGAAACAAACCGATTGTTGCATTGAAAACAAGATTGTTTTCTGTAAACAATCAGACTGAGCTCCTTTCAGGGAGAGGTTAGAGGAGAAAGGCGATGAAACAATAATTTAGCATAAGAAGAAAGAAAGTACTCTTTGTGTAAGAGAAGAGAAGGGAGATGAACCTTTTTCTTGTGTAATTTGTATAAGTGAAGAGAGAAGCTGTTTACTATTTCTCTCTTTCTTGTTGTGAGAGTGTGTATGAGAAATGAGCATATATATAGGCACTGTCCCTACTTTGTTTGGTAACAAATCTAGGGTTGTGGATGTCATAAACCCTTGGACTTTGTTCTTAAGTTTTTCTTTCCCATTATATCCCTTTTATCTTTGGAGAGTTACCCAGAGAAATGGTACTTACATTGCACTTGAAAGTTCAATTTTATGTATTTCTGGATTGTATAATGTAATTGAGATGTTCTATATATAAAAGATATGGATTAGTAAAATGTCACAAGTAAAGAAACTTAGGAGGGAATGTGCTTTTCAAATATGTACTTTTAATCTATGGTTTTAGCCTTTTTTTAAGTCAATATGTACAACATTACAGTCTGAAAATGGCTGACAACTATTCTATTTACAAATAGGTATCTCATGTTTGATATAGAAATAGTTTTTTTCTTAACAAAATAACAAAACTGCTCTTAACTATGGGAGGAATAAAAAAGCATGTATCTGAAGATTAAAAACTGCCCGTGACAACAATTAGATTAATGAATTTGAGATTAAAAACTGTTCGTGAGAACATTGATATTAAATGAAAATCAGGTCAGGGGGTTAGAAGTATTTGACTTTTTTCTGGAAGAGAGGAAGCATGACTTCTAGGATCCAGGAGATCGGAAGCAATTTTCCTTTGCTGTTATGATGAATACCGAGAGTATGTTAATGATTAAGATAAAAATATATCCGAGAATTCGTGGACGTGATATTAACTTGATGCGCTTTGCATGAGTCCATCTACGTCCACGCGCATGCATCCATGACACATGTATTTTACAGAGAAAGAATTTATGTTATCGACGTGAATAGGAAAAGATTATGTAAAAATGATAATATGTAATATATTCTAACATTACAATAATGAAAACTTTTTCAATAAATTCATCCTAAAAGGAAATGAAGGGACAATTGATAAAATCCCCATTTAGGGTCTCCATCCAAATTGCCTTAGCAAAAGAGGATCCCTAGCCAACATTGCTCATTTAAAAGTAAAACGCATGTAAAGTTTCTAACTCAAAAAACAAAATTAAAAATATTCATGTAAATTCAGAAATATGTAAGTGGGCGAAAGAGGAAGCGAAGAAGGGTAATCTAGTCTTTAGCCGAAGTACTTACTGTGAAGTAAAATCTAAAAGGTAATTTTGGGATTAACTAAGTACATCCATCTGAAATCTGGTTGACTTTGGATTATTTATGAAAAGTTATTGTTTAATATGTGCCAAATAATTACTGCCAATCTGTCAATGACTAGAAGAAAACGTTACAAGTGACTTACCATAAATGGTTTCTTGTGTCCAACCTAACCCTAATCCTAACCCTAAAAAAATAACACTTAAACCAAAATTAGCAACTTGGTTAACACCTAACATATTATATATGCTGCATCTCATAATTGGAATTATCAGTCACCCGAGAAAATAAGAAAAGATCAGAAACTGCGGCAATTTGAATAATTTTCGGTGTGTTCAATTTCTCAATTAAAAAATTTATTCCCATGTTTTTATAATATAATATAAAAATAAATTTTCAAGAATCAGGTTCTTTAGTTCAAAAATAGTAATAGAAAAACAATCACATAATTACAGGAACGTGAAATGTGAAGTGGAAAAGTGGGTAATATAGTCTTTAACCTGATTAAGATGAGTAAACTTTAAAGGGTAATCTTGGAATCAAATACATTCATTTTAAGAAACTAATGAAGGTTATCCTCATCTAATCATTACAAGGGAATAACCATAAAATATCCACTCTGAATCTAACGCTAGATATTGACGCTTGGTCAAACTTGTCATATATACATGTTGATTTCCATAATTGAAATTTGGCAATAAATCAACTGAACTGCATCTGATAAATTTTTAAAATTTATGAAAAGGCATGTATTGACTTCCAAATCTTTGTACTTATAGTTAATGCAGGACTAAACGGATCCTAACGCAAATTTGTTCGTGCCTTTTTTATTTGAAGCGGATTTTCTAAAACAAATAACCATGAAGGCGGCGATTAGGTTGTGAGCTAGTAATTTCATCTAGCAACATTCATTTCTTTTTCTACCCATTTTAATCTGTCAATTTCTCCTACTCGTTGGATTCTGGTTTGGATGAATGTTGTGGCTCTGGATGAGGGCATAGAGTAGGATTCTGGTTATGTTACCTCCGACGAAAGTTTGGCTTCTGTTTTCTGTCATGAAACAGAAAAACATTTCCTTTGAGCTCTTTGCATCTGCATTCTTTCTGGAGCATTCAGTTTGCCAGTGGATTTATAGGATCCAAGCTATAGTTTCTTTCGAGTTGTTTTTATACATGTTGGCTTCAAACTTTATGTGGGTGAATATATAACTTTCTAGCATCTCCTGCTGATGTTGGATTGCATTTCTTCTGGATGTTGCTTGGTCTTGCTTGCATTTCCAATAATTTGTTTCTGGATGAATTGGATATTATAGGAACAAAGTTTTGCAAGTTACATATAAAAGATACCAGTAAACAAAGAGAATCAATGTAATCCAAGATGAAGTACACTAAAAATACAAATAGCTGGACAAAGATACAGACGACTGAATGCACAAACAAACAAATAATTTCGCAATATTATTCACCAATTTTAGAAGTTTGAATTTCACTCAGCATACAGTAAATATACCAACACAGAACAATTGTTGCTTCCCGTTTTCAAACAATATGATAACAAAAAGTATTAACAAAACCGGCTGTTTTGTTTCTATAGTAGCAAATAACCTGATACTCAAAAATGTCGGCTTCAAATTTGTCCGTACCAGCTATCATGATTGCCTCCAAATTTCCGCTATCCATTCAGGAGGAGTTAGAAAGAGGTAAGTTTCACAGGAGCAAGCAACTCCATGTAACAGCTACTTCCACTATATATAATACCTCCATGGTTACCGACTGCTAGGTCCAGGGGCTCAATCTTTGATTGACCGCAACTATTCAACATTGGCTGTGGCCTACTAGACCTGAAGGTATCAACATTAGCTACAAGGAACAAGATTCTAAAGAAATGTCTCAACAATAAGACAGGTTGATTTCACCACGAAAAAAAAAGCCCTGAATTTTGAGAGTTCTGCACATAACCCCTGAAATTTTTTATCTCACAGAATTCCCCTGAACTTTAGGGCGTCTCACAATATCCGCTGAAATTTAAACTTTTCTCAACGGAATGTAATTGACAAATAAGTAAAATTTCCTTGAGAGAAAAGATCCTCAATTTGGGGGTGTACGTTCCTCTTAGTGACATTTTAGTTATTTGCAAATTACATGTAGGGGCCCTGTTGAGAAATGTTTATAGACTTCAGGGGGCTTAGTGAGACACTCCAAAGTTCAGGGGGTTATGAGGTATAAAAGTTCAGGGGGTTATGTGCAAATCCTGCCAAAGTTCACAGGGTTTTGTGAAATTAACCATAAGATGGAACTATTTTTTAAAGATACCTCAAGATACGGGGATCTGTTAGGCTGCCTGTACTGCTTCTCCTATGTGATGAATGCTTCCTCTCGAGCACATTGCTCTTGGATGACTTCCCCCTGCTGTACTTGTGACTGTGATGATCTTTCTTCGCCTTAGAACGGTGATGGTGATGATGGCGATGGTGGCCTTTTACAGTGTGAGATGAAGAGGTAACAGGCGGGTCATAAACCTCAGGTGCCCATTTTACAGTGACTTTTTTGTCCAGACGAATTCCATGTTGAGCACGGCTGCCTTTTAGGGCGGGTATGGGCATTTTAGCCATCTGAAGAAAAAGTGGAGAAAAACAAAAATAGTCGTCAATAGCTTAGGACAAAGTCAGCAATAATTTTTTGAACTAGGGTATGAGACAAAATTTCTTATATCTATTAGTTAATTAGAAGTTTCCTTTCTACTAAAACTGTTTGAGAAATACTAAAAATAATCAATGCATCCTGACCTTTATTAAAGACTAATCAATTTATACTTACAGGCAGTGGCTGCACAAATGCAAGATTGTCAGCTTCTGAGGAGTTGTCATTATGTACAGTCGTGCAGGACAATCCAGATTCTGCATCAAAATTGACAACATATGACTGCAATGGTTCTTCGCATGGAACCGTTGCATTCTTGCTTAAACCCTCCAGCACATCTGTGTCAAAAGAAAGAGTGTTGACCTCCAATTCTTCACTTATATATTCTGGATTTGATGTTGGATTCCTAACACATAAAGGTTCTGGAGGTTCATGAATCTGTAGAGTTTGACACAGTGAAATACCAAGTTCTTTGACTACTGAATCTTTGAAATCCTCATCTGACTCCTCGCTAGTGGAACTGCCAAGATCCTCTAGAAATATTTCCTTCCCATCCTCTATATTGACATAGGAGGATTTCTCATGTTTTACCAATGATTCTTCACAATTAAGACTGTATAAACACAACCTAGAGCCAATACTTGAAGAAACCGACTCATTACAAGATGTGGAACTACCCATTCAAGGACAGCAGTGACTAAACCTGCCAAGAGATTAGACCACCACAAGTCAGTGCTATGAGATATTTTGCTTAAGACAAGAAGCCACATAGATGAAAATGTTGCTATTAACTGTTTTCTTTAGGTAGTAGGAAAATATTGGAGGGCAAGTAATTCCGATTCTAGAAATATTAAAAACAATGTTAAATTTCTGTGCTGTAAGACGGGTCAAAAAAACAACAGGTGATAGAGCAGGAGGATTTGTAAATTAAGCTTCACAAAAGTGCAAAAGGCTCTTATGTTTAGATGCAAATATATTTCTTCAAGCAACTGATGGGATTGACGACCTAACAAATATATGATGCTAGCAATGAAGACTTCTTGCATACCAAATACTTTCATTGGAAAATCAAGATGGTTTTGATTGAAAGTTCTTTCCCTTTAACCTCCAAAAAATTGCTAAACTTTGCGGATACTAAACTCTTTCTCACTTTTTAAAAGGCTATCGAAGTATCCATTAAGGTAATACTAACATATAAAAATAAACTAGTAGGGACTGCATACATACATAAAAAAGGTCTACAATCTCTAGATGTATAAAAGGTCTATGATCTTAGATTTATGGAGCGATTATGTGATTCTTGTGAGAAGAAGGTTTACTAGTGACTTTTGAAAGAGTGAAGGACTATGTGGTTCTAGTGTGTAACCAAGAGAGTTCACTAATTTTTTCTTTTCAAATTCAGTTTCAATTAGGAACTACTCTTGCTTTCTACAATTGACCTAAAATTAAATTTTCAGACATGTACTTTATCTTGGTCGTTGGTACAACCTAGAAATTTTTACATGCACACGAACTGGATTAATCCGGTGTTTACCTATCTCAAATTAAGTAGAAAGATAGGTTATTCTCTTTAAAATACATTGTTTATCCCACATCTTCATCAAATCAATTAATATACTCTTTTTTATTACTACCCTATTGATGTTAATGATCAACTTATGTTTACTTTAGAAGACTTTAACTGTTTGAAAATTTGAAATATTTCTTATAACTCCATCAAAATAGGTGGCACTAGGAAATAAGCCAAGTCTTATATCAATTTATTCCATACATCAAGCACATAAATTCATTTAATAGATCCAATTTACTCCGTACATCAATAAAATATCAACTAAAGAAAATACAACTCATCTACAGTAAGGTAAGATGCTCTCTCCCTCATTTATATACTATGGTATCACAGAAATGATAAATATTCCATGACATAATCATCAACAACCAAACCCTAAGATCTAAAGTAGTGATTCATTTCATTTCACAAATAGAAGCTGCAAAAAATTAGAACTAACAGAATATAAAATAAATAAATAAAACTCTACAATGCTTACAAATTATGCAAAAAATTAAACTACACAACTAATCTCAATTGCTTCAAGATCTATTACCTCAATCAAGATCTGACTGCCCCCAAGAACGCGCAAACCCTCAAAATCCCTTCTTTCTCAGAGAAAAACCAGCAGAGATCTCAAAGAACAAAACGAAGAGCAAAAAAAGAACGAATCTAGGGCAAAGAAAGCCCAAGGTTAGCTGAGATTACCACGACGATTCCATTTCTCGATCTTTTTAAAACGATTACTACTACTACTACTATTACTACTACTTTCATTGAACGAGATCTCGAGGGGGAGGAGCTCCATCGCCATGGCTCGAACCAGGAGGAGGCGGCCGCCGAGCATCGAAGGCATGGCCGATGCTCTTCAAACCCTAATCGCTCCAATTTTGACCTAATTTAGAGAGATCGGATAGGATTCTGAGGGCTTGGATTGAAGAGGATGGAAAATTTTAGGGCTTTTTTGAGATTTGGGGATGAATTTTCTGTGGGCGTGGAAAAGAGAATAAAAGGGGGTATTTATCGGGCTCAGGGTCAACGGATTCAAGGAGGCGAACCGGAGAAGGACACGTGTCGGACACGTGTCATTGACTAAAGAAAATTGTTGTGAAAAGGTGAAAGCGACGAAAATTTTGGAGCCAAAGTGAAATGGATTGACGTGACTTTAGGAGTAACACCGTAATTTTTAGAGGAAAAAAAATTCAAATTTAAAAAATACATATTTAGAGATAGTTTCTGTACTTTTGTACTAAAAATAGTAAATAAAAGCGTGCCCTTTTTGTATGAATCTTGATCTTGATGAGCTGGATACAGATTTTATGTTATACACTAAGATTATGGCTTAATTGCACTTAAATACTGTATAGTTTCACCTATTTCAGAATTTGAATCAAGTTGCGGAGAGAGCACCACTATTGATCATAACCGTTGATTATCTAGTGATTGACTATGGTTCATTCTAATCATACAATCATCAATTTAGGTTGTTACAAAAACCTTGCTTCATACAAAATTACTGTTGGTTTTGATATGTAAGCCTTGGGGTTAAATAGGGTTGTTATCATTTTTCGCTAAAAACACAGAATATGTAGTGGAATAGATAAAATAAAAGCGAAAAATAACCAACCAACGACACGCAAGATTTTATAATGATTCGAGTAGTGGAATAGATAAAATAAAAGCGAAAAATAACCAACCAACGACACACAAGATTTTATAATGATTCGAATAACAATCATACGTTCACTCTTCCATCTCACGAATGGGCTTCCTCACTATGCCAAGCATTCTTCTGAATAACAACCCGATTCGGTAGGCTTCCAAAGATCGCACCATGAAATCTATCCAAACCGACTGTCTAACCTAACACCCCACAGTGAGTAAACTCACCTAGCCCTACCTAGTCCCAATATTCGATTAACATCGGCTTGAGTACGCCGTAAAAATAAGTTTGAAACAAACCAACAAACATAGTCTAAGCAGAGAAAATAAAAAAAAAATCTTACAAGCATTTCGATTAACAAACCGTCTTTGATGAAGAATATTGTACATGATGAAATCAATGGCAACTCTCATTACTGAGATGATCCAAAGATATTGAGCGCGACAAGAAAGAGTTTGTTGAGACTCCGAGAGTCAAAACCTTCAATCCAATATCTTCTCGAATCAAAACTCTACTTCTCTCCTGTATCTATCTCTTTCAATCATATATAGCCTTTACTCAACCAGGAAATAGATATCCTAAACGTGGTAGAAGTTAGAGATCAAAATAAACGACGAACAGTTGTGATTAAATCCTCAAATACGTAATTAGCCGACTTTATTATTGATGGTTGCTCATGACCATCAATGGGTCCCTGAGCACCATTGATGGGTTCCTGTAATCCATTGATGAGCTCAAATATTGTCTCTGGAATTCTACAGTTGGTTCTTGTACGCCATCGATGACTTCATGACATCGAAGGGTTCTTGACGACCATCGATGGTACGAAAGGCTAAAATGAGCATTTGTGCTGATTTTCGTATCGTTTCGCCTTGTACACGTCTTATATTGTATTCTCATGTACTATATCATCTAAAATAATCATTAATACCAAATGAGAGTTTGTTATTACTCAAACAAGAGCTATTGTATGAACTACGTCCTAACAATTACCATTGACTTTTATGGGTTTGACACAACATATCGTAAACATTTTATTAGGGGGTGTTAGTTAATTGGAATTTTTCAAGCAAAACTAGAATACTTATTGTTGGTACCCCAAAAAGATTTTTTATTAATCCATATATGAAAATCGACACGAACCCAATCTCACGCCAAAGTAAGCGAACTCAGGGCCAAAGGGGATCTCTCTGCTCTCACAAGTGTTCGGCTACAGCAGCGTCGTCACGCTTCTGATCGCGGACCTCTCGGTTGCAACGATGACCGGCTGCTTCTGATGGCGGCGAAGCGGTCCCGTCGGCCGGTGCGGTGTTGGTCTTCTTCTTTGGTGGTTGCTTCTGATACCCACCGCGGTTGCTACGATGCAGCGGACGGCTGCTACGATAACGAGTTTCACGGTATAACCGACTCAAAGAGTCGTCATTATCCGCCTGCTACAGTGCCGACTCGCCGTCTACAGTCCCGGACGACTTGCTACAGTAACTCGGCCGACTGCTACAGTGCCGTCTGCTACAGTGCTTCCTGCTTTAATGGCTGGCCTTGAGCCCCGCGCCAACAACAAGTCAACATCACAATTAATGGCGTTGTGCTGACCACATGGCTTTTGTAGCCATTCCCCATACCTCACATCAAATCAATGGTGACTCTTTCCACACATAGGCTGACATGTGTAAAACTAATGCTGAAATGACCAAACTGCCCTCTCTCATTCCTACAAAGAAAAGGAACTATTCTCAATACGAAGGTAAGCCATTTTTCTCTCCCCCTTGACTCTTGAATTAAGAACTCTTACTGTTTATTTTCTTCTCCACTCAAGCTCAAAACACTGACTTGATCGTCGGAGGTACAGCGGGGGAGCCAAGCCCCGTCCTCTCACGAGCTTCTACATGCGGGGAAGAACGCTGACCCAACTCAGAGCTAGGTATTCGGGGGAGTGAGCGGATCCCTGTCATCTTCAACCTCAAGCTAAGCTCACACGGAGATTAGTGACTGTGATTATATACATCAACACTTATTGAAGTAGGATAATTTTATGAAAGTGGGATATTTTAGTAGGATAAAGAAGGATAACTTTTTGAGGTGGAATAAATTAGTAAAATGATGTGGGATAAATTGAGAGCATAAATAAATATAATTTATGTATTTTGATGATATAATACCTTAACTTATCTATTTATTATTTATAAAAAATAAAAAGTAATAGCAAGTTTAAGTCTTAAGGATAAAGTATCTGGAAGTAAGAAGTGCATTATCAAGTAGAAAATTAAGAAAGCACATTCTGATGTAGCCTTAAAGATTTTCACATTAAAACCACATATATATTATATAATTAATTACATGCATGATTCATGAAGTATGCATCTTGTGACATCCAGATTCAAATTAAATACTGGTAGTTATCAAAATTTAAGCATGTATTTAATAATTGTAAATGAGCGTAGCTTTGTGATATACATATAACAAAATTGTTATAGTTTGATTTTGCTCTGAAAAGTGGGATAATTTTATAAACTACCACTGATCTTTTCTACATATGATACGATGGATGAAAAGTGGGATAAATTTTGACAATTATTCCAGTTCTACTTTAATATAGTTCTAATAACACCTTAAAAATTTATCTCAATTTAAATTCTAATTGATTAACACTATATAAATTTATCCTACAAATTATCTCAATTCTAGTTTATAGTTCCAACCGACTAACCCGACCAGCCCACCTTTTAGGGAATTATCATGTTTCTTCCTCACTAGTTACCATGGCTTACAGCATGCTAAATTGTTAATTTGCGTGGCTCGTGAAATATCCTGTTTCTTCTTCACTAAAGTATAGTGCACGTGCTTTGCACATGGACATACTGGTTTCTGGTTTTGGATTTGTTTCGTAGAAAAAAAATGAAAAAGTGTAAAAGATAAAATATTTAAAGAAATACTTTTTGAATATTTGCATATAATATTACATAAATTTAAAAGTGAAATTACAGTAAAAATGATTTAGTAAATCCATGTGAATCGAGATGGATGAACATTGATTGATTGTTAATTGTTGACATCTTAAGTTGAGCATGGATACAGTTGTGCTTGAATATATGTATTTTTGTGGTCATCAATAAATAATTATCCATTAGTTTAGAAAATTAAGACTTATTAAGAAAAATTAACATTGGCAATTAAGTATTTTAAAGAAGTTTTAAATATTTACGTATAAAGGCATGTAAAACAAAAGTGTAAGGAGTATAAGAGATTTAGTGAACCAATAAGTTGTCCTTGAATTTGATTTTCGTCATCGATCAAAAAATGAGAATGTGAAATATGTGAAGTTCACATTATTTTAAATGATATTTTGGCCTAGTCCTGTATTTTTCAGAAAGATCTCCCTTTATAACTTTCTTTTTTTCCTGACATTGGACTTAAAATTGATATTTCAAACATTTTGATAGAAAAATTATTTACAAAAATAATAATTCTTTATGAAAGATATTTTCATCTCTCATGCCTACCTTTAGAAGCCAAATTTCTTCTTTATTTTACACTCTCTTATTTTGGAACTTATCAAGGATCCAACATCTTCTCTTTTGCACATTAGCGTACACATTAGCCAATTTCAGTTACTTTTCCAAAGAAAATTAATCTTTTTCGATAATTTTATATTTAAAACCTTAGACTTAAATTAATATTTTTAATAGTTTATGCTAAAATAAGTTTTTATTGAAACCATAATTATTTATTTAAAAAATTGGACATAAGATTAAGAGCATGTTTGGCAACTTGGTCAGTGCATTATAATCCACTTTTTCATGTTTGGTAACCATTTTTAGAGTGGATTATTTTGGATTATGTTGATGTCCGATGTTTAACAATAGGGTTTAGTGTGAGTTATAGAGAGTTTAGGGTCCCTCAATCTTCTTTGATGGTTGATTATTGAGCAGAGGGTTCGATCCTGCATACAAACAATACGTAAGAGTATCGGAGTTGGATTCTTCGGTGGTTCCTCTGACGGTCAAGTTAGTATTGATCTCAGGTGGAGGAAAGAAAGTATGATTACTGTATGTTATAGTGTGAAAATTGCGTACCTTCATGCAGTACGCAATGTGCCTATTTATAGTAGATCCAGAAGGGTAGTTGCGTAATTTCGGCTGAGTCCAAGCAATTGGCTTTTTCAGCTGACACTTTACAAGTGTTGGTAGTGGGTGGTCTGAGTCACATTTTGTGATTAATGCGACGGTAATAGGGGAGTTAAGGTGCTGACGTGGTCCAATGAGTCATCAAGACTTTTCGACAGTGGTGTAATGATGACTCCGACTGTGTATTTAATGCGATGGTGACTGACTATCGTTGATGGGTTTGAGAAAGACCGCCTTTCGTCTCGGCTTTTCAAGGGAGGCCGAGAAAAGACGCCTTTCGACTTAGCCGTTCTGAATGAGGGCGCTTCTCGACTCGGTCAACTGAGTGATAATGCACTAAGTTGGTTTTAGCAGCAGGGCCCGAGTGAGGACGCCTTTCGACTCGGCCCTTTTGGGAGGGTTCGAGTGAAGGTGTCCTTTGAATCGGCCTTCATGAGGTCGGATCGGGTTGGTGTACAGTTAATTTGAGACATGTGTCATCTCCTGGAATGAGATTAACACTTAGTCATTTCTATGATACAACATATTATAATCCACCAAGAAAGAATCTATAATTCCTAAGTTATATTTTGGTTATTATCACACATGTTTGACCAAGTAAATGACAAAAATGACCATTATTATTTTTAGATTAATTATGCTATTCTTTTCTCCTTCCACTTTTAAGGTTTTTCCCCTCATTAAAAGAAAAGCACATGGATCATAAAACGACCCTCTTTACCAAACATTAAAAAAGATTTAATCCATTGATGTTATAATCTACCAACAGATTGTAACCCCCTGTGGATTATAATTTTGAATTACCAAGTATGCCCTAAGTTTTTCGAATTCGGATCCTCTCCAATCTTTTACTAGGGTATACATTAAAGCAAAACCAAAAAAATTTAAAAACTCACCAGAGGATGCCACATCAGCTTTCTCCTTCTCAAATTTGTTTGACACGTGTCATCCCATCTAAACCGTCCATTTTAATTGCTATAATATCTTAACCTTTAATCTATACAAAAAAAATTGACACGTGTTACGTGTACCATGATATCATCTGTTAATCTCTATTCAAAATCAATTTTAGGCGTTCATCTAATCTATCTCATATTATATAAAAAATCTTCTAAATTTGTTAACATGGTTATTTAAAAATCATAAAATTGTGCTATTATTTTTAGCAACTACCAAATTTAGACAAATAAATCTTGCAGTTAATATTTTTCGATAAAATTGGTGAAATTTTTAATGATGATCGCGAAGGTACATGGAATTGATTTTGAACTTCGTTCAGAATTTTGATTTTAAATCGCGCAATTATAGTAACTACTTTTAGTAAATATCCATAATTAAATATTAGTTAGGTATAGTAACAAATTTTAATATCTACAGCAATAATTCCATATAGAAACTGCAAAATTCTTATGTGATTCTCCACAACCACCCACGTTCAAAACAAAATGGAGAAATAAAGAAAAATCCCCAAATATTAGGTATGATCAAACTAATTCTATCTTTATACAAAACCCGAAATCTTCTCACTAATCAACGTAAAATCTTCTCAAGTTCCTTTTCCATAATAAGTCAACCGCACAAAAGAAAAAGTAAAAGGGGAAAAAGAATGGAGTCTTTCATCTTTAGAGAGTCTTCCTCTTGGCTATTATTCTACCTCCTCATTGAGTATTCCTCAAATCTTTATGCACAGTAAGTTCTAATGGTTATTACTATTTGTACTTTTCTCTAATTTATTTTTAAATATTTGAAGTGAACATTATGATTGATAGAATGATTTAATGGTTGTAGACTCTTAAATTTGTTTGATTTAATTCAATCAATATATTTTGCCTTTTCTCATTTGTCTCGTGTTTGATTATCGTTGCAGGTATGTCCCATACATATTCACTTCATCTAAATTTTTGTTAGTCATCATAATTTGTTTTATCTTTTGTAGGAGAATAGTGATTGGGCAAGAATAGTCTCTAATCTTGACGCAGGGTAATTATATAATTATTATTTTCTTATTCTCTAATTTAATTTATATTTCTGATCTCAATTGTTTCTACATGAAAGATAAGCACGGTGGTGTTTGATTCATGTCATCAATTGATTTAGCAAATTGATCATTTAGGCTTCAGTAAAAAACATATGACTCAATGCATGATTTTCTATAGAGGGCACTTAGTAAGATTTTTCCCTATGTGGACGCCTTTGAAGATAGACATGTTGTCTCCTTTAGTGGTACTACGATTAAGATATATTTTTCAACTACGTAATCCTCCAATTTTCGAAGAACACCATCAATTTGACTTTAATGGACCAAGCCTAATCTGTGTTTATTTGGCATTAAATTTCATCCTAATTTCATGCACAATGCTACTATGGTTTAATTGTTTTTCCTCTTTGTGATTAACTACAGGGTGAGATTGGTGATGTGGATACTAGAGAATGGTATATGTGGACCTAACTTTGAGTTATCTGAAGCGAATTCTTAGTGCATGAAGACTAATCATTGGTGGTAAAATTGCGTGCTTTCTTTTATAATAATTAATAATTGTCTTTTAGATCATGATGCAAAAGCCTTAATCTTTATAAGAAAAACCCGCTTTTCATCTTTCAGATGAATATGAAAATGTTGGAAATTTTGGTATATTCTCATTTTGGAGTTTAAAATTGGATCCAATAACTCGCCAGTAAGATTACCATGTCGAATACCACTTTCAAAGCAAGTAGAGAAGGCTTCATTTTTTGTCCTTAACGTTTAATTTAATTGCAGCCCTTGATTTGATTTGAAGGGTTACTAGAGGTCGAGGTATCACAATCATTAAGATTTTTCAAATTTGGTTTATTAATAATTCTTGATTTTTCTTTTTCAAGTTTGAGAAAGTCATATAGATTTGTGGTTTAGGGCTCCTCTTTATTTTGAACAATCACAGGTAAAAAAATTTTAGTCACCTAAATCTTTAAAACTGCTCATAAATACATTGATTTTTAAGACTTCTTATTGATGAATTTGTTTTCTTGCAGGCTTTAAAATTTTGGGTGTGTGTCTGAAGAAGCTATGATTTGTTGAAGAAATGGGGGGTGCTTCTCAATCTGAGCTTGATCGCGAGAGGTTTTTTGACTTTTAGTTGAGTAACAATGATGATGATGCGAGGGCCATAGAATTGGTTGATGTGTTTCAAGCTAGGCTAGAGAATTCGGTTGAGTACATATTTGTGTGCAATTATACGTGACAACGTTTTATAGTTTTTGAGTTGTTAACAGTTGATATAGAAATTACTGTTTGTAATGTTAAAACTATTGGAAACCATATCTTTTTTTTACTCTTTCAACTTTCAAGCTTTTTATCCAATGTGTACAGTTTTATTTACAACATTAAATACTACCATGGCTCTCAGTTACCATACTAATAAGACAAAACTTACATACATGGAATAGAAAGAAACAAACACATATTACTATTAAAATTAAAACTACATCTTCATTTGTGCGATGTAAATTCAAAGGTCCTTAATCTCTTTAATTTTAAAGAGATGGTGATGAAAACCATGGTGACTGCCCTTAAGTCATCAGCGAATCAACACTATCTTCAGCATTGGTGACCTTGCTAGCATGTTCGATTAACTGTTCAAAAGTTAACAAATCAATCAGAGGACAATAAGGATATATAAAATATGCAACCTTTAACTCCTTTGCCTTTAACTTCTGCGCCTCAGCGTTAATCACATGTTCCCAATAGCTATCTTCACAAAAAGCACCGCATTTTTCATCTGTAATCTATTCAAAAATAAAATTTGATAAATATATAATTTTTAAATGAAAATTAGAGCTAACAAATTCCGATCAAAAGCTTTATACATGATCATAAAAAAAAATATTAAGATAAATACTATTGATGAAGCTCCTTTTCCCTCCTTGGATATACTAAAGTTAGTTTTGTTGTACTAAATGTATTATTGGTGCTCTTGGAATTGTTTTGAGTTGCCTTATCCAATTGAAAATAATCGTAAATAAAGGAAATTACATTAGATATAAGAAAATTCATAATAAAATTAAACTACCAATTAAAAATTATTTAATCTATAAATATAACTACCATATTAGTTACAATACACAGTTAAAAGTTAAGATTTTATATATATATATATACATATATATATATATATATATATATATATATATATATATATATATATATATATATATATATATATATATATATATATATATATATATATATATATATATATATATATATATATATATATATATATATATATATATATATATATATATGGTTAACGAAGGTGAGAAATAAAATCAATTCCTGAAAAATAAATGAAAATATCAAATATTGGTGAACAAGGGCTCGGTTTAGCATCCACAGCTTTTTGTGCATGTTCGAGTAATTGCTCATATGTTATCCTGTCAACCGTAGGACAGTACAGACATGAAAAAAGCCCCACCCTAAGTTCTTTCCTCTTAGTTTTTATCTCCGTTTCATTCATATGGTACCAATATTTAGGAGACCAAAAAGCTTCACAATTTGCAACCTTATTCCGCTAAATTTATAAAATCATGTAGTTACATTACATTTAATCCTAAAATAGCATATGTATAAACTTAGGAAAAGATTGAAAAATTAAAAAATAAATAAAGCCTTACATCAAAAGATTGAGCCTTATTCTTCCTTCTACGGACCAATGTACGTTGTGACATTACTTTAGAAGACTTTCTAATTGTGATGAGTTTCCATTGAAGGAAACCCATAAAATATATTAAAAATAAAAATTACAATGAAACATTATAGTGATTACCAGAAAAATAACATAACATAAATATATCTAGAAAAAATCTAATAATAAGAGAAATACATATCTGAGCATATAGGATCATTAATGGAAATTGTTTTAAATTATGCAATGCCTTAAATCAACACAGCGTTAGGGGTGCATAAAAAATTAACTCTAAGATATTATAATAAAAGCCTTTTAAAAACTTAGCTTATTAATATTGTTTTTTTTGTCTGATAAATTAAGAAAGTTAAAGGGGTTTTGTGAAATAAATCTTCAAAAATCTAAATCATAATAATACTAATTAAAATTTTTGGTCAGTTTATACTTTAAATAAATTGAACAACTGGATATGCCAAGATGAGATCCTAGAATGATAAAAATTAGATCGTCTAAATTAACTATAAAATATTAACTAAAATTTTAAATACAAACTTTAAGATCCTAGAATGATTAATAGGATATATATATATATATATATATATATATATATATATATATATATATATATATATATATATATATATATATATATAAAAGCAATATGGAGGTGGGTTGGAGGTGGGTGAGAATGAGCCACCAGTATGCAACAAAAAAGCGTGCTGGGATGCCATCTCTCTCATATATATGAGCAATATGGAGGCTGGTGCTGGCACCTGAGTTTGTAGCTTTAAGTGAATGGCTCATTCACATCCATTCATTCAAATAGGGGACCCACTTCACGTGGATTAGAGAGTGGGTGAGAATGACCCACCACTCACCAAAACTTATTAGTCTGCAGTTCCTCATCTCTCTCTCTCTCTCTCTCTATATATATATATATATATATATATATATTTGAATCATCAAAATGAATCAAATAAAATCAAAACTTACTTTGTAGATAGATATTAAAACTGAAATTTTGGAGATGAAAAACTACTGCAGATTGTGGTGGATAAGTTTAGGAGGGATGGGCTTTAACAAATTCTTGGTAGGTAGGAAATATTTCTTTTATTCGGTGGTAGGTAGAATAATATTTTATTAAATAATTTAATAAGTATGGTAATAATGCATGGCTATTTCTAAGAAGCAATAGTGTTTTTGACTTTTGAAAATAAAAATAAATATTATAAAACTTATTTTTACAGATAAAAATTATTAATATAAATAAATGAACATTATTACAATTGATAATAAATGTATTCAAATATTTTAAAATTAATTATTACTTATATAATTAGTTCATAATATATAACATTATAAACAAATAAATAATATAAAAATAATATATATACTCTATATATGTTTATTTTTTCTTAATATTATAATTATCAATATAAAATTGTGAAATTTATTTTTATTAATCTAAAATTAATCCAGGATGTCGCTAGATATACTTGATATTCAATATTTCAATGGAATATTATATAAATAATGTTAATATGTATTTTTAAAAATGCGGTAATGGTACGAACCACAAATAAAATAAGAAATAAACATGTGTTGAATAATTGAAATCTATTAAATCATCAAAATAAATAAAATATTGAAACGTACAATTCTAACTAACTAAGAGATCTACTCAAACGTCCAAGTTGCATACTTAACTAATGCAAACAACAGTTACTAATACATAAGATACATGAGATAACATTAAGATAGATTGTGATGTTCATGTTCACTAATCCATTGGCAACGTTTTAGTGTTCAATGAGGTATTTTACAATGCCTAAGTGAGCCTAAACCCGCTAAATTATGTAAGTTTCCTGGAGAAGCAACAATTACATTTGCATGCCGTTTTAATATGCTCTTCCTCAAGTTTTTGCTTTTTATTGTCACAAAGTGGACACATATATAAAATTTTTCCATCTACAATAGAAACTTGACAAAGTATAATTGCATTATAGTAGAGATCATGATTTTCTTGAACAACCACATTGGTATTCTCATAGTAAGTAATTGATAGGCCATCTGAGGCCACAATGCACTCCCGCTACCCAAAAATTCTAATTAACTGAAGCATTCCTCTTTATTACATTAGTTTTTCTTATATCCTTAATTTTCGATGACTATCACATACTAAAAAATAAATAAAGCCTTACATCAAAAGATTGAGCCTTATTCTTCCTTCTACGGACCAATGTACATTGAGACATTACTTTAGAAGACTTTCTAATTTTGATGAGTTTCCATTGAAGGAAACCCATAAAATATATTAAAAATAAAAATTACAGCGAAACATTATAGTGATTACCAGAAAAATAACATAAAGTGGGCTAAAATATAGGAATGATATTATGGTTTTCACATATTTCTGGTTTCCTATTTAATCTATATTACTTGAATATTCTTATATTTTAAAAATATGATTTACCCATATTTCATTATGTTTAAGATATCTTGCATACATTTATATTTTTATTTTCCTCTATTTTTAAATTTAAGAAAATCTAATTTTATTCAAAATATTAGTTTATATGAAAATTATTTCTATTTTCATAAATTATGATTTTTATATTTTTCTAAAATATGAGTTTATCTGTATAATTGTCAATAATTGATTCATTAATAATTAATATAAAATAAATATTTCAATAATTGATTCATTAATAATTAATATAAAATAAATATTTCAATAATTGATTCATTAATAATTAATATAAAATAAATATTTCAATAATTGATTCATTAATAATTAATATAAAATAAATATTTCAATAATTGATTCATTAATAATTAATATAAAATAAATATTTCAATAATTGATTCATTAATAATTAATATAAAAATAATATATATACTCTATATATGTTTATTTTTTCTTAATATTATAATTATCAATATAAAATTGTGAAATTTATTTTTATTAATCTAAAATTAATCCAGGATGTCTGCTAGATATACTTGATATTCAATATTTCAATGGAATATTATATAAATAATGTTAATATGTATTTTTAAATTTAAGAAAATCTAATTTTATTCAAAATATTAGTTTATATGAAAATTATTTCTATTTTCATAAATTATGATTTTTATATTTTCAAAAATATATGTATTTTTAAATTTAAGAAAATCTAATTTTATTCAAAATATTAGTTTATATGAAAATTATTTCTATTTTCATAAATTATGATTTTTATATTTTTCTAAAATATGAGTTTATCTGTATAATTGTCAATAATTGATTCATTAATAATTAATATAAAATAAATATTTCAATAATTGATTCATTAATAATTAATATAAAATAAATATTTCAATAATTGATTCATTAATAATTAATATAAAATAAATATTTCAATAATTGATTCATTAATAATTAATATAAAAATAATATATATACTCTATATATGTTTATTTTTTCTTAATATTATAATTATCAATATAAAATTGTGAAATTTATTTTTATTAATCTAAAATTAATCCAGGATGTCTGCTAGATATACTTGATATTCAATATTTCAATGGAATATTATATAAATAATGTTAATATGTATTTTTAAAAATGCGGTAATGGTACGAACCACAAATAAAATAAGAAATAAACATGTGTTGAATAATTGAAATCTATTAAATCATCAAAATAAATAAA
Organism: Asparagus setaceus; assembly: GCA_012295165.1. Taxonomy (NCBI): domain Eukaryota; kingdom Viridiplantae; phylum Streptophyta; class Magnoliopsida; order Asparagales; family Asparagaceae; genus Asparagus; species Asparagus setaceus. Next base: position 5,512,944 of record CM022704.1, on the reverse strand, counting down.
ATATTGAAACGTACAATTCTAACTAACTAAGAGATCTACTCAAACGTCCAAGTTGCATACTTAACTAATGCAAACAACAGTTACTAATACATAAGATACATGAGATAACATTAAGATAGATTGTGATGTTCATGTTCACTAATCCATTGGCAACGTTTTAGTGTTCAATGAGGTATTTTACAATGCCTAAGTGAGCGCCTAAACCCGCTAAATTATGTAAGTTTCCTGGAGAAGCAACAATTACATTTGCATGCCGTTTTAATATGCTCTTCCTCAAGTTTTTGCTTTTTATTGTCACAAAGTGGACACATATATAAAATTTTTCCATCTACAATAGAAACTTGACAAAGTATAATTGCATTATAGTAGAGATCATGATTTTCTTGAACAACCACATTGGTATTCTCATAGTAAGTAATTGATAGGCCATCTGAGGCCACAATGCACTCCCTACCCAAAATTCTAATTAACTGAAGCATTCCTCTTTATTACATTAGTTTTTCTTATATCCTTAATTTTCGATGACTATCACATACTAAAAAATAAATAGATTTAATTATATTGTAATGATATTTATCAGCTAAAATAAAAATTTTAATGTATAATAATAGATAATAATAATTAAAAATTCTAAAATTGTTAATTTTTAGTATGTTATTTTATCAATTTATAAGAATTTTTTAAATTATGATTTTTATATTTTCAAAAATATATGTATATATATATATATATATATATATATATATATATATATATATATATATATATATATATATATATATATATATATATATATATATATATATATATATATATATATATATATATATATATATATATATATATATATATATATATATATATATATATATATATATATATATATATATATATATATATATATATATATATATATATATATATATATATATATATATATATATATATATATATATATATATATATATATATATATATATATATATATATATATATATATATATATATATATATATATATATATATATATATATATATATATATATATATATATATATATATATATATATATATATATATATATATATATATATATATATATATATATATATATATATATATATATATATATATATATATATATATATATATATATATATATATATATATATATATATATATATATATATATATATATATATATATATATATATATATATATATATATATATATATATATATATATATATATATATATATATATATATATATATATATATATATATATATATATATATATATATATATATATATATATATATATATATATATATATATATATATATATATATATATATATATATATATATATATATATATATATATATATATATATATATATATATATATATATATATATATATATATATATATATATATATATATATATATATATATATATATATATATATATATATATATATATATATATATATATATATATATATATATATATATATATATATATATATATATATATATATATATATATATATATATATATATTTTCCTCTATTTTTAAATTTTAAATGGATATAGAACCTATATTATATGTGCAAATTTATTTTTGATAACTTAATCAAGATATTATAGTTGACTTGAGATCTAATCAATTACTACCTCTCATAATTGTTTCTTATTTACAAAAATAAAATTCTCGCTTATATGTTAGATTATTAGTCAAATTTGTTTTGGTAACTAAATCTATTAAATTATAAATAATTTGAATAGGTCATATGCTTAAATATCAAATTATATTAAGATTTTATTCAAAATATATATAATTATATAAAATATTACATAAACATAATTAATATAGGATATTCCTGAAATTTTTAATATTTGATTTACCTATTACTTTCAGATTTTATAACATATAATTATTTAAAATATAACAAAATAATAACTAATATCATATATTCTAGATATCTTTTATTAATATTATTTTGAAGTTATACATTTATTATTGGTAATATAATTATTAAAATAGATTTGTTTTAACTTATACAAACAAAATGTTCCCTCTCTTTTTAAATTTAAAAACAATTTAGTTTGTTAACTAATTTGTTATATTTTTGTAATTTCGAAAACCAAATGTTTATGGAAATTGAAAAATTTTGTAAATTGTTAATTATTTGAAATTTGATAATTATTTTATAAATATTCATAAAATAAATATTATTTAACATAATCCTAAAGATACAAAATCACCCCAATTTTTCTGTACTTCTACACTTCTGATGGGTCCTCAACTATTCTTCCAAAATTTTATTTTTTTTACAGAAAATAGATTTTTGATCTTTTCATGAATTTTAACAATTTTTAATATTATTTTTCAGGATAATCCTTGACGAGTTTAGATAAAACCTATAAGCTATAATTTTTCGCTCTTTTCATGAATTCTTAATAGTTTTCCGTTCTTTTTCTAACTATTAATTCTCTTTTGGATTTTTAGGATCAAGATATATTTGCAATTGGGGCTCTTCTCTTGATTTTGGACACTCATGGTATTTATCTTACTTTTCTTTATTTTATATCATATCATTTTAATATAGTATAATTGTATCGGTTTTAAAATAATGGGAAAAATAAAGAGGATGAAATTTTAGAGATTTAAATTATTTGAGAACTATTTGGATAGGATTTCTTGATTGATTTTATTTCAAAAATCTAACTTTTACTGAATATATTTAGTTTAATTAACTAATATCCAATTTTTATCCTTGATTTCAATTAATTCGGTTTTTTCGTTAAATTTTTATTATCATAAATTTTATTCTCAATTATTAATGAATCTCTACTTAATGAAAGTTTCTAAATATTCTACTTTTCTCTAATTATTTTATTTATATTTTTAGAACTCAACAAAATGTGTTTTAGAATTATAAATTGAGCCTCTTTTCTTGATTAAACTCTAGGTTAGAATCTACACTTGATGAAAGTCTTTAAATATTTCACTTTGCTACAATTTTTTTTTTGCTTTTTAATAGTTGATGTTTCATAACAAAAATCTAACTGGATATCTCATAACAATTGTTAGAAATTAGTGGATTCTTTTTGATATATAACAAATATCAATATCGTGCGGTATTAAACATAAATTTGACCTACTTAGATTTGAACTAAGAAAACTTCTAAATTAACCTTTTTAAGTTGGAAAAATTACAATAAATTCAATCAAGTTTATTTGGATATAATATAGGTCATATAAATCAAATGAAATAGGCATACAATAATAAAATTAGTAAATACATGACTATACATTCATATTTTGCAAAAATAAATAGAAAAAGACAGGTATAATTAAACATAAAGTAAATACCATACAAAACTAGAAAACTAATAAGACAAAAGTCAGTTTGTTGTACTAAATGTATTTTTGGTGTTCTTAGAATTGTTTTGAGTTGCCTTATCCATTTAAAATAACATGTAAATAGATAACATGGAAATTACATTAGATATAAGAAAATTCATAAAAATTAACTACCAATTAAAAATTATTTAGAAATATAACTAGCATAGCTACCATATTTATTAATACGGTTTTAATTATGATTTATTATCTTTTAATTTTAACTTTATCATGATTTCCGGGCAATGATATATTTTCAAACCTCAATGGGGGTGGGTGAGAGTGGGGTTCACGTGTTTCGAAGGGGGTTGAGTCGTTAGATATTTAAAATTATATTCGGATGAGAGTGATGAAACGCGATGAAATATAGATAAATTGTGATAAGACCGTGCTTAGCACGGGCTAAAACACTAGTTATGGTAATTAGAGAATATCCAATCACTCCAATCTTATCCTTCTATTTCAATTCAAATGGCTGAAATGAAGGCATGTTGGATTTCCACTCTCGCAATACCGATTTTCACGATAGTGGTTTCAAAATAATATTTAGAATCCTACGTGGCTTCATCACAAACGTGGGAATTGAAATGGAGGGATACGATTGGGGTAATTGGACATGCTCCAATTACCATCTTCAATTAGCACCTAATTGGAAAGGATCTCAATCTAAGTTTTCTATAGTTTGTGGATAAAAATCTTTTCCCTAATAAATTAATATTTTAAACATTAAAACAAACTTTCTAGTTTATTTACCTAAAATTTAGGGATAATAAATTACCTTTTAATTTCTTTATTTAGAAAATATTTGGACTTTGTTTTCAAACATAGGAGCTAAGGTAATTTATGTTTCTTCTTCTGCATTTTTTTTTAATTCTTTCCTAAACTAAGTCATTTTTTCTTCTGCATGTTTTGTATGGTAGGATAGCCACATAAGTTTTCATGGTGATCTAGATTCCGTAACTCTTAAAATCTGTCGAACCTATTAAATTCAATAATACGCATTTTGTTTGTGAAGAAGCTGTGGAGGGACCTTCAGCATTGCTATAAGTTACCAAAGAAAATGTGGATCCATTATACAACTTTTCTATAATAAGATTTTATGCAGCTTTTATATGATATACCTTTTGTTTTAATAAAGTTGTATATGTGAATCAGAATGGATAAGTGGTTGATCAAGCCATTATTGCTGACTTTAGCAGCCAAGCATTGATAAAATTGTACAATATAAAAGTTGTAAAACATGTAGAAGTTTGTATAAATAATAATTTTAATGAATTTTAATAATTTTAATTTTATATTCAAAATTTTACTAATAATATAATTTCAATGGCTTCATCATCATAGAGTCCACGTTCACCAAGTTTTTAGTTTTAATTTATTAATAATGATGACAATTTAATAATGATAACATTGAATTATTCAGTAATTAAAATTAATATTTTAATTTTACAACCAATGATACTATTATTTTGGGTTTTCGGTATTAGTCCCTTAAAGTTTCTTATATTGAAATTAGTCCCTCAAATCATTGAAATTGCTATCAGGTCCATTACATTTTAAGTTATTATGAATTACTCCCTCAAATTATTGAAATTGCAATTAGGTGCCCCATTTTCTTAAGTTATTTTGAAATTATTAAAGCGTGGAAGTAGCATTTAGAGGGAGTTTGTTCCCCAAATTATTGAAATTGCTATTAGGTTCTCAAATTCTCATAAAATATTTCAAATTAATCCCTCCAATTGCTACTTTTATACTTTGATTGGAGGGACTAATTTCAAAATTAGTTGAAGAGTTGGGTCCCTAATAGCAATTTTAATGATTTGAGGGATTAATTTCAAAGTAAATTAAGATTTGAGCAACCTGATAGCAATTTCCATTATTCAAGGGACTAATTTACTAATTTCAAAATATAAAATATTTAAGGGCTAATTCTTGTTTTAAATATATTTATATTTAAGTACTAATATGAAAGATCTAAGTGACTAATTTTAAAAATCCAATTATTTTCGCAACTTATTATTAATTTGTAATATTTATTGTAATATTGTTAATAATAGCTGGAAATTACCGATAAATTTATAACATACTTGTTAAGCACTAACAATATACTGTAAAAGAATAACTAAACAAAATTAAAAATAATAATAATTAAAATATTAATATATTTTTAATTTTTACTACTTTACAAATATATTTTAAGAACACTTCATTTTTAATTCATAATTATTTTTAACAATGTGTTGTAAATTTAATCATATTATTATTTTTACAACTTTAATTTTATTTCTTATCATTTTAATATTAGTTTAGCTTACAACATTACAGTTAAAAATATTAAAAATAAATTAATGGATTAACAACATTTTAACTTTATAAACAGTTAAATACATTCAATAGTAGTACAAATCCACAAGCACATGATACATATCCATTAACTTCATCCAAGTTATTATTCTATCCTTACCAAAATGAACACGCATGAAAAAGGTGATAGAAAACAGTTACAATATATATTTTTTTTTTGAAAGAACAGCTACAACATTTCAACCATTGAGCAAACCTCTCTCATAAAACAACAAACTCACAAAATGGAATTAATTAAACCTTATAAGTTGGGCAATATACAACCAGTAGGATAAGAATCAAGCCAATCAAGTAATTACCCACTCCTGCCACACCACCATATATTCGTCCGCCACTCCTAGCTCCGTCGGCATCATCGCTGGCTCCCCTCCACCTCAAAGCTCCGCTGTGCTGCCAGTTCCTCCCCTACCTTCAAGCTCGGCCACACCGCCGATGCCCACTGTACTGCCTGAACTATACCCGCTTAGGGCCCACCACCTATGTTTACATTGGCCCCAGCGCTAAGTCCACCGCCACCATCTCCACTGGACAACTGCACACTCCGTCACCACTACCAAGCTTACCAAGCCGCCATCATGGCTGAAGCACGACAGTTAGTCCTCAAAACCCAAAATTCCTCAAAATGTACTTGCATTGGCAGAGCAAAGAAGAGCAGCAAGAAGAAAGAAAATATACATTACGTACATAAAATTATCATTGCACATAAATAGAAAAATAGAAACACGTGCAATGCACGTGCACCATACTAGTTTACTGAGAGGAGCGAGGTGAGGGAGGGGGCTTATATACAGGTTGGAATATGAAGAGAAGGGGAAAGCTATACGGGGTTGATTAGTGAATTAATTAAATGATCAGTTTAGAAAATGTCAAGAGTTGTTTAGTAAGTTGTTCGGCCTTCATGTAACTGATACATCCACTAAATTTGATTGCAGGCTGCTTCAAAGGGAAAATGTATGTAGTTTTGCTATCATTAATATTATGTGAGGCGATTACTTCTTCAATAGCATTATATGAGACAATATTATACTTGATATTCACGTATGCATTATCCACTTTTTCTTATATGCATCGGAATATAAAATGTTATTTTCATATTCATACTGATATTATTGTTGTCAATTGAATTTATTATTGAGGGTATTTCTAGAAATTTTTTAACATCCTTTACACTTTTATAATAGTATAGTATAAGATTAATAATTATAATTATGTACAATAATTTATTAAATAAATAATTTTAAATTTCATATAAATAATAATTCTTTATAATAAATTGTAATATATTTATGAATTTTATTATCATTATAAATTATTAATATATGCTAGTGAATGACCAAATAATTTGAGAAAATGAAGAGGTGCATAGCTAAAAAGGTTATGGATAATTAGTTTTATAAATAAGGGTATAATTGCGAGTTATAAAAATTGAGAGGGTAAAAAGAAAATCAAAAGTTTTGACATGGTTATTCTCTTTTATAAACAAGATAGATATAGATTACCATCAGCGGCGGTAAGTAGAGTAAATTTTTATTTGCTTGGTACATGATATTTTTGGTTAACTTTTCCTTATACACTTTACGTATGTTTTACATTATACTTAGTTAACCCTGTAGGTTGACAAACATAAACAATGATAATTTAATCTTTTTATCAAAGACATTAACATCGTCAATAACAATCTGTAGAAGTTCATGATAATTTTCTACAGTCTTTAAAGCCATGAAAATTTTATCTAATAAAAAAAAAACCGTGATAGTTTTGTAAAATTACCCTACAAAATTCATGCTAGTTTTGTAAAATTCACTTCCCTCATTTCACGGCGAAACGAGCTCATACCGGGTCGGTTCGGATAGGGACAGCACTCTTAATCATCCGGATCGGGTAAAATGTGCAAACCCGATCCGACCCACTAGAGATTTAGTCCCTAGTAAAGAGTAAAGACAATAACAATAGATAGATGGTATAAATAAAACTAATTTAATAAAGAGTTGGGAAATTTTTGGATATACAAGATTCTCACTCGCTCACGCTCGCTTCAGATCTGCAACTGGATCAAAATCTGGATTCAAAACCAAAAGGGCTTCAATCAAAAACTCCATCTCTCTGAGGTTAGCTTTCGATCGAGCTTGATTTCATAATTAATTTTGAGTTTTTACGATCCCCAATTAGATATTGACAACCCTAGTTTTATAAATTTCAGCTTCTAGCAACTGAAAATTCGTAGATTGGGGATTTGAATTATGAATTGCAGAGCTAATGTTTGCAATAGAATTGGGATGCATTTAGTTCGATGCTGTGTAAAATGTTTTCACGAATGCCTATTTCAGGATCTAGGGTTTCGAAGATTAAAAGTTTAATTTTTAGGTTTATCAAGTTTAATTCACTAATAGTTCCGCATATTGTGGATTTTGCACATTCTTTTTGTCAATTAAGCACTTGATTATCATCATTCATATAAAATAGAAACAAGCTCCTTGAAAGATGTCATAAAATTTTACCATTTTAGCGAATACTCAATTGAATTAAAGATTACGTAGGACAAATAAGCATGGTTCAGTTTCCAGGTACTAGATCTTAAGGTGGGCTTCAGGAATCTCGTTAGTCGTAGGTTAGCACCCACGAGTTGGACTGATGGTTTCACCGTCATCAAGCCCATTTTCGTTCTGAAATCGTTCACTTGTTGTTTAAAATTGAATATAGGTGTGAGAGTGTTAAAGTACCTACTTAGATTTTTAGTTGATAAGAACAGCTAATTTGTGATGCTTTGTATCCTTCTTATCAGCTGATTTTGATCACAGTTGTATGCATTTTTTTCCATCATAGTTATTCTTTAGTACTTCCTATCTAATTATATCAACTTATGCTTGATTGCAACATAATGGGCACAAATATCATTTAAACATTTCCTATTTCAGTTTTGCATGTCCAAGGATTTTTCCGATTTATTTGGAGGAAATTTTGGTTCCATATGTGATGGCTTCGGAGCAAGTTGAACCCTCATCTTTGCCGTCTGTGACATCTCCTAATATTCAGCAGTCTACTTCTACTGGACAAGACACAAGTGTACGAGATACACCGTCCATTACTTCAGGCATATCCTCATGGGCCAAAAACCTCAAAATTTCAAAGCCGTCAGGCCAAGAAGATGGTAATGCAGGAAAATCGCCTTTTGCTCGTTTGACTAGTGGAATTGGACTCCGCCTGTCTCCTAAATCCTCTCCACAAGATGAAAGTGCTGAGGGCACTTCAACAGCTACAGAGCCAGGTGTTTTTGGATCTTTAACAAAAGGGTTTATGGACTCATCTAGGAGTGCAGTAAAGGCAGTGTCTGTCAAGGCTCGCCACATTGTATCTCAAAACAAAAGGAGATACCAGGTAACTTGCTGCTATGAATTGTCTTCCTTTTTGTTCAGTTAAGAACTTTAGTGTTTTCTGTTCATAATTCCTGGATGTTGGTTCTCCTTGATCCTTATTACACTTTTGTATGGTCCTTACAGTCACAATACACTACTTTAATAATGTTAATTCGCCAAATGAAGAATGCCATGTCATCCTTCGATATGGGAGTCTGTTTTATTTCTTTCACATCATGGTCATCTTTGCAATGTGACATATGAAAATTCCATCTTTTTGTGAACTTCTCATTATTATAAATGGTGTATATATTTGAATATCATTTTGATTAACAGCCAAATTATGTATTCAGTCATTTTTATGATTATAAGTGCATTTCTGCAACAAATGAGATTGTTACGTGAAATGGGTGTGTGTGTGTGTGCACGTGGTTTGATTTATATTGTTTTTAGTTGTTTGACATAACGTCTTTATTCTTTTAATATATTGCTTAACAATTATATTTCCCTGTTTCTTTGTTGTGAACATGCAAAATTCACTGCTTCAGTTGCCAAATTTCAACCAAAGGCAGATGTGAAGATCCAGATGTTGGATTTGGTCATTTTCAATGTCATACAAGTCTTCACAGTCCATATAACTGATATTAAAACAAAACAACTGTACACTGATTAAATTAAAGAAGAAATGCTAATGTGGGCTTTTCTATAGGAAGATGGGTTCGATTTGGACATGACGTATATCACAGAGAATATTATTGCCATGGGTTTCCCTGCAGGTGACATGAGTTCAGGTTTTTTTGGATATGTTGAGGTAATGAGAAAACTATCTTGCTGCTTCGACTAAAAATATTTGTCCCTCTTCTTTACAGTCTATGTATGTCACGCAGGGATTTTACAGAAATCATATGGAAGAAGTTATGAAGTTCTTTGAAAGTCGTCATAAGGTATCCAGTTTATGTCTCTTGCTCAAACAGTAAATTATAGTTATGCTTGTCTGTTCGGCTCTCTAAGTGTTCCTCCATCAGATGGTAGCTCTGTGCAAGTATACTATTAGCATAGATGACATTTTCTTACTCTGATATTAAATAGACACTGAAAACTTAATTATAAGAGTTCTTTTCACAGGGAAAGTACAAAGTATACAACCTTTGTTCAGAGCGGCTGTATGATGCATCACTGTTTGAAGGAAAGGTATGCTTTAGTTTGCAAATAGGTTGTACTCCCTATGCATCTATTAGATTTGAAGTGGAATTGATCAAAATTTTTGTTTAGAGATTATAACGATAAAAACATCTAAACAGTCCATTTTTAGCTGTGTGCTCCATAACATAGAATAACATAAAGAAGCACCATCCTCATATTTTGGTGTCTTTGTATAAATCCTACTTGTCTTGCCATATTAGCCGTCTTCAAATCATTCCCTTCAATCCTTTTATCTCACCCTTTTCCCTGACAATCTGTATGTATATTTAACCTTTCATGTGTCATTCACTGTGTATGTACCCATCCTTAATATTATATCTTCTCTCTCATGAATGCAAATGAAAAAGGACGTGGGAAGATATGTTCCCAAATACATATCTATTGCGTTTGCTTATTGCTAATACTATGATCTATAAATTTTTCAATACAAGTACAGAAGTATATTAGACTTGCATTTTTTTCCAAGTATACCTCATTCTTGCCGTCTTTCCTTACGGGAACCATCTAGGATGAACCTTCGCCCTCTCTATATCGCACTTAGTGAAGAAGTTTTCAGCAATTTCCTGTATGACAATTAAATCTTATAATTTTCCTATGAATTTTTAGTTGTGAAATCTTTTATCGTGCTGACTTCGGGATAACCATCTTTCCTTTTTTGTCTACCATTTAGAATACAAAGAGAAGGCATCTGATGTATCTTCAGTTTTATGAACTCAAACACATGAGCACATACCTGCCACTGAAATCTAAATATTTTGCAATTACAACATCATCCTTGTGACATGAACCTACTAAAAGAACCACTCTAAGTGGTTACAACTGCCTGATCTTGTTTGTTCTCAAGATTCGTGGCATCACATTGATATTGCTACTTTCTACCTATTACTATTATTCTTTTAGATATTACATTACAGATTCTTGGTTATAAACTAACTGAATGGCACGAGTCTTACACTATGTACTCTGCATTTTGCCCATGCTGTGACATTATTCTTGTTCTGTGCTTCTGTAAATGCAGCTTAGAGTAGGTATATCGATTTTAATCTTTGGGATTCTGTGTGATCACGGCGGCAATTTCTTTAGAGTGCTGAAGTGAATCAAACAAGGAGGTCTAACATGTGTCTTTTATTCCCCCCACTGAATTTTTTACTTTCCGCTGCTGACCATCTCCTTCTGCATTATTAGCCGTAACCAGTCAGTATTACAAAAAATAACTAAAATGGCCGTATAAAAGATTTTAGTTTAAATTTGTCCAGAATACCTATAAGAAAATGATGCTATTTGCATGACCTAATTTCAGTGTTACAATGTTCTGACCATAGCTAGAAGTGTATGGTGAAACAGCTTATATTTTTGCATCTGAATAACTGCTGGTATTGTTAGTTATGAGTAAGAGTGTAGTTTTATGAAGTTTGCTGAATCAGTTTGTAGATTGCAATATGACATGTATTATATTCTCAGGTGGCTTGTTTCCCGTTTGATGATCACAACTGTCCTCCAATTCAGCTTATAACATCATTCTGTCAAAGTGCCTACTCATGGTTGAAAGAAGATATTGAAAATGTAGTAGTTGTTCATTGTAAAGCTGGCATGGCAAGGACGGGATTGATGATATCTAGTCTTCTTTTATATCTGAAGGTTAGATTTTGTTGATAATTTATCAATTTGCAGTGAGCAATAGGGAGAGGGTTGAATCCAGTGATTTACCCAAGTTGTTTCAACTTTTAAGCTGTGTATTGTTCTACAGTTCTTCCCAACTGCTGAAGAATCTATGGATTACTACAACCAGAAAAGATGTGTAGATGGAAAGGGGCTTGTTCTTCCTAGTCAGATTGTGAGCCTATTTTTCGCAATGATACATTATGAATATTTTTATTGGATTTTTGCTTTTATTTTCCCTGACTCTTCAATTTGGTTCTTCCAGAGATATGTGAAGTATTTTGAGCGCATCTTGACATACTTCAATGGTGAAAATCAACCTGGTCGTAGGTATGTTCTATGAGCATTTGTGGAGTGTTGTAATATTTTTAACTTGTTCTACAAGCCAGTAGTAGTGAAATCCACGGCTGAACGTCTAAATAAAGTTGTTTTTCTTACCAGATGCATGCTCAGGGGTTTCCGACTTCACCGATGCCCTTACTGGATCAGGCCTTCGATTACTGTCTCCAATCATAATGGTAGTATCTTATCTTGCTTTAGAAAGTCATTTGTTATACCTTTGCAAAGAAAATTCGTTACCTGTTTGTGAAACTACCTAAGATATATGATGCTTTTTGTACTTTCTTTTATTTATAATTGGTTACCGCTAGGTTTCTTTGAGCAATTTTGAGTTTTCACTACAGATGCAGTTGTGGTAGTATCTTGGATAGTGTCGTGGGAAAGTCTTAGAAGCGTAAAGATGAAACACCTTTATATCTATCATCTAGCAAATGATAGATTAAGGATGAAACCCCTTTTATATCTATCATCTAGCAAACGATTTGCATTCTTTATTTTTATGAAATATTGAGATAAAAAAAAGCAGACTAAAATTTGATGGGACATTTTTATCACTACAAGAAATCGATTCTTTAATGAAGGGATTTTCCTTTGTTAAAGACCCAAAAACCGTCATTATTGTATGCCAACGACGGGAGAAAATCCCTTCATGGCCCGTTGTAGAAGCCTCCTTCGCTAAAGTGTCATGAAGGTTTTAGTTCCCGTCATTACTGAGTCTACAATGACGGAACACATTACCGTCGTTCACATTTGCGACGGTAGTTATCACCGTCGTTACCATCTACGATGGGGCCATTTCCCGTCGTTGTTGTTGTGTAACGATGGTTTGTCATTCCCGTTATTGTTGTGTAATGACGGATTGATATCCCGTAGTTGAAGACCAATTAATGACGATTTGTAACCATCGTAAAAGTCTCCATGGCAGATAAGTAATAACCCATCAACGATGGGTTTTCCCTTCATTAAGGGGACACACACACATATATATATTATTTTACACATTGATTAAGCTATTATGTACATAATCCATGCTTATGTTTTGAAACACATAACATTCACAACGAACAATGCAAATATACTAAAAAGAACAGATAATATGAAAGCAAGCTAAATATCCATTCAATAAAAACTTCAATAAATAAAATTGTATCATCCAGAGTAATTGGTTGCTAATAACAAAACTTAACAATGCAAGCATTCCGGAAAAAAAATGTTCAAATCTTTCAGCAATCTTCTCTAGGAGAAAACCATTGTATCATCTCTAAGCAACTTCAAAAAGCATCATGTTGTTCATAATATTCGGCAATCCTCTCTTCCAATCTTCAAAACCTGGAAAAAATACATAAGAAATGTCAACTATAGAAAAGTTACATGTTATATTTTTAAGAAAAACATACTCCCAAATACGAGTAGTTAATCTTAACGAAAATGATTACTTAATCATCTTCTCGACTACGAGTAGTCAACGAGGTATTGGTTTGTTTGTGAATCTAAATATCTACTGAACTTTCATTCGTGACACCACGTCACTTTACCTTTTGAACTCACTTGATACACACAAATCTGGAACTCTAATTGTTGCTCTAAAATTCATATTATTGGCTTCATATGATGTACGGATTTAAAGTGTCTTAGATAGTAAAAGGTGCAAAACTACTTATATGGTCATTCGTAATTTGTATGTATACTTCCATATAAACACATATCCTACATAGGTACTGTGAAGCTCCTAATTAGCCACTTAATTAGATAGTTCAAAATTGCCCTCAAATGTTTTAATTCCTATACATTTGAGTTCACTCTAATAGTATTCACTTCCTAAAGTACTTTTTTGTTCTAGTACTAATCTAAATTTAAAAATCCACCAATGACACAAATAACCAAATATATTAAAGACTTCATCTTATTTTGTCTTTTAGCATGTTTTATTCCTTAACTTGCTTGGTTTAAATTGATGTAGAGCACTTATAATAATATGCCCGAGAATCTAAAACTTGAATTATAAATTAGCTCCATTGGGGTTTTGCTCTCTTGGTATCACTAGTGTACATTGAGCAAGCTTGCATATTTAACCAAATTCCAAAAGCTATAGCCGATACTTTATATGAACCACTTGCAGGTAAAGATTGAATAAATAGCTCATGTGATTTCAAGAGAATGACAATTATTGCATATTAATAAGTTGCATGATAAGATACTATCATAGTTCCATCATAGCTATCAATATTCGAGTTGAAATCATAGACTAAGAGTAACCAAAACTAACGATAGAATAGATCACCTAATGAATAGAGATATCATGACAAAGACAGTGGATGCAGAGGAGAATTGGATCAATTAATATATATAATTATATAATAGAAGAGCACTTGCTGGAACAAAAAGAAAGGGTATTTATTTTAAACCAAGTTGGCAAAAGCAAATTTCACAATTTTAAAGGGAGGAAGTAAAAAATCACACTACAAGCAACACTAAAATAGTTTAATAGTATTTAGACCATGGAAGTTAATGAAATCTTAAACACTACAGATAAAACTACAATTTTGATTCCAAGAATGATACCTCATGAAACCAATCAAGAGAAGCTCCTTGTCGATGTTCTTCGTTCAATACGGTTCCTCCATAGTCATTTTTCCATTTCCAAACCCACTTAATGCAACCAACATAGTTTGCTATCAAATTAAAGGGTCTTTGTAAACCTTCAAATGAAAAAAATGACAATGATTAAATTCTTAACTTCCAAGAAAATTGTAGCAAAAATTTTCATGATGTAAAAGTAAATATCAAATAGATAATTGAACAGTCCAATAACAAACAAAAAGCAACATTTTTATTACAAAAAAGAATAAATAAAATTAAACATTGCATATAAGTGTTCTTGCCTTACTAAACAAACACAATCAGTCACTCCTTGGTCTGCAATTATAAACAACTAACATTAATAAAAGTTCTAAATACATTACACTTCAATAATATATCAGCAAATTACTTATGAATAATTCTTTTACAAAATATAAAAATCATGAACTAAGATGCAAAGTATTGAGTCTTTAACTCATACGTTGTGGTCATGTAGAATTGGTGTTTAACAAACTATGCCTAAGATGCAAAAAAGAAAAAAAAAGGAGCCATATATACTTTGCTGGAGCTAGTAATTCTTTTGACATATTCATGAACTCCATTAACAACATTGATGGAAAAACCACATAAGGAGTAGATGGTTTAGGTCCTTCAGGAGAAAATCCCTTTGTAATTCTTAGGTTTGACTTCTCATATCCCTGCACAAGTCCAAACCCAAATTAGAAAATTCCATAACAGTAAAAGAAATAAAAAAAAATCAACTCTTTGAAATCCCTATTTAATTTGAGAGAGTTCTTTCAAGGACTTAATGGGGGTAAATTCACACTTTACCTGAGGGCGGAGCGGAGGTGAAGAGCATTGAGGAGTAAGTGCGGGATCTAATTCTCACCTTTCCTCTTCATGATAAATTAGCGAATAGATAAAATCTACAATCTTTATCAAAACTAAGCGCAAATCACAAGGGAATGAAAAAAGGTGGACCTTTGTATCGATTTCCGAGTTCAAATCTCTCCAATGGAGGAGATATCCTCAAATTAAGGTGTCTGTCCTGAATGAGATCAAGAAAATTGCCGCACCCATCGCGGAGATGCAGAGAATGGAGAGGAGGAGGAGGTGCGAAGACTGGAGGAGGAGGAGGAGGCGTTGCAGGAAGGGACGGAGGAGGCGTTGAGGCACCATTTTTAGCGTTAGGTCTTTTTTGGGTGCGTGAGAAATTTTGGAGGCCCTCACAGGGATTTTAAGGAACTGAAATTAGTCTTTAGCTAATTTTTAATATTAAAAATAATTGAGATTAGAGTCACATTAACAACGGTTACGAAACCCTTTGTTTTTAAAGAGTCCCATTAACGACGGTATGAGGACAACAATGACGAAGGATCTAAATAACCGTCATTGGATCTCACTTCGCTTATTTAATGTTTATGAAAACTTGATGAAGGTTTGTAAACCCGTTGGTATTAGAGATACATTAACAACCGTTTACTAATACCTTCATTAAATTTGGTCGTTAAAGACCCAATTTCTTGTAATGTATGCTAATATTAATCAACATTTCTCAATTTAATTGGTGATATTGAACTTCACTAGCCAGAATTATGGATTTGGTCAGAACTTCCACGGTTTTAAATATTTAAAAAAATCCTTTTCCAGTCTGTTCCTACCTCTGATTGGTTTTGATCTGTAAGATAGAGGGCTGATAAAATTGGGGATTATTCAGTTTCTAACTCAGCAGTCAAATAAGATGTAGGGATTAATAGTGATGCATCTAGACATTGTCTGTCAAGAAAACCTTACAGCTTATTTTGCATGGAAATTTTCATGAAGTTTTGACAGAGTGTGTGTTAAAGATTCTCCTGTTTGCATAAAGCTTTAAGAAAAGCAACTGCAGGCTATTTGTGTAAAAACTTGCCAAAGCTTTAACTTGTTTTTTGTTTGCTGACATGAGTCATAAGCTGTTTCCTTCAAATGATATATAGTGTGGAGCTTGCATGATAGTCTTGTGACATTTGTTGAATGCAAGAGATCCTGATGCCTGCAAGTTGAAATATATTCTTTCCGTTTCAATTATAGTTTTCCTGATGACAGTTGACTTAGAGGCGTTACACAGAATATATAGCTGTCTTATTCTTTCCATACTATTACTATCAGAATGCTAGTTACAGTGGACCATGCCATTTTATCTTTGAAGAGGGAACCTTTACTTGTGTGAATTATGAATTTTAACATGACAGGACTCCTTAGTTCTATAACTTTTTGATTTTGCACATCATGGAGTTGGTAAGAATTCTGATGTATTTTTTTTGGTCTTGCAGGAGTCCTCTTTTCGACCAAGAAACATCCAAGGACCAAGGACCTATCGGTATATAACATATTGACCTTATCATTTTTATTTTACTTTTAACTCTTATTAGGCCTTTTTTCCTTTGGTGAGAATCTCTATCAATTTTGCCCTTTTGGCATTTGATAGTTCTGTCTCTTTCGGTTCAAGATTAACCCAAATGAATGTTAACCCAATACTGGGGAACCCAACGTGTTCATTCAGTTGCTTCTTTCTATGCCTTTTATTGTTACGCGAATTTATTCTTGCTCAAATGGACTGTACCATATATAGCTGCATTGTGCATTCATAACTTTTACGCTTTGCTTTTTCAGCCGGAAGATTTCTGGTTCAGTGCACCAAAGAAGGGAATCATGGTGTTTGCTTTACCAGGTGAACCAGGTCTGACTGAGTTGGCTGGTGATTTCAAGATCCAATTTCAGGATCGTCAAGGAGATTTCTACTGGTAAGGTTTTCAAATTTAGTTCTAAAAAATTCTTTATTAGAACTTTTACTGACTCTGTTCTTGCGTCAAATATTCTGCAATGCATTTCCATATCTCTATGGAGATAGACTTTCTAGTTTGAAGCAACATTTTTACAGTTTTAGCATATTAGAGCATATGTTGCTATTGCAGTAGCGATTATAATTGAAGATAACTGAATTCCACATCATAGTTGCTACTAATACTACGGTTTACTAAATTTAATCCGATTTGTTGTATTTGATATTCTGATTTCATGTTAATTTTCTAGCTGCAGGGCTAAAATCTGGACACATCTGCAGAGTATCAGCAATAGATACAAGTTTTGAGTTCTCACTATACTTAAAATAATGAACAAGCCTGCTTAACATTTATATTCTTTCTTTATCATATACTGTTTGGAAGTAGATAACTGAAACAAAAAGGTGCTTCCTTGAGTGATTGAAGGGATGGGGTAGTAAAGCAAGCAGCACTGGCAGAGCAATTTGTTCTTTGTACTTCTATTTTCTTTTATTTTATAAGAGCTAGTTGTTTAGCGAATATCTTTCGTTCTGTGAATGAACTGCACTAGTGAGTTTGTTATAAAACTCCCATCTACTTTGTTTTGCTTTCCTTTGGGACGTATTTGTTTGTGCGGAAGTAGCCATGAAGTATAGCTAAAGGAAGTAGAGGCTACTTCTGCTATTTCCGAGCAAAATATGTGTTTTTTTCTTCAGAAGAGCTACTTCTGATAATTCCTTAGATGTTGATGTGGCGCCTACATGGCACCTCTGTTTCCTAGTTTTTTCCGTTCCCCAAATCTCCGAAGCAGGTCAAAAGTAGTGGACATGGTCTGTGGGGTCCACGTGAAATTCAGGGTAAGCATGAAATTAGGGATCTTAGAATCATCATAATTCCAAACTGGCCCCTCTCACTATCGATATACTTACATCTGTCTCTCATGCGCAGAAAAGAATAGCTCAATCGCGAACTTTATAAATTATACATGTGAGCATAAATTGAAGAGGTTCATATACACACAAATATTGGGTTTCGTTTTGTATGTATCCGAACTTTTTTTGACCTAATTTTTTTTTTCCCTCCAAGTTCCCTTTTTCTATATGATTGGTTTTGTTTCGTGAATTATCTAAAATGATCCTTGATATGCGTGCATAGTTTTTTTCCCCATTTGTATGCTAGGGTGTGTTTGGTTGCTTTCCTTCATTTTCCAATCCCCACTTTCCCTCACTTTCTTGTCTTTCCTTCACTTTCATGTATAGTGTTTTCTTGTGTTTGTTTCGCCAAAAAACATGACGTGAAAGTACTTTCCACCACTTTCCTTAGTTTGGTTCAACTTGAAAAAGAAGAAAATATTTGATGTGTGAATACATTCCCTCACTTTCTAGTGTTTGGTTCAAATGAAAAAATGAAAAATCATAACTATGGTCACCATGGTATGCTTACCACCCATGTAGAATAATATTATTTTTAATATATTATATAATATTGAACTATTTACAATGCAGTAATTTTTAATAATATACTAGCAATAACTAGGTGGTAAACGATCGAATCGAATCGAATACTAAGGTGTTCAGATTTGTATTTGTTTAAAATTATCAATTCGAATGTGGACTCTAATATTCATATATGGAGTTTTCGAATTGAACTCGAATACTTGGTATTTGATAAATATTCATGAATATTGACTAATACTTATCGAATATCAAAGTATATTTATTCCGCTAAAGAATTTAAATTTTAAATAGTATTTAAATCCATAAATAAAAATTATTCCTTTATCTTATATAATGTATATATATTTAAATTAAAATTTTTATTAGAAAACATATTTAAGATTATTTAAGTCTTAAAATTAGTACATAAAACTTAAGTAGAAATGGTAAGTGGGTTAAAATATGACATCATATGTGCAATAATATAAATAATAAGTGATCAAACTTTAAACTAATATTTGATAGACAAACAAATCGAATAAACATCTAGTTAAATTATATTCCTTAGTAAACTCGAATACTAAAAATATTTGTTTAGTGGTAAATGAACTACCGAATCGAATATGACCGAATAGTTACTCGAACAATTATCGAACTATTTGTTAATTATTTGGTTCATTTCCACCCCTAGCAATAACACAATAATAATCACAATAATAATAATAATAATAATATAATTTTATATTAATAATAAAATAATATTATTTTAAAAATAATATATAATATATTATAGTAACAAATTGATATGCCAAAATGACTAGATATATTTTTATTTGATAATAACATGTAATAATTATAATGTAAGATAATATATTAAAGTACAATATAACATTGTAATACATTGTACAGTATTATATTGTGTTATATATTGTGTGATATTAATAAAATGTTAAGTGAAGCCAAATCCCTAAAAACCAAATCAGTCAATCCCTAAAAACCAAAAACCTCAAAATTTCCCCCAAATCATGACGACCTAGGCACGATCCCGACCTCAACTCCTCCCCCATCCTCCTCCTCCACGTCCCCCTTCGACTTCATCTCCGGCCAAAGAGCGCGGCAGCTCTGCCTTCGCCATTCGCCGGCCATGGCTCGAGCTCGTCGGCATCCGATCCCTCTCCCTCCTCACCTCCCTGAGCGACGCATACCTCCGGATCCGCACCAACCTCTCCTAGTTCGCCATGAACTACTCCATCGTCGTCCTCCTCGCCGTCTTCCTCGCCTCGATGGCCGCCTGGTTTTTCCTCGACTTTCTTCGAGACGAGCCGCTTGTGATCGTTGGGCTCGTGATCGGGGATAAGGCGGTTCTGATCGGTTTGAGTGTGGTGACGAGATCTCGAGGGCGGGAAAAATATAGAGAGCAGCTGAAAGCCCGTTTTCTTTTCGGGTGTGTACGGAGAGCAGTTTTGGATGATTTTCCTCTATAATCGGGGCTACGAGGGCGGAAAATTTTCCTCCAACAAATCCCAGCTGGCGGTATTTTTTTCTCCCACTTTCCTTTTTAGTTTTGACGAGCCAAACAGCTGATTATGAGGAAAAATAACAAAATTTTCCCGTGTCAGTTTTTTTTCTCCCACTTTCTGCATTATTTCAACCAACCAAACAGCCCCCTAAATACATACTTTACAATAATATTTTTAGATACATACAAGCAACATGTTTAATATTATTACTCTAGAAAACAAATTTAGTATTATTGTCAGCATTATATTATTCTGGTTTCAATTGATATAGCTTGATATGATAAATTTACGTTACTTCCTAATGATATTTCCACTTGCTCTCCAAACAAAAAAAGCGAATGAAGAGAAAGAAGTATCATTTTCGCTACTTCAAAAAATAATACTTCGCTAGTTGTTACTTCATAAATTAGAAGTTACTTCTTTCATCTCCTTCTTACTTCTAATACTTCATATCATCCAAATGGACCCTTAGTGTCTTGCTTTGGTGGGTCCTAGTGGAATCTCCAAAAACTTGTTAACCTTAGAAAGTACCGAATCTTCTTTTGTTAAAAAAGACTTGAAAACGCAATCTTGGGGGAAAAATTTTAAACTCAGCTGTCTAGCCTAAGATATTAAGTTAAATTAACGTATAGAATAACATGAGTATTCTATGATTCCATTCCATCTTTCAACTTCATATCAACCATTCCTCGAAATTATTCAATTTACCTGTATTTATGTTGAAAACAATACTACAAAATAGCAATATCATTGTTGTGAAAGGCATGCTCTTTTCAATTTTTATTTATTTTATCTTTAGCCATATAATTTTGCTTTCAGTAGTGCTAAGCCCATATGGATTTTTGGTTATTTCAGTTGGTTGAACACGACAATGATGGAGAACAGGAAGATCTTGAACATCTCCGATCTGGATGGCTTTGACAAGGTAAATAAATAAGAAATTGAGATGCTATAATTTATACATCATGATTTTGGACACTATTTGGAGCTACTGTCTTTATCGTGTGGATAGGAGCTAAACCATATTTTTTACTTAAAGAAAGTTTTCATTTACAATTGTCGATATACATCATAAACTATCTGTATAACAAGTCTAGTTCTGTATAATCTTCATTTTACATCTCTTATCATGTCTTTCTCATTTTGTCCTTGATATTCTTAATGCTAAATTTTCCTGCTGTTGTCTCTCCCGGTCGTGGTTAAATCATCTTTATCATGCAGAGAAAATTACCATCTCCAGGATTCCAAGTGGAAGTTGTGCTGGTAGACTATGATGGCTCTATTCCTCCAAGGTCTCCAACTCCAACCACCACCACTGAATCCAGTGGAGCCTCTGCAACTGATACAGCCGCAAAAGAGAGTAGTAATCCACCTCCAAAACAAACTACAGAATCTAGTAGCCAAGACAAAGATGAAGTTTTCTCTGATAGTGATAACGAGACTTCTAAGAAAAAGCAAGCTAAGGCCTCTGGTGATGTTTTACCACCTTCGACAAGTGTTAAAGAAACCGAGGCAAAAACATCACAAGGAGAAGCATCAAAACTTGCTGATGGTGTTCAGCAAGTTTCTCTGAAGCAGGAAGAGGATTCAAGGACTTCCAAAGCTCCGGAAATGAAGAGTGAAGGGAAGACTAAAAGCTCCTCGGTTATGGAAACTCAAGAAGTGGGATCAACGGGTATGAGTGAGTTCAAAGCAATTGCAGCAGATGCTTCTGTGTTTTCTTTCGGTGATGAAGATGATTATGAAAGTGAATAATTTGAGATGCATGAGGACTGCATGATATTTCAAGTGCCTTGAAATTAGGTGTAATAATGCAGAATGTATCATTGTGGGCTGAAAGTTCATTACTATTGCATTTCAAATGATATTAGATGATGTAAATGTGTTCCAACTTTATTCTGGTTTTGTTAATGTATGAATGCCTGATACTGTTTCAGACACAAGGACACATGTTTAATATGAATAGGTGTCGGCTGTCTAAACTAAACATGATGTTTGTTCAATCATTTTATTTTAGTAATACCTGTATCTATCTTTGATGGAGTTTTCTCCAATGCTTGTCTTATTACATGATTACCTGTGTAACCATAAAAGGTGAAGAGGTCAGCAGGTATGGATTAGAGATATATATATGAGAAGTTAGTATGATGTAACGTTGACAGAATATGCAATAGTCATCGTTCTGTCTGTGTGCTTTTATTTTCATGATGAACTGAGTTGCTGGCAATCCACAAGGTTGCTCGATGAATTCGTTCAAACGGAGAACACCTGAATTCATTCTGTTGCAGGAATGGGAGGCATCATCGTACTTCTGTTTGACTAACAAGATTTTGCTCCCAAGAGCTCTATTTGGAGCGCATATGCGAGTATATTCTCATATTGATTAAAAAAAAAAAAAGAAATTAAATGAACTTTTTGATTACCCTCTGTCTAAGTCCAAGATGAAAGAAAGCCACCCAATCCTTAAATTTATGAGAACTTTTTCGTAACGAAGTCAGATAAATGTGTTATACCTCAATTTTCAGATCCCTAATTATTAATCTAGTGTAGTACTAAATATTATATAAAACAAGGGGTTATGTTAAAGAGTGTCCAGGAGCATTGTTGGTGAAGAGAGAGATATAGAGAGGCTTGGGAGAGAGAGAAATATAGTGGGAAACACTGGACCCAATGGCGCAACTAAGATACCCGAAAAGTGATGTCATTACATAATTAATAGTGTTTATTGTACATAGATCCTTTATACTATCACTATTAAACTTATCCCTATAGTTCTATTGTTGTAGATAGACTATCTGAGTGCTTCTTCTTTTTTTTTTTTTGTTGTTGATATTTTTCGGTCACTGGATGTGTCTTTCTTCTAGTACTCTTTTATTCTTCTTTGGGTTGTTTTGTTATTAATGAAACACGGGGGTAATTACTTGCGGTTTCCCTCCAAAATAAGATAACCAAAAATAAAATAAAATAGTGTTTCACTCAGAGGGACCACAGGGATAGTAAATTCAACTTGGCGATAGTACAGGGGTTCTATTTATAACTATTAACAATTACAAATACTAAATTACTTAACTCAATAGATAGCAAAAACTAATTGAGGGTAGCCTATGAAAATATAAAGTTTAATTGGGGTTATTAACTATACCTAATGGTATATAATGAGGAGGCGGTCCTATGTGAAAGTGGTGTCACGTGACACCACTTTGACATAGGTGGATCCGCCCCTAATTGGACCCCGCACACTCTCTCTCCTCTCTATCCCACTCTTCACTAACAAGTGCCCCCGGGGCGCTCGTTAGCAAATTCCTCAAACAAAAGTGTCTTACGAGCGTCGTATTTTCTATTCAGGATAAAGAAAACAGAAACTAATTAGGCTAGCAAGTCGGTTAACTATCACTTCATCATTTAATACACTACATACTTATCACACAAATGCATAATAATAAAACGGCCAAATATCGTAAAACCTCTCTTAACTTTGAACAGTTATTAGAAAACCTCCCTTAACTTTGAAAATATCAGAAAGCCCCCCTTAACTGTAGGGGTTATTAGAAAACACCTCTTAACTTTGAGATTTTACCAGAAAAGTTTTCTGATAAAATCTCGAAGATAGAGGAGGTTTTTTTTTTGATAAAATCTAAAAGTTCAAGAGGGGTTTTGTGATAATCCAGATACCGATCATCGTCCAACGTCAAGGGGGGTTTTCTGAGATTCAGCCTACATAACCCTGCATCAAGAAACTTAGCACCGCGGGACGCTTTATGTTCACCTGAAAGAAAGAACAACCATGCAATTCTAATGCAGAGACAAGTATAAGACACATAAGAAACCTGTAGAAACCATTTAGGTGCAACCTTCATAAATTTTAGTCCTTTTCTCAAGTTTCTAAGGACATAAATGGGCAGCTTGTCTATTTTTCAATTTATTCGACGTGAAAAGTAATGTTTGCGTGATTTTTCGTTCATCCTAAAAACTCCAAGTCAATTTCTTTGTTTTTCCTTTTAGATTTAACAGCCATGTATACTTCTTCCATTTAAGTATGGGTTGGTTACAGTCAACATTAATACTCATCAAATATCTTGTGAAAGTCATTTTTCCAAAAAAATTAAGCTATTAAATTGTAGGCAAACAATGTATATCAACATAATACCCATTCTTTACTTCAAGGAAGAATCAAAAGTAATATATGAGAATTAGAAAAACAAGAGAATATATTAGGTGAGAGGTCACTTACTTGCTAAGGATATTATGAGAAAAGTATTAATAAAGGAAGAATGCATATTTCATGCAATAGCAGGAATAAAATTGTTCATCGTCTTTCTTTTAGGGTAAATTACACTAAACCCCTATGAACTTTTAGTGTTTTGTAGTAAACCCCGTGAACTTTCAGAATCACACTAAATCCCCATGATTTTTTTTGGAATTGTAGAAAATCCCCATGAACTTTTTGAGTTTTGTAGATAACCCCATAAATTAGAACCAAAAAACAACATAAAGAGGCATTTTGAAAGTTCATGGGGGTTTAGTGTAGTTTACCTAAAAGTTCATGGGGGGGTTTTCTGCAAAAGTTATTGGGGGTTTAGTGTGATTTTGAAAGTTCATGGGGGTTCACTACAAAAAACTTAAAGTTTATGGGGGTTTAGTGTAATTTACCCTTCTTTTTATTTGTCAATGAAAGGACACTAGAAGAAATTATGACAAAAAGGGTGATATAGAGTCAAGGAAAGTTACCAAGAATCTTAATGCAATAGTATATGGAGTATATGATCATATGCCCATGTAACTTTCTGAAATGCATGAACATAATATATGCATGTACGGCCATGATTTGCAGTGAACACACTCCAGACTGTAGATGCTTATGTGATGTAAACTGTATGCATTTAAACACGTGGCCTTTTAAGCACATGAGTATTTCTAATGGGATCAATGTACATTAAATGCGCAGTGAAAAGATCAGAGATTAAATGGTAGTAAACGTATCAAGTGCAGTCAGATCCATGACATTAAATGTGTACCAAATGAATGTTAGTCATTGGATCATTAGATTTTGGGATTCGTGCATAGATTCAAGGGTTGACATCTTTTGAGTGCGCATTTAATGTCATGGACCGACTCTACTGGATACTTTCTCATATTAGGGAGAGATTTTCTTTTTTAAGACTACAATTCCCTCATAGACAATTAGTGACATGGCAAGCGATCCTAGCAAGCAAAGCATTAACTGAGATCTTATGATACCCAGTACAGGTTAAAATCAATTACTATGATGCTTTCTACTTTAGAACAAGCTTTTGATGATTCATGTCAGGAAACAAAAGATAAAGGTAAAGAAGGCTCAGCTGACTTTCGATAAAAGAAAAAGGGGTAAATGAGTCAGGGAGTGAGATGACAGGTGAAAAAGAGAGGGATAAAAGAGCTCCATTTTCTAAAAGGCCTATATATAAACACTCACATCTCATGAAACACTAAGAAAATCAAAGAAAGAAGAAAGCAAAAAATATGGGAAGGTCTCCTTGCTGTGATAAGATTGGAATGAAGAAAGGGCCATGGACACCTGAAGAAGACATCATTCTGGTCTCCTATATTCAAGAACATGGCCCTGGAAACTGGAGAACTGTACCGACGAAAACTGGTATGGTGTCGATAATCTTGCTCGATGAACAAATCAATCAAAGTTCAGTCCAAGAATCTGAATTTAGTATTTTTTTTTTTTTGCTTGAGCACAGGATTGATGAGGTGTAACAAGAGTTGCAGATTGCGATGGACGAACTATCTCAGACCGGGGATCAAGAGAGGGAACTTCACTCCTCATGAAGAAGGGATGATCATCCATCTCCAAGCTTTGCTAGGTAACAGGTAAACTATTCTCTCATCTTCAAAGAAAAAATTGTGAATAAAACTTAAATCTATACTTGTGCATGAATCAGTTTGTTTCTGGTTAATTTTTTTTGTTGGATATAGTATTTTCCTTTGTTATAGTTTTCTGTCAACACTTTCTATACATGGGATTATGCTGTTCAATTTAATTGATCAACAAAGAAGAGAAATATTTTGTGTAAATTTCACAAAACCACCCTTTAATTTTAGGCCGTTTTTTAGATAACCCCTTAAACTTTGTAAATGTCACTTAACACCCTTAACTTTTGTCAGAGATCCCATTTAGCTAACCTCGTTAACATGACAGGCACCATGTCAGAATCAAAATCGAGCTAGGTTATTTGCAAAACATGAAAATGTTGAAGGTTATGTGAGAAATCCAAAGTCAAAGGGGGTTAAGTGACATTCATGAAGTTTACGGAGGAATTATTTTAAAAAGTGGATAAATTTAAAGGGGGTTTTATGAAATTTGCCAGAAATCTTTTCCCAATATTTGACAGATTGATTTTGTTTTCTTTGCAGGTGGGCAGCCATAGCAGCCTACCTTCCACAGAGAACAGATAATGATATCAAGAACTACTGGAACACCCACCTCAAGAAGAAGCTCAAGAAGTATCAGACAGAAGCTTACAGAGACCATAAAACTGAATCAGGAATTCCACAGACAACCAACATGCAATTTACACTCTCAAGGTTCACTCACAACTCCCCGGCCTACGCCTCGAGCACCGAAAACATATCAAGGCTCCTAGAAAACTGGACAAAAACAACTACTGTAAAGAAAGAATATCAACAACAAAAACAACAAAGCCTTGTGTTCGACAACAGCGTCAACAACTGCAACGACAAAGAAGAGCTCGAGTCGCTGCTCTCGTTCGAAGCGAAACAGAGATCAGAGGATCACCAAGAACCAATGTCCTTATTGGAGGAATGGCTTTTAGACGAGTCTACAGAGCAAGTAGAGGGTCTAATGGAGATATCTGATGATGTATTTTAGCACAGATAAATTCTGTCCATGCGTAATGTTTACCTTCGTCGTCGCTTTTTACTGTATTACTGCTTAGTAGCTACTTAAAAATTTCTGGAGTCTCTTGCCAAATGTAGTGAAATTAATGAAACGGTTAATTGTGGATAGACCCTGTAGTATTGCTGTTTCGAAGTTACTGTCCCTCAGTGTTCTTGCTGCGGATAGACCCCTGAGGGGAATTATTTCACTCTTTTACCCTCAAACAAAGATTTTTTATTTTTTTTTTGGTTCGATAAATAGACCCCTTGAAGGTAAAAGAATAAAAAAGATTCACTGAGGGGTCTCTTCAACAACAAAACTAGAGGGGTAATAAAAATCCACACGGGGTGGTGTTTGGTGACCGTTTTCTCCAAATTCAGGAGTTTGAGGATTCAAAGTGAGATGGGAAAAGGATGGTGAGTAGTTTGCATGGCCATTTCCTCATCACATGTAGATGAGTAGAGCAAAACTCTGGACTTCTGACTAAAGATTCTGATGATATACGCGATAAATGAGAGCAGTTAATGCTGCATTGAATCTGGGCTACCTCTGGAGGGCCAACATAATGAAGAGCAAAATCACCAAGTTACAGCTTTTGTGGTAGACTCAAAGTTGGTTGTCATGCAATTGAAGTCTGAAGAATACATGGGTGGTTATTAATTGATCGAGCTTTCAATGTGCAGTCTACATTTGACAATGAAGTTTTGTGTGTGGTTGTCATATGTGAGAGATTTTGATGTGGTGACTGATACTTGAGGAATTGTAGCCAGATAGAGATAATAGAATTAGTTAAACCAACTTCTTCAAGAAAATAATCTCTCTAGGCTTTGACAAGTATGCCAGTTCTAGAAATAAGAGGAAGAAGCGGTAAATTACAAGAAAAACTATTCGTTGCACATTTTTTTTCAAGAAACCTTCATCTAAAAACATTAAAAAACACTCCGCTATGCTAATTAATGAAACTGTTAGTTTTGTAGTCTACTTTGGTTGCAAGACATCCAGACAAACATCCACAAGCAGAAATTCTAAGTTAGTGATAAAAACGATCGTTTTTTTTTTTTTTTACTTTATCTGAAAACTACTTTTCCGCTATTTCCTTCCTTTTAACTTTCAAAACTTATGAACTTCAAAACCTATTTCCTTCCTTTTAATGATATAAACATTCGATTTTCTTATTTCTAGGCGTCTACTCAAGTGCAAACATCTATGCAGACGCTTGAAGAACAAAACTCCGTTATAAAATTAATCGTTTCATTAGTCGCCATAGAAGGGGGGTTTCTTGAAAAACACATTACTGTGTTCTTTGTTTCCTATGTAATTTACATAAACAAGTAGCAGTAACATGTAAACTAAAGAGGAAAAATGGGAATTTTTAAATGTGGAAATTTAATTCCTATGAAGGGTAGAAAACAGTGTTATTATGTATGTGGGGTATGCATGCCCCCATTCTCCTTTTCCCTACTATTTATATATATATATGCCAATGTCAAGGACTACCTACTTCACATTAAAGACAGCCCAGATTATGATCACGTTGATCAGTCCTTGGTGATCCCCCTCGCTTGCCATCACGTGGCAAGTTATCAACCTAATATCCAAAGATGACCTACTTGTGTCTCTCATATACACATACAAAAATAGATATAAGGGATTGATTCACTACTATGCACACTAACAGAAAAGGGAAAAAAAAAATGTATATGAGTTGGGAACGAGCTGACCATATATAGACTAGTGGTGTGAAGCATCCTGCTTATGATATTTGAATGAACTTGACAACTTATTATGATTTGAGTTGTCAGGACACGGATTGGGATCACTCTTGTCGTAGTGTTTCACAATATATCTTGTCATCTCCACCTTTGATTTTGTGGACAAAGACAAAGTGAAGGTGGAGCCTAGTGAAAGGTGGAGATCGTTAGCGAAATATTAGAAGCACTATCTAAGAGGATCCCACGGACACACGCAATATTTTTTATGTTTAAAAAAAATATTGATTAATTTATGGCTTCCGATAGGAGTCCCTTGATTGCGAGGCAACTTGATCTTACAATAAGTTTGGTTTGCACCATTTTAGAAATATTTGACATAAAAAAATTAAAATGATTGGGATACACCGTGTTAAATTATGGCTCCCACAATTAAGTCTTTGTGCAAGATTTAATGAATGCTCGGACCACAGCCTAAGGGAGGAAATAGTAAATGGAGTTGGTTTTGCATGGGATCTAATTGATGGTTCTTTTTCATGGGAACGCAATCAATACAAATGGCAAGATTTAGTCACTTGATAGGTTGCGCTAATGGACCTTCATCATTAGGCTCCAAAGAATACCACCGTCATTTCAGTTGGACTTATTTTCTAAGTAAAATTGAGCTTTACCCTTGTGCAAACAAAAAAGGTAAAATATTCAGGAAAAGAGATTTAAACTAGCTTGTAAACACTTAGATTTACTCCAAGGATGATTTTTCTACTGAAGGATCGCAGTTAAGCTTATATCAAGCAAATTAAATATATATATAACAAGTCCTTAAGCATATGAGTTATATTTTTCCAATAGATGAGCAATTCAAATTAGTAACCTTAACCTTTGAAGGTCCTCTGAAGGAAGAGGTTGATGAGCTTTCTCATGTTCACATTGTGACCATGACGTATCATCCAGCTCTATTCTCTCAAGTCTCAACTATCCATTAATTGAGAAAGAGGAAAGAAAGCTCTTTCTTTAATATATCATTGATAAGAAATAACACTCTCAATCAGCGTTGTGCTATAAATTGAATGCAAGAGTACAAATTTAGAGTAAATAGGGCTATGAAGATGCCACATTATCAACCATTAGGAAATCCACGTTGCCTACTGATGCTCGACAGAATTAGGGATAATCTCTGATGTGGTCCTGTCAATGAAATGTTTATAACTCCATGTGTTTAATTCTAGCTGAGCAAAGGTCAGTACTAAGTAGTCAAATCCAATTAATCAATGTGATTAAGTTTCCTCTAGGATAAAGTTTTGTGGTACCCTAAGATTTAGTCCCACGTTGGATAGTAATCTTTATATTTTGATATTAGTCCCTCAAATACTATTAGTGTGTTGATATTAATCCTGTAGTTAGTTGGTATTATAATTTTAGGGAATATTCCGTTAACTCTTACTTTTTTTGGGTGGATTGACCATTATAGCCCTCTGATTATAAATCGAAACCCATCATCTATTTAACTCATATACGTTAGAAACCTCAAACCCATTAATCACAAGCCCAAACCCATTTAAACCCCTATCTTCTTCTTTTCATCCCTTTGAATTTAAACAATTTATCTACCCAAAATCCTTGCCTTCCGAGCATACTAAACCTACTAACAACTCCCAAACTCCACTGGAAAACAACCGTAGACAGAGTTAAGGCACCATCACTTTCTAGAGGGATTACATATAAGATGAGCAACAAAAAGGTCCAACTTCTTATGGGTGAGAGAAAGAAAGGTACCGAAAGATATCAACTATCAAGGGAAGATTCAAATCTCCAATCCAAACTCAAATTACCCATTTCCACATCCTTTTCAAGAGTAAAAAAGCAATCACACAAGGCCAAGAGTAGCTAAAAAAATCTCCCAATTATTAAACAAATCAAACAAAACTGTCAATTTCATTATATGCTCAACAAAAGAAATCTCCCAATCATCAAACAAACCAAACAACATTACCACCGCTGCCACCACCATCTCTACCACCGCCGCGATCCTCACGGGATTAGGGATCTCTAGTGTCGTGGCACACCAGAGAGAAGAGAGAGGAAAATGAATCAGGTGGTGTTTTTAATGGGGGAGGGTATTTAGGTAATTAACCATATATGGTTAAGCTAAACCTAACCAGGGTTAGGTGTTTTGAATGGAAAGCTAACGGAGGGACTAATATCAACACACTCATTGATGCTTGAGGGACTAATATCAAAATATGAAGATTTAAGGGACTAATATCAAAATACATATGATTTAAAGGACTAATATCTAAAAACCCCTTTATTAAAAAGGAAAAATAAGTAACTTTTTCGGACTAAGGAATATTTTTTATTTTTTATTTTTTTCTTGGCATGCTTGCCACATGAGATGTAACAATCGATCGAGCTAATTTGGAGATTAAATGACAATTTTTTATGTGAAAATTTGTGGAAAAACTCCTAAAGTTCAGGGAGGTTTAGTGGAATAAAAAAAATCGAAGGAGGTTTAGTTCAGCTCCCAAAGTTCAGGGGGGTTCTCTGTAGTTAACACTATTCATTTTGCAGCAACAGTGTTTCGTTATTAAGTTATATAACTGTTTGAAGAGAATAACATTTCAAAATTAGTCATACTTTGTTTACTCAACATTGAAACATTAACTATATGCCACTTTGGATTTACTGAGGGAAGAAAGAATGCAGGTCTATTCAATGAATTTTGCCAAAGAAAGGCTGGAATAGAAGAAATTTATGTATGAATGTATGTATGTATGTATGCCATCCTGTACTAGTCATACTCCTGTTTGAAAACGCATCATAATTAGTAGTAACAAAAGCAAACTCAGTAAAGTAAATGAAGATAGGGGACCAATGAGGCATCAGACTTATTTACACATTACCAAAGCAATGTAACTAAGTGGTGGTTACCTATGCTTGTCTCCCCTAGAAGGAGGAAACCTCTGTGCTAGGCCTGCCTTCTTCTACAAAGTACTATGACTAACGCAACGCGAAAGTAATAAACCTCAGAATCCACCAAGGGTTGTTCTTTGAATCCACAAAGAACGATCTTCCAATCCACAAAGAACTTCGAATCTACGAAGAGAATATAATAAAGAGGAAATTTTATTGATGAAAAATTATGCCTCTAGGACTTACAATCCTCTGCTTAAATAGAAAAAAAAACAAGACTCCTTATGATCAAATCGGTCAAATTTGGAATCAAACCGGATTTCTTTTCTACTCAAAACAGACTCCTAAAACATCACCTAAATTAGTAAAAAACAGACAAAAACTTTGATATCTCTCAATCCGGAAGGAATTTCATGAAACAGACGGCGGCAAATTGAACATGGTGGATTTGGTTGACTCCGTCTCGAAAAAATACGTGATTTTCATATATAATTTGTCCAATTCCGACGTACGGTTGAGAGATATGATCCGTTCTTTGTTGCAAGTCAATTTTCTCTGCATGGCCTACATTTGGGCTTCTGACGGTCCAGTTTCTCGGTGAATATATCCGCAGTGTGTTCTACATCAATGAGACTACATATTGCACTTATGAAGCTTTTTACCTTATTGGGAAATAGTTAACTACTTATTTTATCAGTTCATTCTCGGCATAACAAAAAGGTAAACAAAGGAGGAAGGTTCACCTGATGAAGTGTTCGCAATTGTTTAAGTTGGATAACCTACTGCAAGTCTATATCAAGTATCGTAATTGTAGGTTGATGAACTATTTCAATTAGAATTGTTAAAAGACTTTTGTCACTACAAAAAAAAACTCAAAATTATGGTGAGGGTTATAATTTTATATTCTAACATGTTTCCGCAAATTGAGGGGCTTTTCTTCTGGATTGATGCAGCAGTATTTATTCTTTCTAAAATCCGCGTTAAATTTGTGGTCTATAGGGCCTAGGTTGTTTGATACTACCTTAAAAAAAACTTTACTGCTACATCAAAACTCTGAAATTATGGTGATGATTGAGGGTTAGAACTTTATACTCTAACAAGAATGCTTTATTCTATTTTCATGCAAAACCGTTTCGGGGGCTAATAAGTACTTGTTTGAGAATGAAATGATTATCCATAAAATTCATAAAGCATGAGGCTGATGGAAAACAGAAAAAGATTGCGAGTCGCAACAAATAATTAAGAAGATAATATGGGTGGTTTGGCACAATGACTAGCGTCCATGGAAAGCAATAATTTGATGATTCAACCTAACAAAAGACTGAAGATGATAGATTTTAGTACGAATCGCAGATCTGAGACTTAATTACTTAATTGCCAAACGACAAATGCGGAGTTATGATTGTGAGTTCAAAAATACCAAAGGCTGTACATAAAACCATTCTACACAGTACTGATACTCCTTCAAAACTTGGGATTCAAGACATGCACAAAAAAGTGTACCAATAGAGTACAGGCTACTAATCCCTTTAAAATATCAGATTAGGGTCAGAAAATTGTGAACTTGTTCTCTATAAATTATGCATGGTAATTTGAGCAAATGTTTCCCTGATCAGCATTTAATACTTTCATTTACTTTAACTTAAGGTAAAAAATGGTCAGCAGATATAATCCATATACAACATAGGAGCCATCTGTATACTTCTGAATTTAGTTGCTCCCACATTTTCTTCTGCTCATGTGTGGAGGTGATTAATCGCTGAAGGAGTCTTATATTGATGCCGAATGCAACTAGATGTTGCATACATGAAGCTTAATCCTCAAACATTCGAGCAGATGATGGATTCATAGTATCAAGCCTAAGCAGGAGTTCTACTGATTTTAAATGACACAAGCTGCATAGTCAGACAAGATTACTGTCCAACTACAAACTGCGAAACGTTTATCTTTATTGCGAAGCTATGCAGCACAAACACTTCAATTGTAAAGCGATCTTTAACATTGCATATACGATCAAATCAGGTTATCAACCCTGGAATTGCCTACATGCCTAGGATAATTTTCTCCGTTTCGTATTAGCGCTAGAGTTCGCTTGGCAACAGAAAAATTACATGTCAACCATGATGTCAAATACAAAAATGGATGCAGTAAATGATAAATGTTTTTCTATACATTGTACAAGTGTTGAATGACAAGGATAAAAAAAAGTTCAGAATTTTCGGCATATCACATTTGAACAAAGTTTCACTGAAAGGCAAACAATTTGGCATTTTAACAATTTAATCAAACAACTCTCGGATAGAAAGCGAAAAGAGAACAGAACAAACCCCAATTGGACACAATTAACTTTGTTATTCCTGTTATACTCTTCAACATCAGTAAGTTATTACAGGTTTAGACTAACACTACACCGAAACACTCTCAGTTAATCTGATTATGGAGGAACTCGTGTCTACGGTATCTAGAACTATTGCAGAAGATTCAAGTAGCTCATAAAAATACTCAGCTGATATTTATTCAGCTGCAGGTCTAAAAGCTAACGGAAATTTTTTTTACCTTGAATCGCCCCAAGCCGTGGCTTCCCACAAGCTCCAACAACAAAAAATTTGTCATGTTCTTTTCCCAAGCATGCTCAGATTAGAGGCTTCACTTGAGCGCCCCTTTCCTTCGAAGCATCCATTAGAAAGTAGCAGAACGTGGTACGAGCCTGAGGATACCTCAACCATTTATGTATCTACCAGGACCTCATCAAGTTCTATCAATCGAAATTTTTTCTCACTTTTGATGAACCCACTTTTAATAATTACCAGAATTCCTTGCCTAAGAATAGCTCTCTGCATCTTGATGGTACTCTGTATTCCTCTCTGCAGCTTGTTAAAATTGTTAAATGATAATGTGAAGCTATGCAAAACTGGTCAGCAACATAATCTCCTTTTCATTCTGTAGAAAAGATTCAAGTAAAGTTATAACAACAACATCTGCAGCCAAAACCTTTGACCAATAACCATTAACTCTCAAGAAGCTCCTTCAGTCGAATTCTGTTTGCCTGTATTCTGGCAAGAACATGTGAAACTCATCATCTATCTTATGCTTCAGTTCCATACTCATATGCTGCATCTTATTCCGACAGTCCACTAGAAGGAAACTGACCCTCGACCGAAAAAGCTTCAATTTGTTCATACCATTAAGATGAACAAAAACTCGAATCGAATAAATCCCACTCTCTCCAGAGCATGAGCGCCAGTCATCTTCATTAGAAATTCTTGAACCTCTGTGACAAGGTATCAAGAATATGTAAAAACTATTTATATGCTGCTAGAGCTCTATCACCTGAGCGTGATACATTAACCCCTCATGCACAAATTAATCGGTCTACAAAAGCAACTCAGTTGTGCTCTTCGCCAAAGAATGCGCAAGCTCAAACATCGAGCAACCTGAATGCTTTCCATGAAATGTTACCAATTTAATGTAGACTCTCAGGCTTTCCATTATCAAGCATTTTTCCTATTATCATCCTCGTTCTCATCCTCGCTAGCATCATCACTATTCCTTCCACAATTCTCGCCCAACTGATAAGTCACTATTCAATCAGACGCATTTGCCGAACAGGAAAATCTAAATCATAAGCAAAAATCAGCTTGCTCCTCATATTCCAAGGTATAAAGAGCAATGGCTTGCTCGTTCGCAGGACGACGTCTCTCCATAAAGAAATCCTGAGAATCTGGATTAAGATGTAGGATCCTTCGGAGATCTTGGTCGCATTTCCAATCGATGAGGACGATCGCCATAGACGTTTCTTGATGAATTGAAGGCCAACACTGGGAAATTTGAGGATCTCATCAAAGGATTAGTGAAGGGAGTCTGAGAGGAGGACATAGTATAGGATGATTCAACTCGAACCTCTCTCATTATTGTTCTCCATTAGGGTTTTCCTTCTAAAGGTTGAAATTTTTATTAGGGTTAAGCGCAACATTTAAGACCATGCGGTGATTTGCGCCTCTGCAACCTGTTCTCTCCCAAAATGGAATCTTTAGAAATGGGTAGATGATGAAATTGTCTAATAGCATCGAAAATGGGGGTTTTCTTCACAACCCAGATTGAAATTTACCCAAATATCAAAATTTTAAAATGTCTAGCTGCTAAAAATCATTAAAAAAAACATCAAATTAGGCGGAAATCAACATTGTCTATGAAACTTTAAAAGGAAATCACAAATTTAGCGAGCTTAGGTGAGCAGAAGTACCTGATATTAGATCGCAGATCGTTGACAATCGTGCTAATCTCAATGTGATTTCATGTCCAACGAGAGAGATTGCGGATTCGAATTTGTTTGTTGGAAGTGGAGGAAAACTTGTAATTTGAAAGAGATCGAACATTTTTTTGAGTTCTTGAAAGTTTTTGGCGCTAAGTTGTGCACCTAAACAGTAGTTAGAAAACAAATAGGCGTTTTTGGACTATAAACCCAAAGTTTGGCCGTCATTTATTTTTGAACCCACTCCTTTTCAAAATTATTCTTAGACCCGAAATATCCCACTGAATTATTGTGAGGCTAAATAGCACTTAAATACCTTAATGGTTTCATTTGTTTTACACTTATATGTCCTCACTTGTTTTTCATAGCATTTATATATCCCAAGTTGCTTAAATCGGCACGTTAGGGTCATCAGTTGTGTAAACATGAAATTTTTTATTTGAATGTTCTCATGTGACACTCGCATGCATTTTAGAACTTTTTAATCATTGTTGTCTGTTGAACTCACTGTCAAACCAACCCAAATCTATTTTAAACTTATTCCAATTTTATTTTAAAATAGAATTATGTTAGAATTTTCAATATTATTTGAAATAATCCTATGTGTAGGTTTTGAAAAAACTGCAAAAAAGCGTGCTACAGTTAGAAAGACTACAGAGAAACCGCATTTTATAGTTATAAACCTCTATAAACAAAGAAAAGAGTGCATGTTGAGGAGAGGCACGAGAAGAGAGAGAAAAAGGAAGAAAGCTCTTTAGAATTCTCTCTCCTAAAAGAGGTATTCTCCTAGAAACATATCTTATATTATTTCTATGTTGATGAAATTCTAGAATGATTATTGACATACAACAAGTGATTACTACAGAATAATCTGAATCTGAATAATCTAGAGGAATAAATTTGTGGTGTTGAAACATTGTGTCCCAAGTCAACTATAAACACCTCAAATTTTCAACAATAAATTCTACACAAAATAAGTAAGGGTAGATATAGCGCAAAGTGAGTGCAACTATAACGTATAAATTGCTATTCAGATGTTGTGTAAATTGCTACGTTTTTATAAGTTGTTATATATTAATTTCTAGATAGATAGATATAATTTA
This sequence comes from Asparagus setaceus, assembly GCA_012295165.1. Lineage (NCBI taxonomy): Eukaryota > Viridiplantae > Streptophyta > Magnoliopsida > Asparagales > Asparagaceae > Asparagus > Asparagus setaceus. The sequence continues at coordinate 5,475,420 of CM022704.1, read as the reverse complement.
TTGCATATATGAAACGCTTTGGATACGGATCTTTTCTAATTAGGTGGTAATTAAAGAGGATCCAATGCTTCCAATGCTGATCATTCATTTCAATTTAGAGAGATGAGATTATGCCACGTAGGATTTTCTAATATTGCAAGAGTGGTTTTCAAGATAGTGGTTTTCATGGCAATATTGACAAAACCATTATTTTGAAATTCACTTTTGCAATAATTAAAAATCTAAGTGGCTTAATCACATCTCTCTAAATTAGAATAGATGATCACGACTGAGAGAATTTGATCCTCTCCAGTTACCACCTAATTGGAGAGGATCTGAATCCAAATGGTTTAATTGATTGGCTTTACGATTGATTTAGAAAAGTGGATGGGCTTAAAAATAAGTGGAATAAAACGTTGGATCTATAGTAAAAAGAGCTAAATAAATAAAGAACGGATTCAATTGCTAACAGAAATTTCATCGAGGAAATTCAGTCTAGGAAGCAAAATATATAGTATAAAGCGAGTTAAGGTGCATTACACTAATCCGTGAGAAGCAAACCCTAACCCAGCCTCTACGGATTCACGTCTCTCGAGGGGTATGATCTCTAATCTCCTTCCGAATCTCTTCTCTACTAACAAATTAGTTTTTCTTAGTTGCATTTTTTTACTAGCTTGGGATCCTCTCCAGTTAGGTGGTAATTGGAGAGGGTCTAATTCCTCTAATCCTCACAATTTATCTCTAATTTAAAGGGCAAATTGTGCCACATAAGACTACCCTAACTAAACTAGTGGTTTTGAAAACTATCATGGTGGATTTGGTAGATATTATTTAATTTTTTACAAAATCTAATATCTCTACTGTTATATCTTGAAAATCACTACGTTTAACAAGCCCTAAAAAGTTAGCTATGTGTCAAATTAACGGGCTGAGTCGTGTAATCAAAAAGCCCGACCCGGATATAAAAGCAGTCCGAGCAACCAAACCGAGCTTTCTAGCAGACCAAATCTGAGAGAAAAGACGTCTTCAACTTGGAATCCATAAAAAAAGTCCAGAGTCCTAAATGAAAGACGTCTTTTGGTCGGACTCCACTAGGGAACATCCCAAAGCAGAGAATGACCTATTAGTCTCGTCAATGTTGTTCGTAAATGCATGGACAGTCGATGCACATTCTCCGCCGCCCAGTCATCATCGCATTAAATGTATGGCTAGGTGTCATAATGACTCTTCGGACGTCGCCCACATTTCTACCATTCTGTCGTTATCACATTAAATGTGAGGAGAGCAGGTCTTCACATCCACCTAACCGGTCGCCGATGCGTGTAAAGTAGAGTCAGAATGCCTACTCCACCGGTCGGGTCGGATTACCAATGCCCCCCCCCACACACACACACAAATCCTCTATAAATAGTGGTCATTTCTATTATACTAAGGTACACCTGATAAAAACCCTTGACTAGATTATGCATTCTTTCTTCAGATTGTTTTATCTATCACTGACTTGAGTGTCGGAGGACACGCCGAAGAAAATCTCCTCCGGGCCTCTAACGTCTGCTACTTGTGTAGGGATCTACTTCCCATAGTTTATCAGTCATCAAAGAAGATTAAGGGACCCTTAACTCCTCTAATTATCATCTCACTCACAAATTAACTTTCTACCATAAACATCTACAAACAAATCTCTAATTAACATCTCCAATTAGATGTCAACTAAACAACTCTCTCTCTCTCAAATTTATTTAATTTATAATTAATTTGTATTTATTTATAATTCCTACATCATTTGTTAGCACTTTTTTTTGTAAATGTGCGCACAACAACATTTTTTTTCTTTTGTTATTTTTTGCAAGTGCACGCGCACAGCAAGAAGCAAATGTGTTGCGGTGTGTGATGCGTATTACTATTTAGTAATAATCATCTAGATTAGAGATATAATTAAGCTTGTTATGCTTTGCATAAAATAAATTTGAGACGGAGTTGTTTAGTTGACATCTAATTGGAGAGGTTCATTGAAGAGTTGTATGTAGAAAATTTTAATTTTGTCAAAAGTTAAATACTATGTGCAAATTCCATCATGGTAGTTTTCAAAACCACTAATTTAATTAGAATAATCCTATGTGGCATTATCTTGCCCTTTGAATTAGGGATAAATGCTGGGGATTAAAGGAATTGGACCCTCTCCAATTATGACCGAATTGAAGAAGATCCGAATCCTTATTTATTTATTTGCATTGTGGCTTCCTCTGGAGCCATTTTTTTCAGATTAGTAATAATCGGATGGCCTTGATTTAATTTAGGAAATATAACCAAATAGGACACGAATTTAAAGATAGGTCCATAACATATTAATTTCAATAGCTCTCCAACTTTTCACAAAACTTTTTTTTTTAACGTCTTTGCACAATAGTCAAGTAGGAATAACGTGTATATGTCATTTTTGATCAATTAGAAAGATTCATAGATTCTTTTTCAATAATTTGCAGATGAGGGAACTTCCGGACAAGTCCTTTATCGATATTCCCAGTTTTGATAGATTTCGATATCGAGACGGAATAAATGCTTTCCTTGAGTATGCTGATTCATATCCAGGAAAATTATAAAGTGGAATGATGTATTGTCCTTGCTTTAGGTGTGGAAATAGAAGGTTGGTGGAGAATATAAGTGTGGTACATGAACACTTACGGCAATGTGGGTATGGTGAGAAACACAAATATTAGAAGTTTCACGGGGAAAAAGATTATGTCATGTCTAGAGAGCAGGAGGACAAGGTTATTGAAGCGGTATTTGGACATCTACACATACATATGCACTTCTAATTAATAAATCATATGCACGTGTACAAACATATGCATAAATACATATTTCTAACATAAAATTATATTTTAATTAGGTTGGAGTTGGAGAAGGGACCAGCAAAACCATGGCTCAGGGGGATGAAACTGATGGTGAGAATGACAAATGAGCATATTTTGTATCAATGTTGTTTGTATGTGTGGGTTTATATAGATTGGATTATGTGATGGTTTGTGTTTATTAGATATATATGATGACTCGGATATTTTACTGGTAACGGACATGTCATTAGTTTATGTTTAGTAATGGATATGTTTTTGGTTATATGCATTTGATATGATGATTTATTTGGGTTTATATGAATTGGAAATATACTTGGGTTGTTTTATACATGTTGTGAATTTGTATCATGATGAAATGAGATGGTGAGCTCATATTCTTATCGTGAGCTAGCCCAATAGGCTACTCGAAATGATGATCGGTACCACCCATCATGATTTGCACTCATCATGATCTAAATGTAGAAAAAATTATATTGTTTTAAAACTTTTAATCATTGTTTTAGCTATGTGTAGAATGGACGATTGTTAAACTGCCTGAAAAATTAACATATTAAACTAGTTTGATTCATATTCTAGAAGACTCCAAATTATGTGAAAATATAGAGTAATGATATTGTGAGATGGTGAACTTAAATCTTATCATGAGCTAGACTAATCGGGTCATCAAATTCATGATCGGCACCATAGATCTTATTTAGCATATCATCAAATATATAATATAAAATTTTCATATAATTTAGAGTCTTCTGGAATATGAATCAAACTAGTTTGATATTTTGATTTTAGTATACTTAGATCCCTTTATATAGCTAAAACAATGATTAAAAATTTCAAAACAATATAATTTTTTCTACATATAGATCATGATGAGTGGAAAATCACGATGGACAGTGTCGATCATCATTTCGAGTAGCTATTGAGCTAGCTCACGATAAGAATTTGAGCTCACCATCTCATTTTATCATTTATATATATATATATATATATATATATATATATATATATATATATATAGTAAAGCTCCTATAAACTTAAGTTAATAGAAATAGTTGTCCACCAACTTTTTATCCATTAGATTTGCATTGAGATTTGTGCAAAACATGAAGTGTATCTTTGAGAATTGTGCATTGATTTGCATCAGATGCTAGCACAAATCTCAAAGCAAATCTAATGGATAAAAAGTTAGTGGACAAGTGTTTCTATCCACTTAAGTTTATAGGAGCTTTATATATATATATATATATATATATATATATATATATATATATATATATATATATATATATATATATATATATATATATTTATTTTATTTTTTTGTTTGGTTATTTTTTGGAAATATATACAGGAAATAAATATGAAAATTATTTTTAGAAACTTTTATATGACAAGTATAACTCATACAGAAGTGCAATATCATTACATATAACAAATGATATTGCATATGTTAGAGTTTGTTGGGTGCAAGTGCAATATCATACATAAGACAAATGATTCAGTATTCCTTTTTCTTTTTCTTTTTCTTTTTACCTTTTGGGTATGCATGATTCAAGATTCGTGATTCCTTGAAAAAAAAAAGAATATGTTAAAATTGGAAATTTAGACGCTTTAAATTTTGAACATGTTAATTTTTTTTGTATGCACTGGGGCAGTTTAATACATATTGCAAAATATTTTGACCACATTCGACAAATCTAGTCACGTTAGAATCACCACGTGGATCCCATAAAAGAAAATCACCACGTGGATCATCGAGCCAACTGTCAAAAGGCCCTTTTGCTACACTAGAACTTTAAATTTTAGGTGAAAGCTAAGGGTCATAATTTTTTATTCTAACATATTTTGTAAATTGCGCGCTCTTTTTTGCGGACCACCTAGACTTGTACGACAGTATCTGTTTTTTCTTAAAATCTACTCGGATACCACAAAATTAAATCTATGTTACTCGAGTGCTACGACAAAAGACCCTCCAATTGCACCAGAACTCCAAAGCTGCTATGAGAGGCAAGACTTATAAATTCATATTCTAACACCGACGTCATCGACATGTGGCCCAACTTGCACGACGTTCCACATGGCTTCCGGCCCAACTTTGGCCTTCTCTACAAGACACATGGGCCCAGCCCAATTCAAAAGCCACCATAGTAGCTCATCCTTAGGTTTTTAGTTTTTAATTAAAAAAAAAAGGAAAAAAAAATTTAAATAGCTCGGAAGTCAGTTTCAAAGTCTTTTTCTTGCACCTACGCCCTTTAACTTTTTCTGCACGTTGGAGGTCAATAAAAAGTGAGTGGGTAGGGATGTGTTTGGTGTGTGCCTCCTTTGAAAATTACGCAAATATTAACATAATCTAAAGGGATTAAGGGGAGCCCACCTTCCTTTAAACTAACTTAACTTCCTCTTTTGAGAAATATATACATGATCTTATGGAAAGTTTGATGGTGGTAGGTTTCATAATTTGACCATTGGGGTGCATGAGTCCAAATTGGTTGACGTAGGGCTCTAGTTTTATCATGGCCTCTATTGTCAAAACTTGGTAGGTGGATGTAGATTCAATTGCATGACCGACTTGCACATTTTTGAGAGGGAGGGGTCTTTTAGATGAGCAAGTCACTGTAAATAGAAACAATCTGTTAAAAGTTGCAATTTTTGGACAGGCACAAGTATAGATTCACATATTCACATATTATTAATTGTGCCAAAACTTACATTCTGGCTATTTTAAGTAATTAATATTTCAAGAGTGACCCACCGCGGGTAACCCGGACGGATAGGAAGTCAGCCACATTATTGAGTTCGATTCTGAGCTGGATTATTAAAAAAAAATATATATTTCAAGAGCAATCAATCAAATGGTTCTATAATTATTGGCTATGAACTATAAAAATTGGCCATGTATAGATAGACATAATGTTACCTAATTTATCTTTTAGTCTGCATACATGAATAACTGCATATAGGTGAAAAAGATTAAGGTTTAAGAAATATTGTAGAATATGAAAATCAAAGTCATATGTATTTCATATAAACAGTATATTCTAACAATATTTCGTTGCTATGTCACATTTTAACAGCCAAAGATGTTGCTTTCAATTCTTTTCTTGAAGCTAATCAATGACAAATGAAGAGAGGGCCAAAGTGGGGTAGTCTCTCAATAGTGTATATCCTTTCAAGCTATGTATTTAAAAGGGTGGAATAAGATTCTAAAGTAGAGAAGCAAATGAGAGATTAAAGTTAATCAAATTCTTGACCAGACATATATATGACAAGATAACATAAACTAATAAACGAGCCTAATTAAAAAAAAGAAAGAAAAACTTATAAAATGTCCTATATTAATATAAAATTATTGAGATAACCATGCCGATGATTTCGAATCTCTTTTGGAGGAGGAAAAGAATAAACCCTAGCAGCTGAACATAACCTTGAATTTTAAACAAAATAGTACTAATCTTCTTCTCTGTGACACTGATGGATTCCATATCATTTCTCAGTAAAGCTTTTAGCCTTCAAAGACCAACACTTCATCCCTCAAAACACAAATAAAATGAAAATCAAATTAAAGTCATGCAAGAATCCCTTTATCTAAAAACCCTTACAGCTGCTCAATTTAAACATCCAAAAACAATTTGCAAATATGTTTTACATCACCAATTACATCTCAAGCCAACCCCATAAACTCTTGAAATATCCACTTCAATTTTCTTCTTTAACCCTAAAACAAAACCAAAGTTGTAACAAACTAATACATACTTAACAGAAAATTAAAAACACAACATTACCATGTATATGTAAGTGAGCAATAAATATCAAATTAATTGCACATACACCCCTTTCCTACATATTACTCACTCAATATTCTTAAACTATTTTATTAGCACTTAGACTCTCTGGTGTCCAAACAACTTCGTCTGGGCACCAGAAGCCCTAAAATATCGATAAAAAGTTTAGGAATAATAAGTGGCTAACCTTCTATACCCTACTAGGAGTCAGAAGAGCAATCACAAGCATCAGGAATGGCGATTTCGCCCTCGACGACCCTCTTATGGAAACTGCGGTGGCAACTGCAGGCAGCACAGCGGAGAGCATCCTTCGTGCCCTCCTCGCCTGCCGCCATGAACTCCCTGCATCCGTCCACTGCGTACCCTCCAATGCTCGCAGCGTGGTTCTTGCGGCACTCTTTGTACCTCACTGTTACCTTCTCCTTTTTCGCTCCGTTGGAGGTTGAAGACTTCATTGGGCCGTTATGGGCCGAGGTTTCGTGTGGGCTTGAGGTGGGTTTTGATGATGACGATGATGATCTCCTAGTGAAGTAAAAGGAGGTTGGCATGGAGAGAGAGGAGGAGATTGAGGCCTAAGGAGGGTTGGAGTGTTTTGTGGGTGGGTTTATATAGAGGGTTGCTTGTTGATTCACACCACAAGTCAATTTTTTCCACTTTCTTTTTTTAAACTACTTCATGTTTGCGGAGTGATCAATGGGCTTTATGTGGAAAATGGATGCTTTTGGGTTCTTTATTTTTCTATTTCTCATGATGTTTTATAGATGTACACCAAGGCAGCGCACCTAACGGTATTGTCATGGTTTAATTGTGGGATGTGTGACTGGTGGATGGTTGGGTAATGAAAACTTTTTATCCTCTTGATTAAATTGTTGATATTCATTGAAGTCATGGATGAAGGTAATGCAAGATATCAATAAACTATAATCTACTAGATCGTAGGCGAGTGCATTATGCACGTGCTTAAAAATAAATTTAGTGAAATTAATTCAATATTGATAATGCCATTCTTTTGTGGGTAGCTTAAAGAAAATTATTGTTTAAAATCTTATATATTTGTTCGTGGAAATTAATTCAATGAAAGGAGTAAAGTTTTATTTATATATATATATATATATATATATATATATATATATATATATATATATATATATATATATATATATATATATATATATATTGCTTTTGAGATGAATAGTGCAGAGATTTGAATTTGTGACTATCTATAGTCCACCTCGATTCATTTACCATTTGAACCATATTTCACGGCTATAATCCTTCTTTAACTTTAGTTCGATTCATTATTTTCTTATTTGTACCTTGATTTGATTAATTAAACTTTATATAATTATATAGACTTTTGTTTATAAAAAAATTATATAGACTTTTGTTTATAAAAAAATTATATAGACTTTTGTTTATAAAAAAATTATATAGACTTTTGTTTATAAAAAAATTATATAGACTTTTGTTTATAAAAAAATTATATAGACTTTTGTTTATAAAAAAATTATATAGACTTTTGTTTATAAAAAAATTATATAGACTTTTGTTTATAAAAAAATTATATAGACTTTATCTATGTTTTATGGGAAAATATTGATTAAAATGTTCTAGAAACAATAAAGAGAAAAAGTGAATATTCAATTATAAAGGCTTTATCTATGTTTTATGGAAAAATATTGATTAAAATGTTCTAGAGTTCATTATGTTTTTATTTGTACCTAGAGTTGATTAATTAAACTTTATATAATTATATAGACTTTTGTTTATAAAAAAATTATATAGACTTTTGTTTATAAAAAAATTATATAGACTTTTGTTTATAAAAAAATTATATAGACTTTTGTTTATAAAAAAATTATATAGACTTTTGTTTATAAAAAAATTATATAGACTTTTGTTTATAAAAAAATTATATAGACTTTTGTTTATAAAAAAATTATATAGACTTTTGTTTATAAAAAAATTATATAGACTTTTGTTTATAAAAAAATTATATAGACTTTTGTTTATAAAAAAATTATATAGACTTTTGTTTATAAAAAAATTATATAGACTTTTGTTTATAAAAAAATTATATAGACTTTTGTTTATAAAAAAATTATATAGACTTTATCTATGTTTTATGGGAAAATATTGATTAAAATGTTCTAGAGTTCATTATGTTTTTATTTGTACCTAGAGTTGATTAATTAAACTTTATATAATTATATAGACTTTATCTATGTTTTATGGGAAAATATTGATTAAAATGTTCTAGAGTTCATTATGTTTTTATTTGTACCTAGAGTTGATTAATTAAACTTTATATAATTATATAGACTTTTGTTTATAAAAAAATTATATAGACTTTATCTATGTTTTATGGAAAAATATTGATTAAAATGTTCTAGAGTTCATTATGTTTTTATTTGTACCTAGAGTTGATTAATTAAACTTTATATAATTATATAGACTTTTGTTTATAAAAAAATTATATAGACTTTATCTATGTTTTATGGGAAAATATTGATTAAAATGTTCTAGAGTTCATTATGTTTTTATTTGTACCTAGAGTTGATTAATTAAACTTTATATAATTATATAGACTTTATCTATGTTTTATGGAAAAATATTGATTAAAATGTTCTAGAGTTCATTATGTTTTTATTTGTACCTAGAGTTGATTAATTAAACTTTATATAATTATATAGACTTTATCTATGTTTTATGGGAAAATATTGATTAAAATGTTCTAGAGTTCATTATGTTTTTATTTGTACCTAGAGTTGATTAATTAAACTTTATATAATTATATAGACTTTTGTTTATAAAAAAATTATATAGACTTTTGTTTATAAAAAAATTATATAGACTTTTGTTTATAAAAAAATTATATAGACTTTTGTTTATAAAAAAATTATATAGACTTTTGTTTATAAAAAAATTATATAGACTTTTGTTTATAAAAAAATTATATAGACTTTTGTTTATAAAAAAATTATATAGACTTTATCTATGTTTTATGGGAAAATATTGATTAAAATGTTCTAGAGTTCATTATGTTTTTATTTGTACCTAGAGTTGATTAATTAAACTTTATATAATTATATAGACTTTATCTATGTTTTATGGAAAAATATTGATTAAAATGTTCTAGAGTTCATTATGTTTTTATTTGTACCTAGAGTTGATTAATTAAACTTTATATAATTATATAGACTTTTGTTTATAAAAAAATTATATAGACTTTATCTATGTTTTATGGAAAAATATTGATTAAAATGTTCTAGAGTTCATTATGTTTTTATTTGTACCTAGAGTTGATTAATTAAACTTTATATAATTATATAGACTTTTGTTTATAAAAAAATTATATAGACTTTATCTATGTTTTATGGGAAAATATTGATTAAAATGTTCTAGAAACAATAAAGAGAAAAAGTGAATATTCAATTATAAAGGCTTTATCTATGTTTATGGTAAAATATGGATAGAATATTCTAGAATAAAGGGACAAAATCTCTTTTGTTAAATTACCTTTTACCCTTTCAATTATAGTAGGAAAGATGGCATGTCCACCACTCATCCATTTTTTGGATTGCCCTCACTTGGATCATTATATAGTAGTATAGATAGATTCTGTATTTTTAGATTTTTTTTTAGCTTTATAATAAACCAAACAATGTATACACATTAACTTATCTATCTTATAATCTTATTTCAAAAATCAAAATAAATTGATTATTAGTACAACTTTTATAAAGAACATGATATGTTTGGCAAATGAATCTTTCATCTAACTAAAGTACACTCCAATGTGCATGTTCCCTGCTCCACTAGCATCTAGTGTATTTGTACAAAAACAAAGAACTAGTTAGTCACTTTTTGCATGGACCATTATAAATTCCTCATTCTAACTGAAAACAAGGAATCAACAATGCACCTCCTCCCATTTGCATTTCCATTGTTGGTTATATCTGCCAACCTCTACCTAAATGTTTGATGAGATATAGAGAAACATAAAGATATGAACCAGTTTGATAATTATTTTGATACATTAATTAATCTAAGATCATACAACATATCCTGAAATGTACCATTTTGAAAATAGAACTGCATGCCATTTTTGAAGACTGTTAGTTTAATATACCTCTACTCTAGAATGCAGTAGGAGATCTCTGTTTTCATTGTCAATTTGTTTTATCCTTATATCTGATCAGCATCCATAATCAAGAATTAAAAATTCTCTCAATCTCTTTAAATCAAATTAGATGGAGACACCATAACCAATCTCTTTTATGGAAGATAAAGAGATCTCTAACAAAGCTAATCCTCCTCAATCCTAGTTAAGTTGTTGAACTATAGTCTCATTTGTCTAGTTTCTCTCAATATATTCATCTTATTTATGTACTCTCTTTCGTGGGCCCTCCTCTTTTAAAACTCTCTAGTAGGATTAACATAGGGAAGGAGAAATTGTCTGCAAAGGTGGAAATGGGGTCCAAAAGGGAGAAAATGCTCTGCCCTCTCCCTTGTTCTCTGCTGACAAAAAAGTTAGGCAAACTTTATGAAAATTCCTCTCCCTTTGATGGTACAATAGAAATTCCATAATTTTTCCACTCATTGCCTTGCAAGTGGAATTGGGTCGAAAAACAAGTTGGCATTTGTTGTGTTTGGTTTCCTTATTTGATCAAGTTGCTTGTACAATATGATTGGTTACTGAATTTGTGGAGATTGTTTGGATTGGAGAATGCTCACATAGTGGAAGCAAAACAGTAGGCAGATGATGATAGTATATATAAAAATAAGAGCAACTTTCTCTCTTTCTTCAAAATAAGAGGAGCTATCAATTCATTTTGCAAGAAAACTTTTTCTTATACTTTATTAGGTACTGAGATGTGATTCAAAATCTTCTCATATACTCCTACATCAAAAAAGATGGCACTAACTGAAATGAGGTATATAGGTCAGATGTAAGATCTTAGCTTTGATTTCATAGACATGATGAAATTTCTTTGTTCTTGTCTTTTGCTCTCATTGACAAACCTAGTTCTAATTTATCTTCGACCATCTACATTGTTGCAGCTATGACTCTTTTCCTGTTTTGCAACATGTTTAATATTTTACTTTACCGCGAATCACATTCGTATTTTCTTTTCTTTTCTACTTTTGGATTGCATCAACAAAATTTCAAACAGATTGAAATAAGAAATAATCATGCATTAAACAAGAAGAGATGTAAATAGATGATGATGATGATGATTAAGAGGAGAGGATCTTCTAAGGGGTCAAAAATGTTATTTGATTGTCTTTATGTTATCATATTTAGGGCACCAAAGAGACTCAAACTTCTAATAGAATCAAAAGATTCATATTTAATTTTCCATCAATAATATTTCAATGTGGTGAAGTTAAAAGCCTGCAATTTCAGTTAGAAGTCTAGTAGCCTGATATTTGGACAAGCTACATGTCAAGTCTTGACAGTATGTAACCAAACTTTGGAAAGGCTAAGTATAAGAAATGGGGCCCATATATATCAGCTTCTGTCTTCTCTCCAACTGCTAAAGATAGCATTAATGATTTATTGATAAATGGCCTATATAGCCACTACCCAGTGCAATAGTACATGGATATGAAGTACTTCATCTTTAGTTCTTTACACATCCACTGAGTAGTTACACTCACCATCAATATCATCAATTTTAAGTAGGACCATTTTGTCTGCCACTCCTTATTTAATCTATTATTAAGCTCATTTTCTTTGGTCCAGGATAATCTTTCTTTCATGCATTGATATAGAATGGAAAATTCCTAAACTTTTTCGAGTTATTGACTCAAGATGTCGAGAAAATTTCTTAAACGTAGATAATAGATACAAAATATACATGAAGAGAAAGGAGATAAGAGAGAGAGAGAGAGAGAAATACAGAAGGATAAGGTAAAAGAAAGCAAAAGATTCCTACTTTATACTTAATTCAAGGGAGAAAAGGTTGCAAGATGCTTATTGAGTTTGAGAAGTAACCTCATGTAATGTTGAATGGACATACAGGTCAATCATGTAGTTCAAGTTTAATGTTTCTTTTCATTTGATAAAAATCCAAGCTTGCTACTGAGTTCCATAAAGTTTTCAAGTATATATATACTAACCCCTCACCTTATAGATAAAAAGTTGATCTATGACAGATCCTTAAGTTTCAGGTCAAGCAACCATTACTCCTCCTCAAATATAATTCCAATCATTGGCTGCATCACAATCAAAATAACACTTTGACATTAAGTCAAAACTTCATTCAATTATCCAACCACAAACACTTGAAACAAATCATTGGCCCATACCTTTACTTATAAAGACTCAATCATGCACTATTCCAACTGTCATAACAAAGGATCCCTACTTAACTAATTCAACCAGAACAGTTCTATGCCAATCAATGATCCAGACATAAGGGAAAAGGCAAGAAAGAATGACAAATAATTTCATTGGTAATAATTACAAAGTATAAAGCTATATCCTATATCAATCATGAGATAATCTGATCCACAAATGTGCAATCCTTTTTGATAAGTTCTTTCATGAAAAATCACATTCATCCCAATAATTCAAACATCCAATTAGTGTTTTTTTTTTTTTTCGAATCTTATCTACGGAAACCTTTCGGAGGATGAACAATCATGGTCAGATTTAATTTCATTGATTGAAGGAGATAACGCAAACAATGATGAAGAGTGATGGAGAGTGTGAGCTGCTAAGATCAGAAGTATAATGTTGAGTTGCAGTATTTTTCATCAGATAGAAGCTTTTATCATGATGAGTTTGACATTTTCCCCAAAATTTCAGATGAGAAGTGTGTTAGCTTGTTGGTTTAGTGCTAATTGTACCAGTCAGATGTTTGACAGTTGCAGTCCAATTGTAATGTCAAGATCACAGTGCATATGAGTATGATTGGAATGTGATTTTCGAACTAGCATCTAGGCTTAGAACTCACAACAATAGCATCTTTAAGAGAATTGTTTCTAATGTTGTCCATTGATTGCTATCCAATATTGCTAAATATCAAAGATTAGGCTATATATATTATACTAATTTCAATAATCTAACTTCTACAGAGTGACATATGGTGAAGATTCTAATTCATTAAAGACTAGTTAACAATATTCTTTTTTTTTCCGGATAAGATATAGGAGTCAGAAATTTACATTTAAGTTCGCATTTTCTATCAAAATGTTCGTCAAATTTTCGTGTTTTACCTTTTTTTTACTTTCCTATCAAGTATCAACCAATATAGAAGTTTGAAAGGATCACCCACTCTCCATTTGAAGGTTTGAAAGCTTTAGAGGAAGAAAGAGGACCTATGCAGAAACAAGATAGAGGATAAGAACCAATAGGATGACATAGGTTCATCACCTACAAAGGCTCCAATGTTTCCCTTATTTAAATCTCTTGATGTGAAATTTCTATTATTAAATGGGTAGAGATAGGGAAATAGTTCTTGATGATTTTGTGATACTATATCCAGGGATAGGTATGTAGTTTTCTTCTTTCTTTTTTTGTATGATTGTAGAGGGGAGTAAAATAGGGACACGAGATGATGTTTTGGTGGTTGTCTTGCACATCTCTTCCACTTCCATTGTCTTTTAGTATTCAAAACTTCAAAGGCCTTGATATATTTTGAGTTATCATAGTTTTATTTTGTAGTCTCCCTAACCAAATTAGAGCATATTACATAAGAGTTACATTTTATTTCTCTATCTTCAACCCAACCGATGGAGAGCATATTACGTATCCTTGGAAGTACAAGTTTGTGATTAATGCGTCATTTTTATAGCCCTTCAATCACTAGATATTAATTTCTGTGTGATAGCCGACACGTGTCCCGCATTATGCCTAATTCAAGACCGAGATGACCCCCACCTCGTCACGGCCGACTCGATAGGCCGACAACTCGCGTAGCCGAGTCAAAAGGCAGTACCTCTCGGCCTTTGACTTGATGAACGCCTCAACCGACTCTATTGACCGACAACTCGCGTAGCCGAGTCAAAAGGTGGTACTTGTCGGCCACATCATTCGATCAGCTCCACGAGCCATCCGCCCTCAACATCCCGACCGACAACTCGCGTAACCGAGTCAAAAGGCGGTACCTCTCGGCCCTCAACTAGACGAGTTGAAAGATGACGGTTGCCTCGAAACCCCCGCCGACAGCTAGTCACCATCACATTAAATGCATGATCAGAGTCATCATTTCTCCATCCCTGAAAGTCTTTATGACACATCGGACCTCGTCAGCACCACACCCAATCCGTCACACTCACATTAAACGCCGGGATGACTCACTCATCCTCAAATGACACCAGAAAGCCGATGCGACGGCCAAACCAAACTCGACCTAGATTACTAAATTACCGGCTATAACTACTATAAATAGGTGGCTTGTTTGCAGCACAAGGTAAGCAATTCTTTCTGCTCGCTAAGAACTTTTACAGTTCAGTTTCTTCTCCACTCAAGCTCTATACTGACTTGATCGTCGGAGGAACAACCGGAGAACCCAACTCCGCCCTCTTATGAGCTCTTACATGTACAGAGAAGAACAGCTCGCTCCAGAACCGGACATTCAGAGGAGTTAGGGGACTCCCGTCAATACAACAACTCACATATAATTAGCTATTTGATAACTAATATCAACAGTCATGATTCAGGATCAAGCTATACATATTATTTTCTTAGTTTGGAGATGAACTTCAATACTCCTGGAATATAAGTAGTGCTCAAGAAGTTCAGATGCAAAATGGGATTTTGATAATTTCATTTACATATTTGAGCGGCCTATAAGCTGAAAAAGAAAAAGAGGAACGATATATGCTGTGACGACAAAACAAACAAATCAACAATATATGCAAAACTTCTATTCATCAGAACTCGTGATTTTTCATTGATGTCAATTTGATGAACAAAATAGATATATATAGTCTACTGGAGGCATAAAGCTATTTCAGTTCGCATTGACACCCCACCCAAAAAAAAATGCATGCTTGATGCATCACATAATGAGGACCGTAAAACTCGTGATGTTTCAATTATAGAACGTTCATAATATGCACTTCTAGAATATAGATCTAAAATTAATAGTGAGAAACTTTCAGAATATTCATTTGTAGCAATGCACACAAATCAAACATGAATAGAAGTGAGTTTGTGCATCATGCAGCTTGGTAAATGTACATCACTATAATTACACTTAGGAAATATTTAATCCTCTACCCTAACTAGAGAGAGAATGCACACAAATTAACTAGATTTTTTTTCAGAACATAATTAATAATCCTCCACAGCACAAAGCATTTATTGAATCCCAGTAATTTTCAGAAGTGTTGATGTTAATGAGACACTCAATCTAAATGTATCAATCATGTAGAGAAAAGTATAAAACACAATTTTGTTTAAATTGCTCCTTACAGCTAAATCAAAATGAGTTTTAACATAGTGATGACCCATTGGCTACAAATATAGGCAGAATAAACCAAAACACCAAGTGTTTTGCACATCTTAATAAAATTGAAATTGACATAGTCAATTCCAAGAATTTAGGTAAATGTTTCGCTGTTGTCGCTATAGAATAAAAAGGTGGTTAAGGAAAGTGCGGAGAAAGGAAATCTTATAGGGTAGGATATGAGATTTGAGAGAGACATGGGAATCCTGATACTTGAGCTTTGAAATCTTGCAATAGGAAGAAGGGCTCTCAACAAGAGGTAGAGAAATACAACACTTTAACCGGAAACAATCAAGTTCAGGGTACCCTTTTTTTCTTTCTTTCTTTTTTTCAAGTCCAATTTCCTAATGGAGATAAAAGTAAGAAAAATACAATAGGATATTGCAAGATATAAGAAAAATAACACAAAGACTATTGCTGAATTTGTTTCGAATCTTTTACAGGCCTAGGCTAACTTCAACACAAAGACAGAACTGGGCCTTTGCCGTAGTTGGCCACTTTAGAAACTTTACAGGTACAGCCCTCTTTAATTCCAAGACAAAGGTGATGAACCAAACGAGAGATCCCAGTCATCCAATTGACAATACTAGGTTCCGATATCATGCACTTTTTTTATTAATAATTTGCAGATATGGATACTGAAATTCTTATATCCTGTCAGGCACTAAAAGAATGTGCACATACTTCACAAGTTTGAGTCGGACATGGATATGACTTTTGCCCAAAAATGCAGATATGGATACTGAAATTTTATATCCTGTCAGGTACTAAAAGAATGTGCACATACTTCACAAGTTTGAGTCGGACATGGATATGACCTTTGCCCAAAAATGCAGATATGGATACTGAAATTTTATATCCTGTCAGGTACTAAAAGAATGTGCACATACTTCACAAGTTTGAGTCGGACATGGATATGACCTTTGCCCAAAAATGCAGATATGGATATGAGTTAGGTATTTATTTTTTTTTAAGTATAATTCTCATTTAAAACGGGTGCAAATGGATCAGGTCCATGTCGATCTGCGTCTATACCAAATTACCAATAAACAAGAAGAGGATAGTCGGAAACGAAAGAAAACAGAATCCCAAGATCTATGTCATACTAGGTGAACCAAAATACAGAATAAAGCAACAATCGTTCACAATGGAGCACCAAATACAATGTAGTTTTGCATGCGATTTGGGCTTTACATGCACAAGTAGGAGGGAGAGTTTTTTTCCCCCCTACACTATATAAACAAAAAGACAACGATATACAACAATATGTTAAAGTTACAATAAACTTGAAGCTCAACAAATAAATAAAAGGATATACAAGGGTTACCTCAATAACTCCAAACCAATGAACAACTTGTAGAGAAACTCCCTCCAATCAAGAGTAGAAAAAGCCAGTCACGCGGGTAGATTGTGTTGTCCTTTTCTTTGCCAACAGACATAAGCACCTAATCCGAATAAGTTACTATTTAGGTTCAACTACATACAAACCTAATAATTCAACAGAATAAATGAAGAAAGTCAATGAACCTAACTGATAACTTTGTTTCAGACCAGTAATTAATAACAATAAAATTTACAAATATTATAGTAGCTATCAAACATGTAATCCATCTCAATAATGCTTATATTTTAAACTTCAAATATAAACATTTTCTATTATAAGAAGAAGAAAAAACATTTTCTAGGTGAAGTTTCCTTTTTTTTTTTTTGGTAAAAGAAAACCAGGTTGACATATTCTGGAAGCTCCTACCATCTTCAGATGTGAACATTTATATGAAGTTCAAAGACTATATTATGCTATTTGCCAAAAGAAATGTTAATATGAATATTTATAAGCTCCTAGCCTCCTACCATCTCACATTTATAGGAAGTTTACAGATTATATCTTCAGAGGTGAACATTTATATGAAGTTCAAAGACTATATTATGCTATTTGCCAAAAGAAATGTTAATATGAATATTTATAAGCTCCTAGCCTCCTACCATCTCCATATTAACGTTTATAGGAAGTTTACAGATTATATCTTCAGAGGTGAACATTTATATGCTTTTAGCCTCAGATAGGCTCCTAATTTCACCCATGGACAATATCCTCCAAAATTTCACCCATAAGTAATATCCTCCTAAGTTTCACCCAGGGTAAAAGAGTAAAAAAAAACCTAGGGTCTACCTGCAAAACTATACTGATAGTAAGTTCAAAACATTGATACTACATGGGGTATATGTGCAATTAACCCTTCATTTTATTATGTAAGTGTGTGTATGTGTGTGTGGGGTTATCCTGATTCATATATCATACATACTTTATCAAGCCTCGTGTAGACTTACTGTTAGACATTCAATTTAAACTTAATTAAGGTGCATACCATGAATAATTAACTTTACAGCCGAGAGAATTTACCAAGCCAAGTTCATATTATTCATGACGTTAGAAGTTAGAGAGGCTAGAAATTTTATGTGAGGGAGATTGAATCTGGGATGCTTCTCTGATCTCACCTCGAATAACTAAAAAATGAGGATGATATACAACAATATGTTAAAGTTACAATAAACTTGAAGCTCAAACAAATAAATAAAAGGATAAACAAGGGTTACCTCAATAACTCCAAACCAATGAACAACTTGTAGAGAAACTCCTCCAATCAAGAGTAGAAAAAGCCAGTCACGTGGGTAGATCGTGTTGTCCCTTTCTTTGCCAACAGACATAAGCACCTATCCAAATAAGTTACTAGTTAGGTTCAACTACATACAAACCTAATAATTCAACAAAATACAAAGAAAGTCAATGAACCTAACTGATAACTTTGTTTCAGATCAGTAATTAATAACAATAAAATTTACAAATATTATAGTAGCTATCAAACATGTAATCCATCTCAATAATGCTTATATTTTAAGCTTCAAACATAAACATTTTCTATTATAAGAAGAAGAAAAAACATTTTCTAGGTGAAGTTTCCTTTTTTTTTTTTTTTGGTAAAAGAAAACCAGGTTGACATATTCTGGAAGCTCCTACCATCTTCAGATGTGAACATTTATATGAAGTTCAAAGACTATATTATGCTATTTGCCAAAAGAAATGTTAATATGAATATTTATAAGCTCCTAGCCTCCTACCATCTCCATATTAACGTTTATAGGAAGTTTACAGATTATATCTTCAGATGTGAACATTTATATGCTTTTAGCCTCAGATAGGCTCCCTAATTTCACCCATGGACAATATCCTCCAAAATTTCACCCATAAGTAATATCCTCCTAAGTTTCACCCAGGGTATAGTGATAGTAAGTTCAAAACATTGATACTACATGGGGTATATGTGCAATTAACCCTTCATTTTATTATGTAAGTGTGTGTATGTGTGTGTGGGGGTTATCCTGATTCATATATCATACATACTTTATCAAGCCTCATGTAGACTTACTGTTAGACATTCAATTTAAACTTAATTAAGGTGCATACCATGAATAATTAACTTTACAGCCGAGAGAATTTACCAAGCCAAGTTCATATTATTCATGACGTTAGAAGTTAGAGAGGCTAGAAATTTTATGTGAGGGAGATTGAATCTGGGATGCTTCTCTGATCTCACCTCGAATAACTAAAAAAATGAGGATGATGATGGACAGCAAGAAAAAATAATGAACTGAATGCATTTCTGAATGCAATCCAGATTCAACTACTTCACATGTATGCCTCACCAAAGAAGTTGATGGCCTCTACTTGCAATAAAGAACACTGAATCAAAGACTTCAGGGTAACCCATACTAGAGACTCAAACATCTCAAAGTCATAAAAAAAATATATGATCAAAGACTCCAACATGCAGGTCATTAAAATGAACATCCAACCACTCATATTAAAGAAGATACAAGCTGGTTTCCACACAACATGATTCACAGTGGAAGTATTAGAATAAAGTTATGAATGCATCCTAAGATTAAAATAATGTAATAATAACATAAACTAATTATTATGAGAAATTATGACTGCATCTTGCATTGGAAAAAAAAAAAGAAGACTTGGACTTGAAAACCCTTAATCGGTCTTGTGGTCTATGTTTATGCAACTAAAACTAAGGATCAATCTACACTATTGCATTCAACTTGCAAGGGACAACATATGCTCAAAGCCAAGAAAAGTTGAAACAGCCAAACAAGTTGATGCAGATCCATTGCTTTAAACATCTCTCAGATTGGCACATTGTATTTCAGTTTCGCTTAGAATTCAGTCTTTTATTAATCTTCGAGTTTAAAAGGAGTTTTAGATGAATTAGATATCTGTTAGAATATAAAATTAAACTGAAATTATATATTTTCAGTTTTTGATTAATGGAATATTGAATATTGATTACTGACAGTCTGATATTGTTTTAGAGAAATTAAGAGATAAAGGTTCTGGTTGTTATTGTCTTTTTTTGTGTTCTTTGTTTCTCCTTCTCATTTCTCCTTCCCCTTTTCTAGAGCTTTGAACTTTACAAATAAGCGCACTGGAGAGGAAAGAACATCCACGTATGTTGGATCTGGGATACAACTAGGGGTGGAAACAAACCGAATCGAATCGAATACCATGGTATTCATATTCGTATTCGGTTAATTTTCACGAATTCGAAGTCGAACACGAATTCGTGTCGAATTGGGAAAGGGTGTTCAAATTTGGTTCGTTAATTAGACGAATATTTGTCGAATGTTCACGAATATCTCAATAGCACACTTGTTAAGTCACAAGATCCTCAACCATGAGGTGTTGACTTTAAACTCTATATTTGAAGTCTTTTCTTATTTATTTTCTATAATGATTTACTTAATTGTTATTATGATATTTCAATATAAGAATTATTATAGTGTATGTTTATAAATTATTAATATAATACTTATAAAGAGCAATATTTATAAAATTATGCACGTAAAAGATGACACAAAATAATAATCTAGAAGTAGAAAACATAAACGAATATTTAACGATCAAACGAATCAAATATATCTCGATCAAATTCTATTCGTTTATGCACCGAATACTAAAAAATATTCATTTATTATTAAATGAACTACCGAATCGAATATGACCGAATATCTGGACGAATAATAACCGAACTGTTTATTAATTATTTGGTTCGTTTCCACCCCTAGATACAAGCCTCTAGAAAGGGGTGACTAGGATTGCCTAATATTTTTCGAGATATCACAGAATATACAGGGGAATAAAAATAATAATAAGCAAAATAGTAAACAATGCAAAACATAGAAAATAATCACAGCCAGAACACACAAGAATTTTATACTTGTTCGGATAAAACAATCCTACATCTATTTTTCCTTCTCGTAAAGGGGCTTTCTCACAATGTGAAAGTTCTCCTGAATCACAAACCCGATTCAGTACAAGACAAAACCTAGTTTCTCCCAAGCTAGTCGTCTAACCTAACTCTTCACACACGAGTAACCTTAGGCCTAGCTAGTGACCATTTCCTAAATTCAAACCCCGGCTTGAGTGCGTCGTAAACTCTCAATTCACCACGGCTTGAGTACACTGTAAAAATAAATTTAAATACAAAGAAACAAATAACAATTAAGCATAATGAGAATGATCTTACAGCCTTTTATTAAGCGAATTGTTCTCCTGATTGAAGAGTAGATCTGGATGAACGGTGATGAAATTGAGATCCGAAGGCAACACTCTTAAAACGATAGATGATCAGATGATGAAGAACGACGTCGAGGATGCTTTCTAAGAAAGCTCGGGCAAAATCCTTTCTCCTAGATTTAAATCCTAGCTCTCTCACTTCCTCTTTCTTCTTCTCTCTCAATTAGGTTAGGAATCTCTGATGAAAAACGTGAGGAAAGAGCCTATATACCATAGCAATGAACGACTCAGATCAAAACCAAAAACATATCAAAGTTCTGAATTCTGCGATCTAGCCATCAATGGTTGAACTTAACTGTCGATGGTTAGGTTGTCACCATCAATGACTTGAATGTTTCTGGACGTTTGCACCATCGATGGTTGATAGTACCATCGATGGACTATAGATCAGATCAAGAACTTTCCGAAAAGCTATTATAATAGTGATTCCGATAACCGAGTAAAAAGTTATGTGTCGTGTAAGTTTCAGTCTCGGTTTGAACCTAATGCTGACTGTTTCAATGTTGTTTAACTAAAACATTCATATCTCGAGCTACACATCTCCAAATTGAGTTCTGTTTGTTCCTGTAGATTCATGACGTAGATACGTACACTGCCATATGCCCAAACATGTTTTTCACTCTTGATATTTTTCCAAAATCAGTTGTGCTTAACTTGTCGTCTTGCTCTCTACACTTCCGAACTTGATTCTAACTTCTTATAACCGTATAAAATATCTCAAACATATATTAGACCAACATGAAGGTTTGTTATTCATCAAACTAAGTCGATTGCACGGACACTGTCCTAACAACGTATACGTACAACACAAATACACTTGTACTTATTTATTTTATCATTACTTTTATTATTTTTATTTCATTTATTATTATTATTATATTTTTTAG
Organism: Asparagus setaceus; assembly: GCA_012295165.1. NCBI lineage: Eukaryota > Viridiplantae > Streptophyta > Magnoliopsida > Asparagales > Asparagaceae > Asparagus > Asparagus setaceus. The sequence continues at coordinate 5,452,815 of CM022704.1, read as the reverse complement.
GGTGTTTGTTGGGGGGGGTGGCGGTTGGTTATATTCAATGTAAACACCAAATTGACTGCAAAAAATCTATCAACCATAATGTTATGAAAAAATCTATCAAGCAGTAAAAATCTCACTAGCTCATAAATTAAAAAACACCTTAAAATTCTAATTCCATTGGTGGGCTCACAATCTTATTTCCATTAGTTTATAAATAAATGTAGTGGGCTCACAATCATAGTCCCTTGTTACTTCCTTTGCTGAACTATTCTAAACAAAGCAAAACTTTCTATTCACATTAGTGTGTCACATATCCTCCTTGACTCTTTTGTTTAAGACTTTTGTGTGTTTCATTCATATGATAATATACTGTGGCTGAATGTACCAAAAACTTTTGGGAGACCAAGGTCCCCCAAACAGATAACGTGGCACCGCCACTGGTTATGCCACTTCTAGGAAGTTTGGGGGGGAGGGGGTATAAATGCAACTTTACCCATAAAAAAAGTACATGTACTCGCTGCATTTTCTTTCAAATGAAAACTAACAAGACCAATTCATGCAAGAATAAGAAACAAAAAGTCTAAATGTTTCATTTAAAATTGTATTGCGTAATACTGAAGGAAGATTAGGAAAAAGTCATTGATTATGATACATGAACCACCATAGCTAGGATATATTAGTTTAAATAGGACAATGGAGCTAGAACTAGAAGGCATAACAAATAACGAGTAAAAATACCGAAGATAAAACACTCGATTCGGGTTGGATCCTACTGCATTTTCATTATGAAACTAATCTGAGAACCAAACCCCAACTAAGAAACTTATGGTCCACTTAATGATCCAAATCCAATAACTCCAAACCCAATAACTCATCAGATTCAGATCCGTTGTCCAATACTCAACCTATTGAAATTAAACAGAAATTTGCAAGCCTTTCTTTTGCTCATTTTGTTGTTTTTTTTCTTCTGTTTTAGAAAAACTCATTCATGATAAAACCAGACCAAATGGACATACTTAAATCATGTTACAGAAAAAGAAGTGATTTTCCTTAAAATTAAATAAATCAATCCATACAAATACTTCATAAGTTATCGAATTTGAAGGTTTATATATAAACCAACTAAGAAACTAGATCTATTTTAGGATTCATATCTAGACCTCGCATGCTACGTGATTTAAAGATCTGAATCTAAAATCCTGATTGAATATGGATCAGGTTGTTAAGTAATCGGATCCCATTGCCACCCCTAATTTAAGGCACGGCTTGAGGACCAAAACAGATGAAACTATAAAAAGGAAAATATGTGGGATCGTACTACTAAAATTTATTGTATACAATACACAAGTGGTTGTGTATATGTGCTACCTTAGGGTCTAGTTGTAATCTATAAAAGTAGACTGTTAGCATTTTTCAAGTCAACCAACCAATTGCTGGGGGTCTGGGCCATCTTATAGCTGCAGCAAAAATTTGCAAATCCTAGAACAATCCTCAAACAAAACCCACACTCACATCCTCCATTTTTTTCCTCTACTATGGTGGTCGTTGAAGCACTCATGATCTCTGCCCTTGTGAGCAGGCTCGCCGTAAATGCAGACACGCTACTCAAGCGGGAGCTGGGATTAGCATGGGATGCAAAGTTGGAGCTAAGGAAACTCATCAGCACGCTGTCAACAATCGAAACTAGGCTTCAGGAATCCGAAGAGATGCCGAGCCATAACCAAGAAATGCAGCAATGGCTGCGAAAGCTTCAAGATGCAGTTGACAACGCCACGATCCTGCTCGACAGTTTCTTCCTGAAGAAAGGTCAACTCCTCCCACTCTCCAATATATTTCCATATATCAATAGACCTGCTCATGATATTAAGTATATTAAGGAGATAATAGAGGCACTTGGCAAAGACAAAGGCTTCCTTTCGGATGCCAGAGGAAATAATGTCACAGTTGCAGATCAAAAAGCAACTGACTCTTCTCTTCCTCATTCAGAAGTCCACGAGAGAGTGGAAGAAAAAGAAGTGATTGTAGAACTTCTAAGAGACACTAGTTGTCAGGAAAAGATCTCTGTCATTCCAATTGTGGGTATCCCAGGAATTGGGAAAACAACTCTCGCAAAGATGGCTTTCAATGATAATCGGGTGAGAGAGGAGTTTAGAAATGGGCTGATGATATGGGTTTGGGTGTCTGACGGTATTGATGTCAAGAAAATAGCACAAGATATTCTACAGTCTGCAGCCTCGCAGAATCATGTTGATAAGCCATATTGGAATTGGATAAGGGCACGCCTTCAACAAATATTACATGGGAGAAAATTCTTAGAGCCTACAGCCTCACAGAATCATGTTGATAATTCAAACTGGGATCAGACGAAGACGCGCCTTCAACAAATATTACAAGGAAGAAAATTCCTATTGGTTCTTGACAATGTCTGGAATGACAGCGGAAAGAACTGGGATGAGCTTAAGCATATCTTAGAGGAAGGTGAACATGGAAGTAAAGTCATAGTAACCACCCGCAACAATAAAGTAGCAAATATAATGAAAACAACTAACCCCTATCACCTAGAAGGTTTAAAAGAGTATTCTTGTTGGTCAATATTTGCACAAACAGCATTTAAGGGCAGACAGAATATAAACCAGTTTTTGGAAGAAATTGGATGGATGATTGCAGGAAAATCCAAAGGAGTGCCTCTGGCAGCAGAAGCTCTTGGGAGGTTGATGCACCAGAAAGATGAGGCTGAGTGGTTATCCGTCAAAAACTCTGAAATATGGAACTTAGCCGAAGAGAATGAAATTTTAAACACACTCAGGATGAGTTATAAGCACCTACCTAAGCATGCATACAGATGCTTGGCGTATTGTTCCATATTTCCCAGAGATTATGAAATTGACAGAGATATTATAATGAAACTCTGGATAGCCCATGATTTCATTCAACCAAAAGGAAGTAAGGAGGTGGAAGACATAGCTCATGATACTTTTAAGCACCTTCTCGATAGGTTCTTCTTCCAACCCCTTCGGAAAGACGAAGAAGGCAGAATAACGACATTCAAATTACACGCGCTCATCTATGATCTTGCAAGATGTGAGATGGAAACCAACATCAACCGCCACTTTTTTAGCTACGGGGCCGTATCAGATGTTCCTAAAAATGTGTATTTGCGCACGCTCTGCCTATTAAACTGTCCTCGAAGGTACGTCGCTAAGGTCACTGTTCTAGTTCCAATTATTTTTGAAAATTTTTGGGCAAAGTACATTTATCCATGCAAATTTACATAAGATCAAATATCCTCTCCCGAAAGGAAATAAAATAACAGTGGATGCTTTGTAATTGTTAACGCTTTAACGCTACCATGATTCCATCAAATATTACCATCAGGAAAACAACTTTTTATGGTGAAGTTGCCCCTTTAAAAATATTCCCACCATTTTTCGAGAAAAGTATAAAACTTAGGCAATGGTCTCAAATTGCAAAGTAAAATATAAATCTTAAAACCAAAGATCTTGACCATTTTTTGATTAATTACTATTAGTTACCTAGGAAGGATATTATAACTGTGACTTTCTGTATATCAACATCAAGTGCTGAATGGGACATGAAACCTTGGATGTAAATTGGGTTTGGAGAGGAATAGGATTTTGATGAAGGATAGGTTCTGGTCCTTGGTTTGTCTTTTGCATAATATTGGAGCAACTAGAGTAGGAGTTGGTCAATTAGTTCTGAAGGTATTATCAAACTACTGGTTAGAAATAGAGAGAGCAAGAAAGTCTGATTGTAATCTTATTAGAAGGAATTGGAATCAACACAGAAAAGTTGGCAAGGAAAATTAACTAGTTTGATTGGCTATTGAAATTAAGCAGTGATTGGCTATTGAAATTAAGCAGTGATAGGATCTTATAACCAAAAAAATGGTTAGTGGCACACTAATGGATTTTCTTCGTCCCAGTTGCACACTGCAAGGCTCGCATGTGTCCCCAGATCTGTGACATAACATGGCCAATCATAACTTCCCCAATGTTAATGAATTTGATTTTACGATTGTAAACAGAGAACACCATTAATATTTACTTCATGAATCATGAGTCATTCATGTAAGATATCCTGCACAATTACTAAAATATGTGTCCTGAGTCATACAATATAGCTAACCTCAGGAAATCCATGAATCAAATATTAACATGTGCTCTGCTTGAAATCATACTACCATAATTCATTGAAACTGACATGGAGGCTTGCCAGTTATGATTAGCCATAAACATAACATTGTTGGGAAAAAAAGAAAAGAAAAAAAAACCTTAGCTCCTAATTGAAATAGCCGCTAGCCATTTACACCCATGATGGGGTCTTAGGGATTAGGAAGGTGCAAGATGTTTAGATTCTATTAATGTAGATAGATTGACAAATTATCATTTAAAGAATCTAGATCATTAGCATTTCAGTAGTATTTAATAATAGTAATAGTAACATTTAATAATAATATAATCACACCTAGTTCCTACAGTTTGAAACTGTAGTTTGTGAATGGGGCTGTAAGATAAATGCAAGTTGCTCCAAAATGTTTGCTAGTGTAAGATGATCTAAGCTATACTTGTATTGTATCAGGTCTGCTTCTGAGGTTCAAGGTCCTGTCTACAATAAATTTAGACTTTTGCGGGCATTAGATCTGAGTAACAGTGCTGTCACATTTCTTCCAGACTCGGTGGGCGGTTTAATACATCTAAGATACATTAACCTTTCTGGCACTGACATAGAAAGCATACCTGCAGCTTTCTCTGATCTCGAGAATTTACAGTCACTGATATTGAAAAGGTGTTTAAAGCTTCGTAAATTACCTCCAAAGATGAGGAAGATGAAAAGCCTCAGGCATCTGGATATTGATGAATGTGAATCCCTCGTCCACATGCCGAAGGGAATCAGTCAACTGCAATTCCTGCAAACACTGCCCATATTCATTGTGGGTAAGGAGAAAGGGCAAAAAATACGACAGTTGGGGGCTCTAAATCTTCGAGGCAAACTAGATATTACATACCTTGGGAATGTTGAAAATGCCTCAGAAGCGGGGGATGCAAACTTGAAGGAGAAGGAACACCTCAACACTTTGTCCTTATCATGGAAAGCAGGCAATTGTAGAAATTTGGCAGATTCTGATGAAGTGTTTGATGCACTCCAGCCACACAAGTATCTGAAAAGATTATCAGTAAAAGAGTACAAGGGAAAAAGTTTCGCCAGTTGGCTTAACAGTTACTGTCTTCCAAATCTGGTGGAACTAACACTGATTAACTGCAGAGGATGCGAGAGTCTTCCACCCCTTGGGGAGCTACCATCACTTAAGAGTCTAGCGATAGGAGGACTTGATGCCGCCCAGTGCTTTGGTAAAGCTTTCTATGGATTCAATACTGAACTAGCTGCATTTCCATCATTGGAAGAACTCAACTGCTTAGACATGATTTGCCTAGAGTCCTGGGAATCAGAGAGAGAAGACTTGTTTCCCTGTCTCTCAGTACTCATTATTAAAAGATGCTCGAAACTGTCAAACCTTCCACGGCTATCCTCGAGGTCACTCAGGCACTTGGAATTAGTAGATTGTCCCAATCTTGATTCGATTGAGGGGCTTGAAAACCTCCATTTTATAAAGTCGGTGAAGATAGAACGTTGTGATCGGCTGATGTCTTTGCCAGAAGGTTTGAGAAAACTTACATCACCCAATTATTCAGAAGTGGACCATAACCTAACATCTCTACCAAAGAACGGGTTGGAAGGGTTGCATAACTCTGCTATCCCCAAATAAGGAAATGAGGGTCTGAGGGGTTGCAGCACCTGAATTTCGAAATGTATGTTCGATTTTCTACAATATTTTTAGCTTTGAACACTTCTTTGACACTTCTCACACTTGCTCGACATCATTTGATATGTATTGACCACATAAGGGTGTCTTTTTTAACTTCATATTAACCGTTAATGTGTATGAAATCATGCAGGCTCACCTTCTGCTCCAGACGATAGCCTCCTCAAGATATTGCTGATCAGAACCAACTCTCTTGCTGAGATATGGATGAATTTGTCGCCCATTCATAAAACACATAGGCCATGGTGGCTTGACAGTGAGCTCCAGTATAGAGAACATCCTCAGAGTCTTCATTACCAGGATGCTACCTCACCCTTCTAATGCAATTCCTCTATATTTTTGTTGTCTCTCTTTGTCTCCCCTTCTTTTGTGATATCTTCTTGTAATTTTTTATAAACTGAATGTAGTCGGCAAATAATTTTTCCTATTGTTGGGTAATCAAGGGAATATATCAGAATAACAGTTTACCTTAGTAAACTTTCAGTTACTCAAATATAAGATGAAGATTAAAGGCAAGAGTCATTGCCTAAACTAAGTCATTCAAGTTAGAGTAAATAGTAATAATTTATCATATCAATTTATATTAACCAAAAGATGAAAGTAATTAATATTTGATATCAATGTAATAAGGTCGTTAAAACACTGTATTCTTTTTGTTGACATACCATTGCCATCTTCTGTTATAGGCTGTTCTGTTGAGGGCACTATCTGTATGCAAACACAATTATAGTAAGGTTCTTTTATTTTTAGAAACATAAACTAAAAGTTGAGTTATCCATATCACTGAAATAGTAAGACAAAAGAAAAAAGATAAAGCTCAAGACAGTAGCCAAATGACTCAAATCAACACCATCCCTCTCAAATAATCAGAAATAGAAATGTCCAAAGACACTCTATCATATGATACTTAGAAACATGTGATACTTCAAATGTTAACAATTGTCTCATACTCAAAATGTAGAAGGTGAAATATATCGTGACTTCTCTAAGAAAAACTAACTTAACATGTACAAAAGATTCATAAGAAATATAAAAATATAACTGTGCTCAAATTGAAAGTTGATAACCACTTGTCCACCAGTGTATATCAAAAGATGACACTCATGTATATGAAAAACATAGACAAATCTTGAGAACAAGACTTGTGTCTCAAGATAACTTAATAGCCAATTTGCACAGCATGGAGATATGAGTTTAAGGAATGCATTATCAAATGAAGAGGAGTTCGAAGAAAATACATTTATTTATTTATTTCATTTGGACAGGGCCAATTGGAACTTGTACAAGAAAACTGATTTTTACATTTTCAACATTCATTTAGTCAAGGCATGCTAAACAAACAGTTCATTCAGAATGAAATCCCAAGAATAGACAACATCTTCCTCGACATTAATAGAAGTTCCGCCAAGTGCTTAACATTGACGACAACAGTTCAACTTGATCACTTTGATACTCTTCAAGGTCACATCCTTCAATTGTCCATTGCAGCTCAAAAGACGGAAAAAAATGTAACATACACAACATCACTCTCACAAATGCCATTATTCACTAAGTTTTCCCATATTAGGCACCAAATATATCAATTGGAGCAATTATTCAGATATCTGTCCATCGGCAGATAGTAAACATACATCCTCTTAAGCAGCACTCAATTGCGATAATAGCACTGAGTTACTCATACTTTGGTCAAGAATCCATAAATGAGTCGAAGCAGCTAAAAATTATACTGAATTCTACCATTCAAAGAAGATTATTAGGCAATAATTCATTAACAAAGAGGACCATAAACAGTGTGTTTTGAGACCATGCTCAATATATTTGTTATTGGTGTAATGAGAACATCACAAATTAAGTTAAGAATGCTCTATAGTATTATGTTGAAATAACAAACGTTTTCGACAATTTGTAATCAAAATGTGCAGAAAATGATTGTTGGGATTCCCACGGAAAACTCAGGAACCCAACTGCCCATCTTCATTGTTTCTATAGCAGGAAACACTTTCGGCAGAAATGCATTTCAAACAGCAAGATCGCCGATACACACAATCCTGCAAATAATGAACTTCTTCCAACAAAATCATTTTAATCTAACAAAACCAGACATAATTTGGCCACAAGAATCAAACTTTAGCCCAAACCTAGTATAATTTTAAATTTAGGGAAAATGATTGTTGAGATTTCCAACAAATGATATAGAACCCAACTGCCCATCTTCCCAAAATTACTGTAGCAGGAAACACTTTCGGCAAGTAATGCACATTATAATCAAGCAAAACGCCGATACACACAATCCTGCACTTTAAAATAAATTCCTTCAAAAAAAAACCCTAAAAGAGAAAAAAAATTTTGGGGGGGAGAGCCCGCCGTTAACATCATCGCACGCTTTTCAAGAGCGCTTCGATGGCAGGCAGTCTTCATCGCAGACGGAAGAGAGACCGCCGTCCTCTCCTTGTTCTCAAACCCTAAATCGAATCGAATCGAATCGCCGCCAGCAGCCTGTTGTTTACAGGAGGGCAACGAATCGAATCCGATGGAGGGGAGGAAGAAGGAGAAGAGGAGACGACGGCCGCCGTTTTCCGTTGCTCGGATAAGATCAAGTAGTTAGGGTTTCATCGTAGGGTTTAGGGTTTGGTTTTATAGGAGATAGATGGGGAGATTTTGTGGGCTGGACCTATATCGGCCCATTTTCCTCAGCTTGACCCACATATGGTTATAATGCGTGTGGGCTATAAGAGTCAGCCCAATATCTCATAGAAGGTATGGCAGTGTTTGGATGATGGATCAGGTTAGATTTGAAGTTTTTGGAAGTTTGTAGAAATCTTGCTTAATATTCTTAAATGGAAGATGCAAGTTGTAGAATCTTGATTAATGTTCTTAAATGGAAGATTTTCAAATGTATATGATGCATATAGAGGGTTTTGATTCAAAAAAGTTACCCTTTACCTTTGGTGTCTCGCAAAGTTCCCTTGAACTTTAACATTTTCTTATCGGACTTTCCAAACTATAATTAAATAACTAAAATATTCATGAAAGGAAAAATACCAGAATCTTCCATATTTGTCATTTATACGCATCGTACCATCTTTCTTTAAACTATGAGTTTTTTTTCTCTTAAGGAAATGTTATTTATTTGCATATTACATATAGGGAGGTCCAATAAGAAAGTTTCAAAATCCATAAACCAAAGACTGCTTTCTACTTGTCCATTAATGACTTAACAGAGGAATCATTTGTAATTCAATCAAATTTAGTATAAAATTTGGCTCATGTCTTATTGGGCCCCTCACCGTATCAAGCTATCAAGCGTAAATATTTTTTTTTCTATACTACTATAGAATATAGAGTTTTTTCATAGAAATCACCTTTAAAATAGTAGGGTCATTTTATAGAAACCATCTTTTATTGTTAATTTATACATAATCCATCTTTAAACAGTTTTTGTTGTAATCAACCACCTAAACTCATTTTTCAGTTAAATTTTTTTATTTCCTGTAACAATTAGTTGTCAAATACCAAGTATATTAGAAAGATGATCCTTAATTGAGGTTAGGTGGGATTGATTACAGGGAAAAAAAAACATAACTGAAAAGTGAGTTAGATGGTTGATTGCAAAAAAAAATGACTTTAAAAATTGTTTACATGTAAATTGATAAGCAGATATAATTTATATAAAACGGCTCTATTTTAAAGGGGAGAAATTTTTAAAATGGATCTTTTCTTTAACAAAATAAGCAAAATCGACCTAACCTGAAAAAAAATTAGCAAAATCGACCGTTTTTCGCCCACGTTGGTAAAAAAGGTCGATTTTGCTGAAATTGATTTTTTAATTACACGGGACTAGTAGTCCCATGTAATTAGTGTAATTAATCAGCTCATTAACAATTTTCACGGGACTGCTAGTCCCGTGTCTTAGTTCTTAGGTAATCAAAGTACAAACTTTTTCTCTATTTTCATCTTTTCCACTCTCAAAATCCGACCACCGAGGATCGCCGTCGTAGTCGTATGACGACGACGCCGCCGCTTGATCCGCTGAGGATCGTCGCTGGCTTGATCCGCTGAGGATCGCCGCCGTCGTTGTTGCAGCCGCCTTCTTCGCGCATTGAGATTGCTTTTCTCTCTCTAGTTTCTCTCTTTAGGGTTTTGGAGGAGACTGGGACAGAGATTTTTTGGATGGGAATCGAAGAAATGTGTCGGCTTCGATTTGCATGCTCTCGCTGGAGGAGATGACGGTGATTGCGCATTTAGTCACTGTGGAGTTGGGAGAAATTAATTAGCGCTTCCTAATTACACGGGACTAGTAGTCCCGTGTAATTTAGAAGTTGATTTTTGCGAAATCGACCTCTTTGATTTTGCTAATATTGTCATGAAAGGGTCGATTTTGCTTAATTGATTTTTAATTACACGGACTAGTAGTCCCATGTAATTAGTGTAATTAATCACTCATTAACAATTTTCACGGACCGCTAGTCCGTGTCTTAGTTCTTAGGTAATCAAAGTACAAACTTTTTCTCTATTTTCATCTTTTCCACTCTCAAAATCCGACCACCGAGGATCGCCGTCGTAGTCGTGATGACGACGACGCCGCCGCTGATCCGTGAGGATCGCCGCCGCTTGATCCGTGAGGATCGCCGTCATGGCGGTACTTCTTCGCGTGATTGATTGCTTTTCTCTCTAGTTTCTCTTTAGGTTTTGGAGGAGACTGGGACGAGATTTTTGGATGGGAATCGAAGAAATGTGTCGGCTTCGATTTGCATGCTCTCATTGGAGGAGATGACGGTGATTAGCATTTAGTCACCGTGGAGTTGGGAGAAATTAATTAGCGCTTCCTAATTACACGGACTAGTAGTCCGTGTAATTTAGAAGTTGATTTTCTTGAAATCGACCTCTTTGATTTTGCTAATATTGTCATGAAAGGGTCGATTTTGCTTAATTGATTTTTAATTACACGGACTAGTAGTCCCATGTAATTAGTGTAATTAATCACTCATTAACAATTTTCACGGACCGCTAGTCCGTGTCTTAGTTCTTAGGTAATCAAAGTACAAACTTTTTCTCTATTTTCATCTTTTCCACTCTCAAAATCCGACCACCGAGGATCGCCGTCGTAGTCGTGATGACGACGACGCCGCCGCTGATCCGTGAGGATCGCCGCCGCTTGATCCGTGAGGATCGCCGTCATGGCGGTACTTCTTCGCGTGATTGATTGCTTTTCTCTCTAGTTTCTCTTTAGGTTTTGGAGGAGACTGGGACGAGATTTTTTGGATGGGAATCGAAGAAATGTGTCGGCTTCGATTTGCATGCTCTCGCTGGAGGAGATGACGGTGATTGCGCATTTAGTCACTGTGGAGTTGGGAGAAATTAATTAGCGCTTCCTAATTACACGGGACTAGTAGTCCCGTGTAATTTAGAAGTTGATTTTTGCGAAATCGACCTCTTTGATTTTGCTAATATTGTCATGAAAGGGTCGATTTTGCTTATATTATTTCAAAAAGTGTCTATTTTAAAAATTTCCCCTTTTAAAGGTGGTTTGCAGGAGGGAAAAAAGAAAATCGTAGAACGTACACTTCAATCTTACACCTAAAATGTATTTTTAAAAAACGAATTAATCCTTGTAAAATAAATAAATGGCATGAAAGATATCACAATTCACTTTTTTGCCCTTTTTGGATCTCACGTGAACCACGCAAATCCTCCGCCACAACAACTAGTGGCTCACAACGCCCCGAAGTGCTGACTCGGACGCTTAGCTGGCACCTCTCCCTATTTCTCCTTTCCCTTTTCCCTTTTTTTTCTCTTCACTTGCCTTTCCTCTTCTAATCTTCGACCAGCGATGGCTGCTGACCTCGGCGAACGCGCTATCGAGATCTCGGGCGGCGCGGCCCCCTTACCGGATTCGGATCCAAAACCCGACCCGATTCGGGATCCCAAGGTCAATTTCCACTTCTATAGTTTCTCAAGTTTCAAACTTTTTTTATGCAGTTTGTTTTAATTTGCGGGAGTTTGGTGGTTCGATTTGGATTCGATTTGGTTTGTTTGGTTGGTTAGTGGTGAAGCTGGATCGGTTTGTTGTAGTTAAATACTTTGCCCTAAGAGATTGATGTCATGTTTTGTATTATTTATTTGTAAATTGGTGAAAATTTCAGTAGTAAAAGTACTGTATTTGGTGAAATGTGATCATTTAAAGAAATTTCGACGGTAAATTTCTTTAATTTAAAACGAATTGAAAAAAAAGAAAAGAAATTGAAGTAAAGATTGAAAGAGGACTCTGAAATTGGGGGAAATTCAATTGTGTGCTAGCCGAGATTGAAAGAGGACAATGGATTTGGGGATGAATTCAAAGATCAGCTAATTCTAACTGGACTTGGATTGAGATGCTATTAGAAAGAAATTTTGCATCTGAAAGTTATGTTATGTTAATCTTTTTAGGCTTCAGATCTTACTTGCCCCACTAAACTATTCAATTTGTCATTTCTTACCCTCGAACTATTTTCGAGTCCCTACTTGCCCCCTAAACTATTGAATTTGTTTCTTGCTTACCCTTTGGACTATTTTTGGTCTCACCTTGACCCCTACATGAATTCGTCTCTGCTTACCTCTTGAACTATCAAATCCAGGGCCTAGTTACCATTTCTTGTTTATTACTTGGGTGTTTTAAATGGATGGGAGAAAAGTGATGGTTCAGGGGGTAAGATGGGACTGAAAATAGTTCAGGGGGTAAGAAGGAATGAATTTACTTGTTTATGGGGGCAAGATGAGACCAAAAATAGTTCAGAGGGTAAGCAGGGACAAGTTGAAATGTTCAGGGTGGGCAAGTAGGGAGTGAAGCCATTTTTTTAATTCAACTACCAAACTGCAAAGAGGTTACTACATAGGAATGAAACTTAGAAGGGAAGGCTCATGTTTTCTTTCAATTACACAATTGATACATATGTGCAAGTGTAGCTAACAATTCCTGTTATCACCTAGTTTGCTTGGAGTGTATTGAACAATGCAATCTGAGAGCTAGGGCCTTGCATATGTAGGGTCTCATAAACTGAAGAATCTGCAGAAGGATTCTGCATAGGTGAAAAGGAAAAACAAAAGTGTTATAATCACTTTGTTATATATATCTGGGAAACCTACTGGAAATCCTATACTGAAAATTACACTTCAATGTAGTCTCTTGCTGTGAGCAACACATGTACAATTAATGACATTCCAACGGAGTATTAATTGGTCAACTCACTCAGACATCAATTGTTTTTGCTTCTGATGCTTTTCTGTGAACCGGATTGACATTTTATAAGGTTCATGTGTAAACAAATTTTTTTTGATTCAGCGCTATGAGTGCTCATTCATAAAATATACAACCACATGTACATATATTTTACATGTAGATGCAAGTTAGCCTCAAACCACGTTTTTGGGTAGTTATCATACTAGACTTTTTAAGAGACCAGAACTCTTGGGACTTGAATCATGTGATCGAATATCAGCAACAGAAGCTTGAAGTGACTGTTAACATATATAACCTCCAAGCTACATGTATAGTGATTATTCTGAAGTGTTTTATAAAATTTGATGTTATAAAATGACTTTTACTTTGTCAGTAAATGTTATGAAATGACTCGTTTTCACGTGGTCACCAGAATGAATTTGGTTTTTAATGGTTGTACTCTTTAGTTTTCTGCTTTTCCTGATGTTCTAGTTCTTGCAAACTGAAACCTCTTCCCAAATTTTAGGATATATGCAGAGGAATCACAAATGAAGAAGTCAAAGATCGGGCAGCAGATGTCTCAGAGGCATTAGACCAGGATGTTGAGGTAGATGGTTCTTCTGGTTTAAACAGTGGTAGTCAAAGTGATCACCAAGTATCCATTCACACTGAAGAAGCACTAACAGATTCCAAGCATAACCATGGTCTGTCTGAATCTGATAGCTCAGGAAAAAATAAGGCCCTCAAGAAGCCAGATAAAATACTGCCTTGTCCTCGCTGCAACAGCTTAAACACCAAGTTCTGCTATTATAACAATTACAACGTTAATCAACCGAGGCATTTTTGTAGGAATTGTCAGCGGTATTGGACTGCAGGTGGTACAATGAGAAATGTTCCTGTTGGTGCTGGCAAGCGGAAGACAAAACATTCTCTAAAGCAACAGAATCATTCTGGAGGTGTTTCTGTGCCTATAAAGCCTCTAATGGGAAATGAGGTTGTCATGAATTTTGGCCCAGAAACACCATTATGCAAACCTGCGGCCTCTGTGGAAATGGCCTTTGTTTCTGGTGGAGAGAAGGGCAAGGAACCCTCTCCCTCCTCTTCTGTTACTCCTAATTGTTCTGAAAATGATTTCCCTAAGCTCAACGCTCACAAAGACCAAAATGGTCCGCCTGGTTGTGGCAGTGGGCTCCGTCCTTTGCATCCTCTACAGGGTTTTCCAGGGCCACCATGGCCTTACTTCTTGGGTCCAGAATGGAGCAATATTGCTGCCATGGCAGCAAGCAACTGCTCTTTTGAGAATGGCACTCCAAACCCTCTTCCATGGACCCCGCCAATGATTTTTGCTGCTCCAGCTTTATGCGCACCTACTGTTCCCTTTCCTTTCATGCCACCTTCATTCTGGCCCTGCACAACGAGTTGGCCAAATCAAGCATGGAATGTACCATGGAGAGGCTCTATCAATGGCTTGTCACCATTATCATCTGCTATAACTAATATTGTGTCTTCAGACAACGATCCTCCTACACTGGGCAAGCATTCTAGAGATGATAGCTTGGAAGGGGAGAAGAAAACAGAGAGAAAGTCTTTATGGATTCCTAAAACTTTGAGAATTGATGACCCAGAAGAGGCTGCTAAGAGCTCCATATGGTCCACACTTGGCATTAAGCCTGATGAGTCGATAAAAAGGGGCAGCCTTTTTCAAGGTTTCCAGTCCAATAATGAAAGTCATGCTTCATCCGCTGTTGCTAAAGTTTTCCAAGCCAATCCTGCTGCCTTATCTCGCTCTCAGACATTTCAGGAGAGCACATAAGCATGTGACATCTCATAGAGAGATACTTGTTCTTACTTCAAAAGCACAAGAAACATTTTTAGTTCATGTAATTTGCTGGTTAAAGCATTTGGTGACTTTTTAATACTGCCTATTGTAGAGCTTCCTTATGCTGTCACATAGGTTGGGGATGACTTGGCCAGGTTTGTCAAGTTTCCTTAAACTGTAGATGGAGTTCTGTAAATAGTAGGTGCAGGTGATGTTTATAGCTCGAATGAAACATGGTTTTATTTCTTCTCTTGTGATTATGGTGGAAGCTAAAGGTCCGATTTCTGAATTCTAGTCCATTTGCATGAGATTGTATGATGCAATCGTATAGGATATTCTCTCAATGGGTGAAGAATAAATATTCTACTTTTTATACGAATAAAAAGATGTAATGTTGACTTGCAAATGTTGGTTATGATGTTTTCCCCCTCGTTCATGGTCTCTCAGCCGTCCCGTTTAATGGTGCGTAAGACTAATGAATGTTCTAGGACTCTTTTGCCTTTTCTAAACATTTGTTTCTTTGTTTTAGAAAAATAATAAGGTGGATGACTCCCAAATTATATCCTAGATAGGGGAGAAAATACCTTTTTCCAGTGTAACTATCTACTTCGTCTATGAAAGATTGCATCCACAGTTCAGACCACGCCGAAGGAAGTAACTTAGGATAGAAACTGCACTTCTGTTTTGTTATTTTCATATTATGTGCATTGTTTAGTGTAAGAGGACCTTACTCAAGGTCCTTGGTTCATTTTTTGACAGACAGCATACATCATGTAATTGGTTGGTCTGGTTGCTCTTGTCCCTTGCAGTCTGATTGGTCATCTGGGTCCTGTATCAGAGGCATCCTCACAAAATTCGGTGAGGATTTTGTTCAGAACTTGCATTTCTGGTCAGATTGCCAATGCTGATTGTGAACTAGGTAAGTATTCAATTTTTATCTGTGAAGTTCAAAATTTTAGTTATCTAGTTTTTCTTCAGTTATCTATCTAGTTTTTCTTCATCGAGCAGTACTGACTCTTGTTTATATGCGTTTAATTTTCCAGTATGGTGTACATTTTGGCCTCGTTGCTTAGACTGCTAGTTTAAAAATGTCTACGATGTTGCTCTCCTTTTACTTTGTGTTAGCCTATGATTTGTTGATAGTTTTTGTTGTGATGTGATTGTGTTTGAATCAATTGACATCATAAGCAAATTATGTTTTTATTTCTTGTTAGTTCTTGTCACAGTCTTTTGTAGCCAAAATATCTTTCATATTGTGAGCCATGCTCTTTCTCTTTCGGTTCAAGTTATCAATATTTATTTAAAGAACAAATTTGACTAAATTTTGAACATGAAAGATTACACATTCTGTATATCTTGTTGCTCTAATCTACCGTGATTAAGAATAGATTTCTGAACATAATCCCAATCAATGCATTGATCCTTCTATAGGGAAGCACATCTGATACTTAACATATAGATTCTTAAAGGATTCATGTTGGGGACTTTCACATGAATTCAATATATGTCTAGTTTTTAAGACAGTACATTTACAGGGCAAGATACATGGATGAGTTTACAAATTAATCGTACATTGTATTATGAATTTATTTATAAATTTATCATAAATATAATAGTTGGTTCACGCATTGAATCATAAATCTCCATTACTTGTGCACCATTACTGTTAGGATGCGGGGTCACACCCGCACGTCGCGAAAGCGATATCACCTGAGAGAAGACCCTGATTTATTCCCGTTTCACGAAGGAAACAAGAATAGAAAGTAAAATATCTCAACAAAGTGAGATATCTACTCTTCCTCTCAACAGTACTAGGACTGAATCAAGGAAACCTATAAACAATAGCCAATCAAGCAGTAAACAGTAAAGACACGAGATTTACGTGGTTCGGCAAACTTGCCTACGTCCACGGGAGGGGTGAGGGGAGATTCGACTATGAAGAAGAACACCGACGACTTGTACAATCCACAAGCACGTCCCAAAGATAAAGCTTTGATTTTTATCCAAAAGAAATTGACATCTCTCTTGTAGAATCTCTCCAAGCTCTCTCTTTTTTTTTCCTCTCTCTCGCCGCCGCCAAAACCCTAGCTTTTTCTCCCACAAAACTCTCCACCCCAAAACCCTAGGAACAGGTTCCTATTTATAGAGGGAGAGAAAAAAAAAAGCTTTCTTAAAAAAAAACTTTCCTTTTGTTTTGTTTTTTTTTTCCTTTGCTTTTTTTTAAGGGTTTGCTCGGGTTCCTGTAGCGGCTTGCTACAGGAACCCCGCTACATGAACCAGAAGTTCCTGAAGCAACATGGGTGGCCCCCACGTTCACAATTACAAATTAATCCTAAACTTTTTTATTAGAACTTTGATCCCTAATTCCACGATGGAGTTATCTTCCCGTTATTTGTACTCGTCAAGTAGCGTCACAGGACATGAATGTGTTGCAGATAGATCCCTTAATATTTCACTTTGTTGTACAGAAACATGACCTTGAGTGTTGAATATATATCTTACGGTGCACATACAAGTAACAAATAATGGACGGATAACTCTGTTCGGACATCAGTAGAGATTCTAAGAGGTGCTAATTAGAAATCAGGGTAATAAGTGCACCTCATGCTGTACGTAGGTGTGTTCGCAAGTATTCCTTTATTTTATATTGGTTATTTTCATGACTCACTTCATATTTGCCTCTGCTTGATTTATTTTATTTTATTTTATTTTGTTTATTTATCTATTTTTTTTAATGCTCATTTCTTTTTTCATCATGGACTTTATATCTCTGTGCAGGACTAATAAGAAAAGACTGTTGTGTGAGATATGGTGATTTTGGTAGCAGTGACTTCCATAATGCTGCTTCCATGTTAGATTCAAATACTTCTGAGATTTCAACAACTGAATCATTGACCAACAACAGGGAAGCAGATTTAAGAGAGAGAATTAGATTACCCTTTTCTGATTTCCTTGGTGTTGGAGCTACTTAAAGAGAGTTTCAAGCGAGAGTCTTCAAGTGAAATTTTGGTTGTTCACTTGGCTGAACTTTGTTAAAGTCATAATATTTTACCATGAAGTATGCAATGCCCTCGGTATACAGTATTAATGGTGCATCAAAGAAATATCAACTTTTGAATTAGTGCATAAATCTCCATTACTTGTGCACCATTAATGTGATGTATCGGAAATATTATATACTTTCTCATTTCCAGAGGATGTATTTTGTCGCTGCAATTTGATGTAACCTATTCTATAAACAACTGAGCAAGACTGGTATAGGAAATAACTTCCAGTTTCCCCTTGAAACTGATGAAATCCTTTTCAGAATCCAAAATATTGCACGATTTATATCGGATTGTATGGTCTATGGATGATGCATACGGACATGCATAAGGACAAATTTTTAAAATAAACCCTTTTAGAAATTTAATCATCAAAATCGATCCAATTGCAACTTATTTAGCAATTTTGACTTAGTTTCAGCCACGTCAGCAACGTGGGTTGAAACTGGGTCGAAATTGCGAAATATGTTCTACGAACTCTACGGAATTGAAAATCCTGTAGAGTTTAGTAGAGAATTAATCTCTACGGGATTCTCAATCTCGTGGAGTTTTC
Source organism: Asparagus setaceus (assembly GCA_012295165.1). NCBI lineage: Eukaryota > Viridiplantae > Streptophyta > Magnoliopsida > Asparagales > Asparagaceae > Asparagus > Asparagus setaceus. The sequence continues at coordinate 5,434,383 of CM022704.1, read as the reverse complement.
TCAATCCCGTGGAGTTTTAAAATGAGTTTTAAACTCTACGGGATTGAGAATCCCGTGGAGTTTATAGCATACAAACTACATGAGATTCACAATCCCGTGTAGTTGGCTAAGTGGTCAACTCTTAGAGAGTTAGAATTCAAATACTCAAATGGCCTTGAGTTTGAATCTCATCATCGCCAATATTATTTTATTTTTCTATTTATCTATTCAGAAGTTAAACATAAAAAAAAATTCATTATGTTTGTTATAAACTCCAAGGTATTCTTAATCCCGTGGAGTTTAGTAGAGTTCTAAACTCTACGGGATTGAGAATAGTTTGTAGAATTTATTTATCAAATTCGACCGAATTTCAGCCCACCTTGCTGACGTGGTTGAAACTAGGTCGAATTTGATAAATAAGTTGCAACTAGGTCAAAAAATTGTAATTATTTTTCAAAAAGTATCTATTTTGAAAATTTGTCCTATGCATAAACTTGGGGACAGCACTATATGGAAATTATCATTTTCCAATCAGCATCATTTATTTATTCAGTTCATCACTCTTCTGATAGACTTAGACATCAGTATCAATTTTTTTAAAAATTCGCAAAGAAATTCGTGGCCAGCAAGATTCAAACCTGGATTGCTCTGATACCATGATAAAGTCTTTAACCGTTACTTTAAAACTCCAAAGTTATAGTGAAGATTGAGGATGATAATTTCATATTCTAACAAAAGCAACTTCTTGCTTTCATCTAAAAGCAGGGTTTCCCTGAGTTAGCAACTAATGATCTTGGTCCTGATCTAAAAACTAAATAATTTATTTGTCTTACAAGCCAAACGCTTAATTTAGAAGTAATATATTGTGAGTTGCTATGTTGATTACAGTGAAGCTAACTGTTCGTTTATGTGACTTTTTTTTTTCTTTAAGGACACAAACTTTCTACGGGCTCTTATAAAAAACAAAAGGATTAATTCAATATATACTTCCTGTACTATAGAATGTTAATCTCTTGTTATCTCTACTAGTTTTTACAAGCACTGTGATAAACAGAGACGTTTTCACAATATTGTACCTATCACATGGATATCATGTGTTGCAGAAAAATTTCATAATATTTCAATGTGTTGCAGAGAAACTTCTATTCTCTAATGAGGTAGATGTTGAACATGAAAAAATTACAAACAAGAAAATAGTTGAATGAGGGTAATCTACATATCCCTTTGCCTTAAAAAATAGTTTATGAACTCTTTTTATTTTTCTAGCAATCAATATTTAGCAATAACAAAATGGCAGTCATATTCATTATAGATCTTTGATCTAAAAACTGAATAATTTATTTGGCTTACAAACCAAGCACTTAATTTAGGAGTAATATTGTGAGTTGCTATGTTGATTACAGTGGACCTAACTGTTCGTTTATGTGACTTTTTTTTTAAAAGGATACAAGCTTCTACTGGCTATTATAAAAAAGAAAAAGATTAATTTAATATATACTTCCTGTACAATAGAATGTTAATCGCTTGTTACCTCTACTATTTTTACAAGCACTCTGACAAACAGGGACATTTTTCGCAACTTTGTACCTATCACGTGGATATCATGTGTTGCAGAAAAGTCTCATGACATTTCAATGTGTTGTAGAGAGACTTCGATTCTCTCATGAGGTAGATTTTAAATATGGAAAAATTACAAACGAGAAAGTAGTTGAATGAGGATGGCTGATAAGCTACATATCCCCATCGCCTATAAAAATTAATTTACGAACTCTTTTTTATTTTTCTAGCAATCAATATTAAGCAATAACAAAAAAAAAAACAGTTTTGTTCATTATAGATCTTTGGATATCCGTACAAACATAAAAGGATTAAACAGCCGAAAACTAAAGAATAAAGAATCTTCTGTCATCTTTAACGGAATGATGAGATTTACCTGTTATACCCTTATTTAAAATTCACCAACTCGTATCTTAGCGGGTTTAAACTCATAACCTGCTTATCCTTAAATCCAAACCAAAAAGTTCTTTTTCCCCAACGGTGAAGAACACCCTCAAACCAATTTCAGGGCTCTTTTCATGGTAATATTTTTTTAAAATCTGATATAATCTTCTTAATTTTCCACTCTATCCATTTTTCATCATCCCCTCTAATGTTCTAAGTAAAAAAAAAAGATTTGGTTTTGTATCTCAAACTATGTTAGCTTTGGAAGAAATCTTCGTCACTTTCACTTAATTTGGGGGAATATTATTTCCCTTTTAGAGAGCAGGAAGAATTTGAGAAATAGGCAGACATTGTATTGCTTTGTGAAGCTTATATACTATAGGGAGTATTTAGGCAATTGCAGATGTTGGATTAAGGTTTAACTCAACCATGTTTAGAGAAAATAACAACAGAGGGATGAAACTGCAATAAAACTGCAGATTTGCGGGACTACTGAGCAAATACTAATAGTTGGGGAATAATTTGCAATTATGAAAAATTTAAGGAACTAGTATTCAACTAAGCAAATGACTCAAATAAGATTTTATTTTGGGCTAGAAAAAAAAAAAACCACTCCATCAATATCATCCAGAGCCTTCACCACCTCACAATCTCCCACCCCTAAACCCTCCCTCTCTCTCTCTCCTCACTTTCTCTCTCTAGGGTTTTATCCAATCCCCAACCTCAAATCCAAACCCTAAATGGGCGGCGCCTCAAAGATCCTAATGCTCCTCTCAACCCCCTTCCCCCTCCTCTACCCCCGCCCCTCCTCCGCCGCCCTCCGCCTCGCCCGCCACTCCCGCGCCGCCCTCTCCTCCGCCGCCGTCCACCGCTTTCCCCATTCTACCCCTCTCCCGAACCCCAAATCCCCCTTCAAGTCCCAACTCCACACTCAGAGAGGAGAAGCCCACAGCGATTTGGGGGCGGTCAACAATTTGGGGCCAATTTCGGCGGGCGCTGTTTCGAAGGGGATTGTATGGCCTGAGTGGACGAAATTTGTGGAGAATTTGAGTGTTGGAGGGTATTTTGGGAGTGGTTGTGATGAGTTTGTGGTGGCTGAGGGGTTGCCCGAGGAGTTTGCGAGGGTGGCGGGGGCGTGCCTTGCGTTTGCGAGGGACCGGCCGGATGCACTGAGGTTAGGGCTTTGTTTTGGCTTAGTAAAAATTGGAACTTTGTTTGGTTTGTGCAAGTTAATGGAAGTTTGGATTTTGATTGAGTGCATATATGTTTCTTAGATATGTGTGAATCTTTTTAGTGTTTCATCTTTTTTGGGATAAAGATTAGAGCTTTATCACAAAAGCTTAAATGGACTAATTGACTATCTATTTAGTCAATGGACTAATTCAACCTATACTACCATGCTTCTGTTGTCCTGACTCTCTGTGGGCTAGTTGTGCACTGGTCTAGTCCCGGTTGAACACTGTAAATTTGACATTAACTGTTTGGCTTTGCTAGACTAATCCCAGGTGAACACTGCGATCTCAGCATCACCATCCGTGCCGCTCGATTGTAATCGGCATGATTGGCTTGGCTCTGATACCATTTGTATGACACACAGAAGAACTCACGCCTAAAGCTAGTTGTTAGAGAGAGAATGCCTAAATTCTCTAATAATAGCACAATTGAGTCTATTTAGCTAAATGAGACTAAAGTACCCAATCATGTACTTTTACATGCATATTTGTGATTTTTATAGCGTTTTGAGTTTTATTTTTTGGGTTAAAGATTAAAGCTTTAGCATAAAAACTTAAATCCCATGTTTGAGTTATGTGCTTCTGTCTGGAGTATACAAAATTGGTTGCATGATGCAAGTTAACTCAAACTGGTTTTGGGGATAATGTTTGATTGAGCAGATTGCTTGCTAAGAAGGATATTGAAGTTATCGTGGATAAGGGATCGACCTCCTTGTTTAAGAATGGTGAGAGCTCAGCTAGGCCGATGAGGCTGTTTTTGAGTGGTGATGAAAGCACTGTAAGTGTACTAGATACAAAATGTGAATTCTTTCTTTCAAACTTTTCATTTTAATTTTAATTTGTCTTCAACTGAAACTGATAAACAACTCCTTACTTTAATTTCAATAACACAATAAAACATTTTATGCTTCATAAGAGGTGTATGTCGGTATTTTCTAGATAATTACCTGAGTGATATTGTTCTCATGCTTTAATGCACTTTTTCATTCAGAAGCCTTTTATTCATATCAGAGACAAAGACTGTATCTTGTTTCTTTTTGTTATTCGGTGATGTCATGCTTTTTGCTAACAGGCAGTTGTTCATCTGGTGGGAAAATATTAGGTTTTGGAATCTGAGAGAGCACAAACTGTTGATGTCATGCGGTATGTGTTGAGTTATGTTTATGATTCTCTCAGCATTTCTGATGGGATAAAGCATGAAGACACGAAACTTATGGAAGCATCTATCCGGAGCTTGTTAACTGAATTTGTTAATTTGAGCGGGCCCGTTCAGGGTTCGAAATTTACGGAGTCCACTTTAGGACAGGATCCTGTTAGTTTTGAACAGTTTTCCAAGCCTCTGGGACAAAATATTGAGATGAAAAGAGGTGACTGGATTTGCCCTAAGTAAGTGGATTCTGTACACCTTATCCTTTGATCTTGAGTGTTTTCCTCATGTACTTTCTTTATTTTCATGTGTATCTTGCTATCTTGTTTCATGGAATTTAAAACTCTGGTTCTAAGTGAGCATTTTTTATGATATTTTTTGTAGTTATACATAACATAAGATGTACTAGTCTTACATAAAAGGTTCTGCAATTTTTTTTGCTCATTTCAGTTAGCAAGCCAATCTATTATGGTTTAAAGAAGATTACCCTGAAGTAGAATGCTCAATAGGTCTCTTTTTATTATTTCCATTTTCTCTATCCTTGCCTGGTTGTTTATGCCATAAATTCTTCCTCAACTGAATCTGAGTCATGCAAGAGAAGTGGTCAAGGTTAAATTTTGGCTACCTTCTGTTTTATCAAATTCAAGTCAAACATTAACCTTTAATGGATAATTGTCAATTTTGCAATAAGTCCTTGAACAACCTATCTTCAACAATTTTTGCTATCACTTTGAATGCTAAGTTAGGAATGGTTAAAAATCACCAAGATCATTTGAAGTGACTGTTTTCGCTATTTATAGTTGGACTTCACAGATCTTTTTCTAGATTGCTCATCTTCTTTTATGTCGCATCTCCTGCATCCTTATTACACACACTTTTGTTCCTCCTATAATTTTCAACTGTCCATCTTAAATTCCTCTGTGTATAAGCTTATTCTGTTTTCTTTGTCCATCGCTCAGATTTTTAAAAGATCTCAATTATTTTTCGTATGGACATTGAGGAGACGGTAAATTATAGTGGTTCAGTTTGAATCAGATAAGCATGATTGACATGCACTCAAAATTTAACTATTTTGCTTGTCATTTTTCCTTCTATAATAGCACAGATGGTTGCTCTTTAAAAATATGCATCCAATGCATTGTTATTTTTTTTAATTGTGCAGATGTAGTTTCATGAATTTTGCGAGGAACTCAAGATGCCTTGAATGTGAAGAGGCACGGCCTAAAAGGCAGTTGACTGGTGCAGAGTGGGAATGCCCTCAGTAAGCCATTTTTCATGTGTTCGTGGACACTGTTCAGAGTTTTTTAGACCTTTTGTGAATCTGATCATTGTCGAAAATTTTGACTGTTGCAGATGTGATTTCTTTAATTATGGGAGGAACATGTCATGCTTAAGGTGTGATTGCAAGCGTCCTGCAGAAATCCCATTAACTGCTCCTTACGGTAAATCCTCTAGTGTAGACCAGATTCTTGGTAGAAGCAACACCGATAAATCTGATCTTGAGCAAAGGCTCGCTGCTAATGACGAGAAAGCAGAGAGATGGTTCAGCAAAGTTTCCCAACTTGGTGACAAAGCTGATATAAACAGTGCTGACGAGGACTTTCCAGAAATCATGCCGTTGAGAAAGGGGGTGAATAGATTTGTTGTTAGCACTAGGAAAACACCACTAGAAAGGAGGTTGGCTAATTCTTCTCAGTCTGATACACCCTCTGAATCTTCAATTAATAAGAGTTTAGACAGGATTCTTGGTCGTACCTCGACTCCACCAGCAGCCGAAGAGGCAAATTATAGACAGAGTAATGCTACGAGTGATCCTGGTTATGTTCCTTTTGTCCCCTTGCCACCAAATACTTTTAGCAAACCAAAGAGTCCGCATAATGAAGATTCATCTTCAGCAAGCCCAACTGGAAGCAATAACTACAATGAACCATCTGATGTACCCGATGATGATTTTCCCGAGATCATGCCTATGCGCAAAGGAGAGAACCGCTTTGTCGTCAGCAAGAAAAAGGACCGTTCTTTGACATCGCCACAGTATAAAAGAAGGCTAGCCATGGAGCAGGCCAATAAATCTGACTTTGTTCCTTTTGTCCCGTTTCCTCCCGGTTACTTTGCTAAGAAAGACAAGCAACCAGAAGCTACTGCTTCTTCCAACAATGAAGCTATTCCAGTGAATCCCGCACCATCAGAAAAAGGTCAGGCTGTTCCTGAAAAACCCGAAAATACTTCACAGCAACCTGAAACTAGGAGTTACAGTCAGAGTTATAACACTTCACAGCAACCTGAAAGTTGGGACTACAGTGAGAATTATAACACCTCACAGCAACCTGAAACTAGGGCTTATGGACAGAATTATAGCACCTCTCAGCAACCTGCAACTAGGAGTTACAGTCACAGCTATAACACCTCTCAGCAACCTGAAAATAGAGGTTACAGTCAGAGTTATAACAACCCACAGCAAACTGAAACTAAGGGTTACAATCAGAGTTATAACACCAAGCAACCTGAAAGTAGAGGTTATGGTCAGAGTTATAACTCCTCACAGCAAACTGAAAGTAAGGGTTACAGTCAGAGTTATAACTCCTCCCAGCAAACTGAATCTAAAGGTTACGATCAGAGTTATAACATCTCCCAGCAAACAGAGAGTACGGGTTACAGTCAGAGTTATAACTCCTCTCAGCAAACTGAAACTAAGGGTTATAGTCAGAATTATAACTCTCGGTTTTCTGGAAAGAGCTTGGAAGGGTCAGCCGTCACAGAGCCGGATCCTTTAGATATGTCAGAGGAGGCAAAAGCAGCGAGATGGTTCAGAAGAGCAGCACAAATAAAGAATATATCGGAGCTGAGCGAGATTCCTGATGAGGATTTCCCGGAGATAATGCCAATGAGGAAAGGGGTTAACAGGTTTGTTGTGAGTAAGAGGAAAACACCTTTAGAGAGGAGGCTTACATCTCCTCAGTATAGAAGGAATCTGCCCATTGTGAGGTCTGAACCGGAGAAAGATGCAAGCTGAATTATGGGTATCTTCAGATCTTATGATTTTAGAGGTAAAAATTTTTGTTCTTGAGAATTAATATCGAACGTCTTGTAATGCAATAATTTAATCCTTGAGAAAAATGTGATAGATATAAATCTTGACATGGTTTTTAGCTCCGATGAAGTGTTTTTTAAGTGGTTTAAGGTTGTGGTTGAGATGATTTTTAGTTGGAAAAAGAGGTTATGGAATGTGAAATTTATTCATATATGCAATCTCTCATACAACTTTCTTAGCTTATATGGGCTAAACTAGAAACTTGCACTGTTATATTGCTGGACAATCAGGGAGAAATTGTTGAGATACCCTGTTCTCTGTTATATAATTTTTTGCACTATTATATTGCTGGACAATCAGGAAGAAACTGTCTAGGTACTTTTTTATAATTTTCGACTGATTGAGCAGGTATGTAGTGGCTGCAGAAAAATTGGATTATTGATCATTTTATAGGATTTGCATAATGCATTTTTGCTGCATTGCTGAACAATCGAGGAAAAAAAGAAACTGTATTTGTACCCTGGCTCTCTGTTTGTATAATTTTCGACCGATTGAACAAAGGTTGCATATTGACTACCGACAAATTGGATAGTAGTTTGGGTTAGGTTTTTGGGGTTGGGGTTTTTTGTTTGGGTTGTGGGGTTAGTTAGGGTTAAGGCCACGCCGCTAGGGTGTTCGGGGGTTGGGGTTAGGGTTTAGGTTTACTAATTCAGAGGGGAAAAAATAAAGGTATTGTGAGTACTTAGATGGTTATTAACCAAAATACCATAACAGTTACATGAGAATAGCTCATAAGGTTCTGCTATTATTGGATTGGATACCGATGCTAGTTCTCTATTTAGCTTTTATTTCCTAATTCTTCTACGCTCACAAATGGATCCTCAGTTATATCAAAACATAATTCCAATCTAACTAGGAAAAGCTTGGTAAATTAGAATTCTAATAACAAAATTACAACTGAACAAAGTTTCAGAAGAGTCCTACATTGAGTTTGCGAGTCCTAGTGGGGCTTCGGACCATAAGTTAGGGTTTAAATATTACAAATTTGAGATTAGATTACCCTTTAGTCCCCAAACAAAAAAAACCAAAAAAAAGAAAAGAAAAGAAAAGAAAAGAAAACACTAATCTTAGCTATGTTAGCAAGAGCTGCATATGTTCATGATCCCTCAGCAAGCTTCACTACAAAATTAGACGTTACTCACATTAATCAATCTTCAATCAAATGCATATTATGGACGTCTCCTCCCTGCCAGTTTATCTCCGGCTCTCACCGTAACAAACCCACTGTCATAGACGAAGAGGACTTCGGGACGATCCTTTACCATGCTCACAGTCGATCAGTTCGATCCATGGCATGCTCTCACAATGACAATTTCCTGAACACGGGCTACGATGGCGGTTCAATTCAGTACTGGCATAATGTTACAAACCGCGACAATTTTGTTCAGAGAAATTCTGTCGCTTCACGACTGTATCGTGCGAAGATAATCGGAGTCCGGGTCCTATCAGAACCTCCCGCACGGTGCAGGAGGTTTTGAGCCCTTAAAATGAGAAACAGGGGGTAGTTTGGGTATTTCCCAACCCCCCTTGTTTGGCTATCAGAATCCCGCACCGTGCGGGGTTCTGATAGGAAGTGCGCTCAGATAATCGTAGTATGTCGCATCGAGTCAGTTAGTGACCTGAGCTTCGGTACGATGGATTTGAAGTTTTGTTCATGCTCTGACGATAAAACCGTCAACGTCTGGGACTTTGCCCGGAGTCGGGCGGAGATATTGCTATCCAAGCCTGGGTGGGACGTCAGGAGCGTTGACAGGCACCCGACGAATTCTTTATTGGTCTAGACAATGACGTTGAGAAAATGCCACTTTTTAATCCTAGAATTTGTAATCCACCCAAAATGCCAAAAATTTTTATGAACCAAACAACCCCTTATCTACCTCTGAACTCTTCTACCTAATAATTGTTATCACTATAATTTAATCTATAGAGACCAAAATACGATGAATAGTGTAAGTAAAATGTAATATATCAATGATAATAATGTTTTTCATATATATTTATGAAATCTAATATGTTGCAACTAATGAAGGAACATGAAACTTTTATTTATCATAGTCCGTTCATCATATCAAAACTTTCTATTTAGTTTTGCACCAAAAGATATGAAATCACAAACAACATGCATTACTCAAGATCAAAATAAACAAGGGTCTTCCAGAAATAGTCCCTTAAATCTTTATTAATGCCTAGAAAGTCTCAGATCATTGAAATTGGGATTAGTCCCCAATTCTCAGATCTTGATGCTGCTGACTGGAGATATTAATTTAATAGAACTTATAAGAACTAGGGGATCTAATATCAATTTCAATGGTCCGAGTGACTAATTTTTTAAAGGAATTATGAGAATTAGGGGGGTCTAATAGCAATTTCAATGATGTTAGGGACTAAGTTTGAAATATTAAAGATTTAAGAGAATAATATTGTAAAAGCCCAATCAACAAAGATCAGGTACAAACTAAGAACCAGAAAAGGCCCAAATACGCCCGACCCAAACCGGCCCATTCAAAACCCTAATCCAAAATGGATCAAAACCCTATAAAAAAGATCGCACCTTTCTTCCTTCTTCTTGCCGCCGTCAGTCTCCTCTAGGGTTTCGAAGGTACACTCTGGCTGTTCCTAAACTTTCATCTGACCTTAAATTTTGATTCTAACTTAGATATTTATCCAACCCATTTTATGATTTTTACATTTTTATCTATAATTTTCGTTGTATATTGCTCAGATCTACATTCTTCCAATTTCGGGAATCCAGAAATTGAACTTTTTTGAATAATGGGTATTTTTTTGACATTGCAACTGATGTACAAATGGGTTAAAAAAAAACTACAAAATTTTGTTCTTTTTTTTTTTTGTTGGTGAATTAGGGATTTATTATGAATGTTAGTGGGTTTTGGGAGAGGATTTGTGCACAAGTACTAAGCTTTGAACTGTTTTTGATTGTTCGAGAGCTCTATTTTTCTTTGTGCAAGAGAGATTTGGGGATGCGCTTTGCAGTTCAAACTTTTATCATGTTTTTGCTGCCTGTAATCACCCAACATTAACTTTAGCTAACATTTTTATACATCTGTTAGTACTTAATTTCACTAATATGTATATAGAAGTATTAATAAGTATGTGAATAATACATAGCCATAATAGATTGTAATATTTTGTTTATTGTGCACGTTGCTAATCATATTGTTTTTGTTTAGGAAGGAGGTAAGTAGGATTTCCAAAGGCGAAGAAGATGGTTCTCAAGTACGTTTCCCTCTGACCCTTGTATATTAATCATTCTTTACACCTGAATTTTACCCCCTTGATTATAGATGTATACATTTTCCAAAGTCATGCCTTTTACGAGTCATTTTTAGGTATTTTATGTTTCATGACTAGGTTGGAATCAGAACTCTGATCGATAACTATATTGAATGCTGTGGTTGATATAGGGAATTGTTACAGATTGCTTCGTGTGTTTTCATCGCGATACTTTTCATTTTCTAATTCACAACTAGTTTGAGATTGGGTTTACTGTAGGCTCACAACTCTGTTGAGTAATTATATCATCTACTTTGGTTGTTAAGGGTATTAAGATTCTGATCTTATAGGTATTTTTTCTCATGATGAGTTTTGACTAAACTCATTTTACTGCTAATTGATATTTTTCCATAAGGTTTATAGCAGAACACATTCAAATTTTTTTATTGTAGTTTCAATTACTACCTTGTGAATGTCAAGGATATTTTGTCACGTAAGTAAATATTTGCTTTAAATTGCAGGACTGAGCTGTGTCGTTTCAGTGGTGCTAAGATATACCCGGGGAAGGGCATTAGATTTGTCCGAGCTGACTCCCAAGTAAGCTTATTTGTTTTTCTGATAACTAGGTACTTTAATGGTTCATACATTATAATTTTGATATTGATCTATCTATCCCCTTCAGGTCTTCCTTTTTTCAAACTCAAAATGCAAGCGCTACTTTCACAACCGCCTGAAGCCTGCCAAGCTTACCTGGACAGCAATGTACAGGAAGCAGCACAAAAAGGTATATTCAGGATAATGTTGCCTTAATTTCATATGGTATTAGTTTTAATGATTCTAAAATTTGGATACCATGAACTTGACTTCTTGTAGTTATTATTATGTTGTTTATAGTTGGATTTCTAAGGACTTCTTTTTGTCCTTGTGTTGTTTATAGGTAATCCTTAGTCTAGTTTCAATTTTTTCAAAGACTTCACCTAGGCGTGATTGCCTAGCATATGAACAATTTTACACATCAAGGATCGCAAATGTCATGCATAATTTTCATTCTGATTTATTCCAGTGGAAGTTATAATAACCTAGTGTTTGCGCTGGCTAAAAGTGCACTTAAATTGGGTTTTTGATTGTTTTATTAGTAAAATTGCAAATGATCATATTGAACTCTTGTTTAGGCCTTCTTGTATATTGGTCTAGATAGGTCGTGTTTTATTAGTATTTATTATCAGGTGCCTGCTGAATCCAGATTAAAGTTTATTAGCTTTTTAGGTAACTGGGTCTAAGATTCCTTTTTCTTAATGCCTCAAGGTTTGCAATGTTCTGAAACTCTTGGTTGCTAAAATATGCTCTGGTATAACCATTATCCTACTTAAGTTAAAATGCTAGTTTAGTTTTTGTTTGAATGCTATTTAAGTGCTACTTGTTTTAGAGTTGATTTCTTCAAGATACGTTTTTGTCAATGCTGTCATGTACGCTAGACGCATCTTTTCACACATGTTTGTCTTATTGATCTATTTGAAATTACAGTATAACCACGTCTTCTTGTGCTATACACAACATATTATATAATTCTTCCTGCGAATATAACTCTGTGTGTCATCCTTGATGGTTTTGGATTCTTGTTCCAGGATATTAGTGCTGAAGCTGTCAAAAAGAGGCGCCGTACTACCAGGAAGCCATACTCAAGGTCGATTGTGGGTGCTACTCTTGAGGTGATTCAGAAGAGGAGAACTGAGAAGGCTGAGGTCCGTGATGCTGCCAGAGAAGCAGCTTTACGGTATGCTGCTTTCTTTGCTGATGGCTCTAATCTCTTATTTGACTTTAGTTCTAGTGTACTTTATCATACCTTCCCTTCAGAATGGCGTCAAATTTACCCTGTCAGCCTCTCGACCTAGTTTCAACCATTTCTGCATACTAATGAACTTTGTGGTCTGTGTAGTCAAGTATTTGCTCACAACTTTGTTTTTGCTTTCTTCCTCCCCAAAGTTTTGTTGATTTGTTTGTTTATTATCTTTCCTTATGTTATTTATTTCCTCTAGCGTGGCTTGTTTCACCTATCATATCCTGTGCCTTAGTTTTTTCTTACGTATAATAGAAGAAGTCTTTTAAGAGTTTCTTGAAGAAAGAACAAAACCATGAACTTTAAAAATTTTCTCTTCCTGAAGTACTAGGAACAAACATTATCTCTGAAAATTCTTACTTTCTCAAGGAGTTACTTGTTTTCCCTACATATAAACCGGTACTGTGCATTGCTCTCTTCAGGAGTTATGATTGTATCATGCCAACTATTACTACAGTTCACTCTTAAGGAGTTAAAATTGGATCATGCCAAGTATTTTTGATACTACTATGAGAATGACAAGCCTAATCCTTTTCTGTCATCATCAACTCAATGATATTCACTTGAATATAAACATAGTACCAGAAATAGTGTAGTTGGCATTTCCCGATTAGAATCATCTCTTCTTCTTGAGCGAAAATAACCAGAAATAGTAAACAAACGCTATTGTGGATGCTTTTGCAGTGAAATCAAGGAGCGAATCAAGAAGACAAAGGACGAGAAGAAAGCAAAGAAGGCTGAGCTTATGGCGAAGACTCAGAAGACGCAATCCAAAGGTGCTAGTATGCCCAAGGGAGGCAAAGGCCCTAAACTTGGCGGCGGTGGTGGAAAGCGCTGAAGAGATTGACCTATTTTCCTTCTTTTCATTTCCGCCATTTTGTAGTTCATTGCTTAAGACTCTTTAAGTTCGATCGATCTCTTCTGGCATTTAGAGAACATTTTCTAGTAATTTTGTTCATTCTACTGTTATCATACTGTTTAATACTTTGTTTTTGGTTGTTGAGGTGATTTAGTTGTACTAAGCTGTGTTTTGTGAGAACAAGTTGCTTTTTTTTTTCTGGCAGTCTTTTCTTTCCCTTGCTGCTGTTGTTTTGTGTTACAGTTGATTTTTGCATTTCCATGTTTGTGTTTCATTAGGTTAAAATGCAGGTTGTGCTTGATCAATATCTACCAATCATAATGCTAAGGGGCTTATTCTTAAACCTTGATTGTTTGTCATCAGATCCCTCTGATAGTATAGGTTTTTCTGTCAGTTAATTTTATCATCTTTTTTAATAAATCAATTCAGAGTTTCTGTCAGAATTTGATGCTTTCTCTGAATATAGCACAATATTGAAATTTGAAATAAATTAGATATCCACAAATATTATCCACAAATATAAACTCTTAATAAATACAGAAAGTTATCTTTTTATGATCTGACGATTCAGTCGGTATTCAATCGTGAACCAACTATAAATCCATTGTATATTTATAACTAAATTTATAAGTTTTTCAAAACTGATAGTGTGAAGTCACTATTTAAGCCGCAAGGAAACGAATCCAAAACATATCTAATTTATATGTTTACATTATTTCAAAAATATGAGTTGGAATATTTATTAAAAAAGTTCAATCCAAAAGTATAACCTTATAACTTTCTTGTGGATACTAAATTTTCTCCCCATCTCTCCCCATCTCTCTCTCTCTCTGATCCAGATCCAACTAGGGGTGCAAACGGATTGAATACAAGATTTACTATATTAAATGCATTCATATTTCTTTGAAGTCGATATGAATATAGATATACACGTGGTATATATGTGGATAACATGTGGATACGAAATGAATATGAGAAACCAGATAAAATTAAGAGAATTACAGTACATACGATGCAAGAGAGTTCGATAATATGTTCATTATATTTAAAAAGTTAAGATTAGATCTCTTGGTCATCAAAATTGATCTTAAACCCAATACTATAGGAAACACAGTTCCAAGTATTTTACTATATATATATTCATACTCATATCTTATTGGATATAAATATTTAAAAACTATATCCATACATCGATAAAATTAATATGTCTGTATAGGATATGGATATATCTGCGGATACAGATATTATTTTGAACCCTTACGGTGTGTTTGGCAACTCGCTAAAATTGGGTCACACTTGTTCCTTAAAACTGATTTTGGAAAGAACTGGTTTAGTTGTGAACCAATTTCCCCCTGGTCCACAACTGAACCAGTTTAGAGGCCCAAAAAAGAATTAAAAGTAAATTGGTTCACTTCTGGATCAATTTTTATTAATTAACAAAATAGTTTAAAACTGGACTAGGTTCAAACTTGGCTCAGTTTTAGAGAGTTGCCAAACACATCTTTAGGTGTTGTTTGGCAATGCGTTAAGTGAGGGGTTAAGGAGACTTAAGGAGTTAAGGAGACTTAACCCCTTCTTAACCTGTCAAACACAAAAAAATCTGTACAATGGTTAAAGTGAGTTAATCCTTCATAATTGGCCAAATATAAAAAATGCAAAAGGGTTAAGCTAAACCCTCTAGAGCGATTAAAATGAGTTAAGTTCTCAAAATGAGAGGTGTATTAATACTTCTATTTAGAAGAATTAGGAGTTACCCCCTCTATTTATAAAAAAAAAGTCAAAATCCTCGTTATTCCCAAACACTAAAAATGATCACAAGAGATAAAATAAACTTATTGAATGGGTTATGATTTTTTAATCCTTCAGGTTATCGAATGGGCTAACTATTTTAATCCTTATCCTTAATGCCTCTTTCTTATCCCTTTGCCAAACGGAACCTTAAGAAAGTGTTTGGCAATTCTTTAAAACTGGGCTAGGATCAGTCCTGATCTAGTTTTGATTCTTTTATATTTATCTAAAATAGGGCCAAACTCAGTCCAGTTCTTTTTAAGTCAAAATTTAAGTTGCCCCGTTAAGACCAAATGTGACCTTTAGGGTGTGTTTGGCAAGTGTATAAAATTGGGCCAAAACTGAACCTGACCCAATTTTTTGTTGAATCATGTTTGTCAAACTTTGAGGCTAGACTGTACCATTTTTTGAACTCAATACAGCCAACCTTTTGGACCGTGGGTGTGGTCCAAAGAAAACCGGCTTAGATAAACCGAGCAACATCACCCGACCTGGGCTTTTACTCTATTTGCCAAACACACCCTTAGATCCACCGCACCAAGCCCTCTCACATCTCATCAACGTGCGACAGAACTACAAAAGCGGGTCGGATCCAAACCGAGTCCAATCTATCAAACCTCATCCCAATAACTCCCATACCCCGCGCACGTTAGCACTCCCGCCCCTCCGATTAAAATTTAACCGGCGAAACTTCCCACAGTACAAAAAATAACTCATCGCAGTAAAAAACAACCATCCGATTCCTTCGGAGGAGAGAGAGAGAGAGAGAGAGCGAGAGAGTCTTAAAAAGGGGCAACCAAACCCTAATTCGATGCCCCTCTCCTTCACTCCCCTCGGTCAAACCCCATGGCGCCAAACCCTAACCCTAATTAACCCCGGCCCAAACCCTAAATCACCTTCTCTCTCTACAGCTAGGGTTAGGGTTTTGGAATGGAAGGAGGCGGTTCAGGCGGCGGCGATGCGGAGCTCTTCTGCAAGACTCTCCAATTCGAGCACAAGCTGTTCTACTTCGATCTGAAGGAAAACCCTAGGGGCCGATACCTGAAGATCTCGGAGAAGACGTCGGCGACGAGGTCGACGATAATCGTGCCCGTGAACGGGATCGTTTGGTTTCTTGATCTGTTCAATTACTACGTTAGCACTGATGAGCGTGACGCTTTTAGCAAGGAGCTGAAGCTTGATGCAAAGGTTGGTTCTTTTTGTTTGATTTTGGTCTTTTTGTTGTTTGGGTTTATGGAATTTGATTGATTTTTGTTGGTTTTGATGGATTTTAGGTGTTTTACTTTGATGTGGGCGAGAACAAAAGGGGGAGGTTCTTGAAGGTAACGGCTCTTCCTGTTTTGGTGAATATAGGGAGTAATAGTGGATGATATTGTTTTTATTTTTTATTATTTTAATTTGAATAGTATTTGTTCTGTTTTCTTTTGGGATTTTTGATGATATTTCCATTTGATATCGTGCCGAACTGAGATGTTGTGTTATGGTTGTGAATGCTTTTGATTGAGTAGTGGTGGGGAAAATGGTGCTTATGTGAATATTTTGTCATATACATGTGATATTAATAAGTGTTGTGTTGTTGATAATGAAGGTAATTCGCTTAGAGACGGCACTGAGGTGGGCTTTATTGGGGCTTTTTCTATTGCTGAGATGGTTTTGAGGTTATTATTCTGTGATGTTCCAAAATTGCAACAGTTGATATGATTATCAATTACCCAATGCTTCTCAATATCACATATATAGTCTTTAGTTTTTTATTGCTGAGATGGTTTTGAGCTTTTGGTCTGTGATGTATCAAAATTGTACCACTTGATATGATTCGCATGAGCAAAAGTTGTGTTGTTAAAAAAATCACAATGCTAGTTGAACCAGATTTCTAATTTTAGCAGTGGTTTTTAGCTGCTAAACTGATTTTATGTTGAACCAGGTTTATTTTGCAAGAATAAATATCAAATAATAGATGCTGAAACGAAATCCTTTGGAGTTGTATGATCAGATGCATATTTTGACTGGTACTGTTCTCTTTATTCTTGTTCAGCCTTCCTCTGCGTTGAGCTTAACATGTTGAACTGGTTTTCCCTTAACTGCTATCCAACTGAAATCAGAATGTTTCTTTTTTCCATTGATAAATATTATAAGTTCAACTTGGTTATTTGCACTCATGCTTTTGTATTCGCATATGATGCATTTTATTGATTAGTGCTGTGGATGGTTTGTTTTTCTTTTTGTTATTGTTGCCAACAATAGTAAATTTTTTTCTGTTTCCAGGATTTCTGCCACGGTTTTTTCTTTACTCTCATAATTCTTCTTGCCTTATTTTATTTTATTTTTTTTAAAATGCCAAAAGGTTGCTACCTGTAGTAATGTTTTGATTGAGGTTTCTTGATGGATATATTATTTACCAGAATGCATATCCAATTGGAGTTTTTGGAACTGTTTTGAATGGTTTACCAATGCACAGATGAACAGAATACAAGAGCTACGCCTTTATTGTTTGCATGTTTAGTTCGATAAGGTAATCTTAGTATAATTTTAGTCTTTGATGGAGCCCACTTATGTCAATGACATATATTCTGTTAACTATGTACTTATAAAGATTGATGTTGATTCTTAAGAAAGCAGTTGAGAGGTTCTTGTAGCAAGCTGAATTAATTTCTTAAGAGTTATAAAATGGGGTTAGAAACCACCTTTAAAATAGGATCCTTCTATAGAAACCACCTTTGATTTTCAATTTATACATAAACCATCTTTAAAGGGTTTTTTGTTGCAATCAACTGCTTAGGCCCACTTTTTCACTTAATTTTCTTCGGCAATTGATCTCACTAACCTCCATTAAGGATCATATCTCTGATATACTTGGTATTTGACAACTAATTATTACAACAAAAGTGAAAAACTTGACTTAAAGTGAGTCCAATTGGTTGATTGCAACAAAAAACCGTTTAGAGGTGGTTTATGTATAAATTGACAGCCAATGTGGTTTCTGTCGAATGACCGTATTTAAATGTGGTTTCTAGGAAAAAAACCCTATAAACTGTGGTGGCTTGTTTTTCTCAATTATTGGGGTAGTTCTTCTTCACTAGTTGTTAAAATGGTGTTGACTCTTGTTCTCTAACCAAGGGTCTACATTTGCGTGCCAGGTTATTTGGAAGTTTTAGTAATTTATATGAAAGGTTTTACAGAATACATTAAATATGTTTTGGATGGAAAATTTTACTGAAACTGACTCATTTTTTTTCTAAGCAAAATTGACTTTGATTTGACTTTGTAGCCATTGTAAGCTATAACTCATAGAATATCATATTGAAGTTGTTATGCAGGCACTTGGGTTTTGCACTATTTAAATTTGAATTGATTGTGATGAGTAAATTTTCTTTGTCTTTCATTTGGTTTCATGGACTAGCTTCTTCTCTTTGACTGGTAGATGTTGCACAGGAATTTCTAAAATCAGTATAGTATGCAACATGCGACTGTAGTTTGCTGGGCTTTTGGCCTAGTAATTTATTTCTGCAACTGTAGTTTCCAAGTGGACAAATGGTGCAGTATCTCATTACTTCTTCAATCTATTATATCCTTGGTCTCATACTGCTCTGTTATGAAGAAGGATCTGATACTTGTCTAGTACTTCTCTGTCATGAAGGATCGTATACTACTGTCATTTTTGTGGATTGTTTATTAGATCTTTAGCGTTAGTGGAATACTCCAAATACTACCATTCAATTCTACTTCATTACGAGGTTACCCTCGGATAGAAGAACCCTAAGTTGTTTCTTCTTCTTCTTCTTTTCCAATGAAGAGTTAATTATAATCAATATCTGCATAAAAACCTGAATTTTTGAGTAAATCTGTACTGTATAGTGAACCATCTGTAATAGAATTCTGACACTGTCATTTATAAATTGCTCTGCAATTATGATAGTCTGGTTACCCTTTTCCCAGTCAATTATTTTAAATTTTCTATGGTTTAGTTTATACTTTCCCATTTACCTTTCCGAGTTAATACATCATCTGAGGTAATTTGTGCAATTGTTTTCGGACTTGGTTTGACTCTTGACTTCGAAAGGCTTTCTAGAGCTAAACTTAAATGAGCATAAACTAGATATTCTGAAGTTAACAAAGAATTGATGCACACTGTCATTTAATAGGTCTCTGAAGCATCTGTAAGCAGAAACCGGAGCACAATTATCATTCCTGCAGGAAGCTCTGGTGAAGAGGGATGGGCCGCATTCAGGGATATTTTGCTTGAGATCAATAATGAAGCTTCAAGGCTCTTCCTGGGGCCCAATCAGGTATTTTACATGGGAATACTTTGTTTGTTTAATATTTTAGTTCCCTCATACTATTTCCAATAGCTCATGCCTCGATTCATCTTATCATGAATACAGCAACATATGGAACCTTCAGAGCGGCTTGCGGGACTTTCAGATGATGTGGGAGCTGGATTTATATCAGGCCACAGTTCCCAGCAACCCTCCGGGTCAGACCTTAATGTTGATAGGCTAGTTGAACTTCCCCCACATGAGGAAATGGCAAACTTGGGTCTGTCAAAAGTTATCAGAGCAGATCAAAAGAGGTTCTTCTTTGATTTGGGAAGCAATAACAGGGGCCATTTTCTTAAGATATCGGAGGTAACACATAACTAAAAGAGATGGAATAATACATAAAGGGCAAATCACAAGAAACTTACGTTTATCTATACCTTGTTTTTTCATGAAGCCTCATCTAAAAAAGTTCAACAAAAAACCCACCAACTAGGATAGAATCATTAATGAAACCATAAGTCTTATAATGGAGTTTGGTCTTTTATATGTCTGGCCGGTCTGGGTAGGCATCTTCATGAGGAATTCTATGTTAATGAGAAAAATATTTATCTAGTTTTCTTGTCTATTTTCGTAGTTTCAGCTCCCAAAAAGTGAGAATATTTAAGTGTAGAAGTTTGTTCAGACATCTATCCAAGTGCAAGATGTCTACCTAAACGTCTGAAAAAGAAAACCCATGTTATGAAATTAATGGTTTCTTAGATGATCATAAGTGAGAGGGATTTTCGCTGAACTTTTGAGATGGTGTTTTCTTTTTTCTTTTTCTTTTTTTTATTTGTATGTGCGCGCGCCTGTGTGTATGTGGGAAAAACAAGGTATAGATGAAGGAGATTTCTTGTAATTTACCCTAAAAAACTCCTTCAACATGGAAAGTCCTTAACTAATTTCTCTAATGCAGGTTGCTGGGGCAGATCGCTCATCAATTATCCTACCCTTGTCCGGCTTGAGGCAGTTCCACGAAATGGTTGGTCACTTTGTGGAGATAACCAAAGACAAGCTTGATGGGATGACAGGCGCAAATGTGAGGACTTTGGAGCCCTTGCCGAGATGATATGTTGGGGTCCGAGGCTCGGGGAAAGGCATATTGGTAGTTTGATGCTGTTTGCTTTAAGTTAGCTGTCTATTTTTACATTGACCTGGGAACTTAGGAGTGCATTTGTTTAGTTGGTGTGGTTTTTCATTAAAGTTTTATTTAATGATTGTAGAAATAATCTCTGATTCTCTTTAGAGAGTAGAGAGTCTCTTAGAGTGCTGTTTGGGTGAGGTTTTGTTTGGAGTGTAGCAATAAGGGAGGACACTGTTCAGTACATTCTGTAATATGTTAATTCGGTGGTATAGGAGCAAGTGAGACATTCCATCCTGAATTCACTCTCTGTAGTTTTATTTCAGGAAAACAAAAGTTTGCATACTTAGTAAAAATGTGGCATGATAGTTCAATAGCGTATTACTAATTCTTCGGTGAGGTTTTCGCGATTATATGAACAACGGCTGATTCGTCTTGCGCAGATGAGTCTGTGAGTGACAATTTGAAGAAATACATGCGATATATATATATATATATATATATATATATATATATATATATATATATATATATATATATATATATATATATATATATATATATATATGATGAACTTAAGTTTATAATGAATAGTGGTCTTGTACTTTAACCACTCATCTTGTTTTGGGATCCGTGAAAGATATAAAGGCCACTTTGAGATTTGTCTTGAGCAAGATGAGTGGATAAAAATAATATATATATATATATATATATATATATATATATATATATATATATATATATATATATATATATATATATATATATATATATATATATATATATATATATATATATATATATATATATATATATATAGGACTATGAGGATATAGCAACAGGAAAGGGATGTGCTAGGAAATAATATGGGTAAAATCTTTGGATCTATATTGCCCACTGAATGTTGGGTTTGTCTGAATTTGATTTGGCAAACATGCTTTTGAGATATACTGCTTGAGAGCTAGAATTGGTATATAAGAATCAAATATGACATTTATTATATCCTGGTTAAAAAATGTGTCAGAGTATCCTTAAAGTTGAATATAGATACAAAATGAACAAGAGGAAAAAAAAACTTATGTATCCACATATTTGATATAAGATAATGCAATCTTCATACTTTTGTGCGATTTCTTATTAAATATATCTGGATCCATATTCATAAATGATCAGAAAAAATAGAAATGATATCTAGACATTGAAATATATACAAACTTATCCACATCTTTTTGCATACAAATATAGGCTATAAATATGTGAAATAATATCATATTTTGGTAGAGATGTTCACACCACGCATTCTATCAGAACAACTCGCACGGTGCAGGACATTCTGCATCTTAGTATGGCTTGGCGGGGTTCTGATAGGATACCTACTCAGATGTCTACGGTAGTTATTGATGCAATCCACAAGAGACAGAATCTACACACACTCCTCACGTGTCTGACTTGGTTTGATTCCTTTTTCTCCCATATCCTGGGATCTGTGTTTGGATTCTAAAAGATCCTCCTCTCTACTCACAAGAACAAAAAACTGAGCAAATAAAGATTTTCCAAATCCCTTCATCTCCTCTCCAATCTCTACACTCTCTCATCAAATACCCCAAAAAATAACCCATCTCCCTCCCAAAAATGCTTCATCTCTCTCATCCCCTCAAAACCCCCATCCCCTCTTCCCACCTTCACCAAAGAACCCAACTCCATTCTCAATCTCAATACCCTTTCCTCTCACCAAACCCCCTCAAATACCCCAAAAATAACCCATCTCCCTCCCAAAATGCTTCATCTCTCTCATCCCCTCAAAACCCCCATCCCCTCTTCCCACCTTCACCAAAGAACCCAACTCCATTCTCAATCTCAATACCCTTTCCTCTCACCAAACCCCTCAAATACCCCAAAAATAACCCATCTCCCTCCCAAAATGCTTCATCTCTCTCATCCCTCAAAACCCCCCAAAACCCTCACTTGATCCTCAAAACGCCACCAAAAAGAGCTTCTGGGCCGCCGTGGGCCTCATCATCGGCACCGCCGTGGGCCCCGGCATGCTCGGGCTTCCCTCGGCCACCATCAAATCCGGCCCACTACCTTCCACCATTGCCATTGTCCTCTCATGGGTCTATGTAGTCTCCTCCATTGTTCTAGTTGCAGAGCTAAGCTTTGCTACCATGAGAGAGTCCAATGTGCAAGAGGTTAGCTTCACTTTGCTAGCTACCAATGCATTTGGTCCCAATTTTGGCGCTTTTGTTGCTTTGATTTATGCTTGCCTCAGTTTCTCTTTGATGATTGCTTGTGTCTCTGGCATTGGTTCTCTTATAATGCAGCAACTTCCTTTGATCAATCCACTTGTAGCTCATTCTATAGTACCTATTTCAGTTGCAATCGTAATTGGGTTTTTTCCTTTTAAGGCTATTGATGTAACAAATAGATTGCTTTGCTCTCTAATGCTCTTGTCTATTACAGCATTGGTAGTAATTGGTTTGTCTATTGGGAGAAGTAATTTGATGAGCTCTCTATCTTTTGCTTCCTGGAGACTTAGTTCGATTTTGCCCGCGATTCCTGTAACTGTACTTACATTGGGATTCCACGTTGTAACTCCGTTTGTTTGTAAAATTGTTGGTGATTCGGTGTATGATGCTCGAAAAGCTATACTTTTGGGGGGTTCGGTTCCTTTGTTGATGGTGGTTTCTTGGAATGCAGTTGTTTTAGGACTTGCGGGGGGCTATAGAGAAAATTTTGTGCAGCCTATTGAATTGTTGTTGTCTGTGAGTTCATCGGCTTTGCCTGCTGTTAAAGGTTTTGCCTTTACTGCATTGGCTACTAGTCTGATTGGTTATGCTGTTAGTTTCCCTAAACAGTTGGTTGATACTCTGAGATTGATTGGAGATAGATTAATGAGAAATTCAAATGGAGGGTTATAGAAGAATCTACTATTGAAAGGGAAAATGCTAGTTCTAATTGGATTGGTGTTCTTGCGACATGGACTGTACTTATTGTTCCTATTTTTATTCGTCTTTTTCCGACTGCTTTCTCTAAAGCTCTAGATTTTGCTGGAGTTTATGCAAATTGCTTTCTGTTCGATTTTGCCCGATTCCTGTAACTGTACTTACATTGGGATTCCACGTTGTAACTCCGCTTGTTTGTAAAATTGTTGGTGATTCGGTGTATGATGCTCAAAAGCTATACTTTTGGGGGTTCGGTTCCTTTGTTGATGGTGGTTTCTTGGAATGCAGTTGTTTTAGGACTTGCGGGGGCTATAGAAAATTTTGTGCAGCCTATTGAATTGTTGTTGTCTGTGAGTTCATCGGCTTTGCCTGCTGTTAAAGGTTTTGCCTTTACTGCATTGGCTACTAGTCTGATTGGTTATGCTGTTAGTTTCCCTAAACAGTTGGTTGATACTCTGAGATTGATTGGAGATAGATTAATGAGAAATTCAAATGGAGGGTTATAGAAGAATCTACTATTGAAAGGGAAAATGCTAGTTCTAATTGGATTGGTGTTCTTGCGACATGGACTGTACTTATTGTTCCTATTTTTATTCGTCTTTTTCCGACTGCTTTCTCTAAAGCTCTAGATTTTGCTGGAGTTTATGCAAATTGCTTTCTGTTCGATTTTGCCCGCGATTCCTGTAACTGTACTTACATTGGGATTCCACGTTGTAACTCCGTTTGTTTGTAAAATTGTTGGTGATTCGGTGTATGATGCTCGAAAAGCTATACTTTTGGGGGGTTCGGTTCCTTTGTTGATGGTGGTTTCTTGGAATGCAGTTGTTTTAGGACTTGCGGGGGGCTATAGAGAAAATTTTGTGCAGCCTATTGAATTGTTGTTGTCTGTGAGTTCATCGGCTTTGCCTGCTGTTAAAGGTTTTGCCTTTACTGCATTGGCTACTAGTCTGATTGGTTATGCTGTTAGTTTCCCTAAACAGTTGGTTGATACTCTGAGATTGATTGGAGATAGATTAATGAGAAATTCAAATGGAGGGGTTATAGAAGAATCTACTATTGAAAGGGAAAATGCTAGTTCTAATTGGATTGGTGTTCTTGCGACATGGACTGTACTTATTGTTCCTATTTTTATTGCGTCTTTTTTCCCGACTGCTTTCTCTAAAGCTCTAGATTTTGCTGGAGTTTATGCAAATTGCTTTCTGTTCGGGATTTTGCCGCCAGCAATGGCTTGGATTCATCGATCCAGAAAGAAACTTAGGTAAGATCTCTTACCAATTTGTTCATTTATGTTACATTTGCCTGTTCATGTTAATGTGTTTGTATTTGGATATGCTCATCTGTCAAGTATGAACTATTTACCTAAACTCAAATGTCCAAGATTAGTTTCTGAACTTCGTCATGATTTGAGTAAATGATCATGTACTTCTCTTAAAAGTAAGAACTTACCCAAGTTAGATCATTTTGTTGTAATCAAGTTAGATCGTGTTGTTGTTTCCTCATTCTGCAATTACTCTAGACCATTTAGAATACATGCATATTTGTAGTGTCCATGCCGTTGGATGTCTTCTTATGCTTTTGGTAAAATATAAAGCAAAACATGATGGAAAATATTTGAGTACCCGTTTGTATTTACATGAAGATCATCAAATAATTTCACCAAATTACGGAATGGAATTCATTCAACTCATCCATGAATTGTACTCATACTGGGATTTTCACACGCAGGTCATCTACACAAAGAGAAGATTTACTTCCTGGTGGAAGTTTAGCCCTTGCAGTATTATTCATCATTGCTGTCATACTGGGGATTTGGCATTAAAGAGGAAGTGCTGAAATTGGATCATGTCATTTATTTAACTGCTCAAATTATGTACTTCTAAGAAAAAAATGGAGCTGCTGATTATTTTCTGAAGTACTTACATGTTTAGTAAGTAATACTCTGAACTTTCTCGTTCTCTTATATTTATAACTTGTTCCTTGTTCATAGTATAAATCATCTTATTAATTATGAAGAGAAGTTGATATACATAAAATCTTTAGTTGGCCTATGTTCTGGTAAAGTTAATGGTGACTGTTGTGAGATATGACAATAGAACTTCCCTGTGGCTTTAAAAATCACATAAATTATTGCTAAAACATTGTATACATGTTTCTTATTAGACTTTAAAAACGATACAACAATCTTGGTAAGGTGAATAGTTTTGTGAATGGAGAACAGTGACATATGGAAGAAGAATTGTTTGAGGCTACCATGTTATTGAGCCAGATGGAATACATTTAAGAGGTTGATCTAGCCTTTCCCTCTAATTCATGGATGACTGATTGATATATCGTAATATTTACCATGAAAGTTTAAAACTAGCTTTCTCCCTCTTTTCCTTGGACAAATGTGATCAAACCTGCCGGAAAAAATATATATAATCATGACTGCAGAATATTATAGGCTAAATATTATAAAAGCTATGTTTTGAATGAATCGTGATCATGCAAGAATACCAAGTAAACAATGTGCTAATTACCAACGGATATACTTTTAAGTTGTAGTTCATGAAAAAATTTCATTTATTAATCAAGTTGAGATGATGTCCTGAGGCTTTTATGTATAATATCTGGTTCATTTACTTTGTAAGAACATTCTGGGTTCGAAATTAGAAGAGTTACCTTTGTAATTGCTGTTGTAATTCACCCCACAATTAAGATACTCTCGTATTTCAACTTCAACTCCTGAATACGGGTAATGATTTAAATGCATTTCTCGAGGAAGTTATGGAATATTCTTCATTTATGCTAAACGCTGCCTTTTTTTAATGCAAATGAACAATGCGATTTACCGAATTCTTATGGACATGCAGATTGATTCTTTGCCTAACTCTGGTCAAGAAAGGGCACATTATGAAGCACACTGATGTTTGATTAATGAGCACCAATTACACAAAAATATTACAGCATCAGTGTCTTCATGAATTCAGAAAAGAACCTGAAGTTGAGTTAATGTCATTTTCCAGAAATCGGAGCAACTGATAGAAAGAATGCACCACCAAAGTCTTCTTCTTTGATAATGATCAACAATTAAACAAAATATTACAGCATCAGATATTCTAAAGAAAAGGGCCTGAAAGTTGAGCAGATGTCATTTTCCAGAAATTGGAGGAATTGATCTAAAGAATGCAGCATTCGAAGTCATGTACAACATAGAAGGCATAAATTGATTAATAAGTGTAATTTAAATATATTTATTGTTTATATATTTATAAATTCGTAGAATTTAGAGAAAACTTCTATTACGCTGTTAAAGGTTGTGGATATTCTGAACTATTTTTTGCTCCTTTAACTGACATTCTTCAAATTCCTGAAGATTCCGTTTCGAAAAAAAATTCATGTGGCTATATCTTTACAAATTAGTGGTGTCAGGCCAATGTGTTGAGCTAGCTTAAGCCTTGGCACCGAAGAATATATTGGAAAGATTAACAAAAGTGGGTCACATTTTCAGGTTTCACAAAGAATATCTTATGCCTAAATTTGGATGTAAGAGGAGTATTTGATACGTATCATTTATATCGTCTCATCTCTATCCTTAAATCATTGAATGTACAATTGCTATAAGTGTAGGCGTTAAAAATTGCTTATCAGTACCCGAACAAGACTCGTAAACGGTGGGTTGATAACCGACGATCCATCCGGACGGGCCACCCGTAACGCCGATGTGATTACGCCATAAAGCAGCGTAAAGCGAGTCGGCGAACCCATGAAGTGAGTCGGCGAGGCGTCTGAGCAGCCAACGACGGCGTCGTGGAGAAAACCCGACGACGAAGCTCAACGAGGCGAGTTGGCTAAATTCAAACGTTGACGAGACGGAATCAACCGTACTTAGTCCGTCGATGCAAACGAACCGTTTGAGCTCTGAAAGTTAATCGGACACGGACTCGAACACAATGGCGACATCAGAACAAAACTAAGCCGGAAGACCGAAGAATCGGCGAAGAATCGTGGTCGGCCAGGCGATGCGAACGGCGGGCGCGCCGACACCTCGGCCAAATGGCCGAGGAGGCTCGGCCAACTTGGCCGAGGTGCCTCGGCCAAGTGGCCGAGGAGGCTCGGCCACTTTGGCCGAGCCACCTCGGCAACTTGGTAAGTGGCTTCGACCAAGTGGTAGAACCACCCGTCGGCGCAGCGCCACCTGGTTTTGTATAAATAGGGGGTCTTGCTCATTCAGGTGGATTTTTGGGATTTTGGCGTGCCGAAGAGCCCTCGCGAGATCTACGACGACGGTTCCGAGCCCGGCGAGCTCAAGTCCGATCGGCGTCCGGATCTATAGGCGGAAGGTAAACAAACTTCGGTCGAACTCTGAGATACCCTCTAGGTTAAGCCGTCTTAATCTCGGGGATAGCTGTGATTTCTCCTTGTAGATCTCACCGCTCGGCGATCCTCTCGCCGTGAGTGTGATCCCCGCAGCGATCCTCTCCTTCGTGAGTGTGATCCCCTCGGTAACCGTTTCCTTCGTGAAGCGAGCCCTCGTCTGTAGTTCGAACCGGGTTTACACGGGATCGAATTGCGCGGTGGTCAGCGGACGAACAAAAGTCCCGACACGGGCAAAGAACCCATAGCGAGGATCCGGAAAATAGAGATCCTCGTGTTTGTTCACAAAAGGAAGAGAGTTGTAATTTTCGTTTTCATTATGCGCCTAAAATAAAGGCATTTTCTTTTGTTTGAAATTTTGTTGTAGGCCAACGGTCGTAAACGAAGTTCAAACGAGCAATGAATAACAAACCAACTTTCCCCGCGAACAATGGCGATACCAGTGGGAGCCACATTCTGGATCGGAGGTCGTCGTGCATAACCAGCGGATCCCTATCCGGTGGAAGAAGAGGTCGAGTTCGAGTTCGACCGGAGAAGTTCGAGGAGTACCTATCCTCACCCTCCTCTAGATCCAGTTCCCCCCGCCGCTCCAAGAAGGTCTCCGCTGCAAGGAGAACCCGATGGGCCTCCGATATAGAGCCCGGTCCATTGGCCCCGGCGGTGAAATCCTGCTCGGCCGAAGTCGGATGGTGCCGAGATGAACGCCGACGATGCGCCGCTTCAGCGAAGCTCGCCAAAGGCGACGACAAAGCATGGCGCGCAAGCTTGCCAAGGCCATGCAATCCATGGATGGGGTCCGCTACGAAGCGGATCTAAGATCCAAACTCACGCAGAGGCTTCAGCCTCAAGTGATCGACGGTTTATCCAAGCCGTCAACCGACGAGTGGGTCCGTGTCAAACGGAACCGCTCCACACTTCAGGAGCGCATCCGGAAGCGCCGCGCACTCCTTGCGCAAGCACGAGCTTTGGTGCAGCAGGCTCGTGAGTTAAAGAAAGAAGTGGCAAAGAAGCCACCAACGTACCGCCAGGTTTGGAGGCCCAAGTCTAATGGTGCCCCAACCTCAGTTACCCACACTCCCGTCTCGGCGCTTAAGCCGAAGGATACAGGCGTTGCAAATCCAACGCCAAAGTCCAAGACTGACGACGCCTCAAAGACAAAGGCGTCTGCATCTGAATCAGTGGTGAAGCCAACTCCCGTCACCACCACCAAACCGACTATCAAGGATCGTCTCGGTCCTCGAAGAGAATCACGGGTCACTCCTCATGCAGGAGGTCGCACCCGTTCCAACAAGGACAAGAAGATTCGTGCAGCCTCTCCTATCGGATTGAAAATCGAAGTCCGAGAGTCTGCCGAGACTTCGCGCCCACATCGGCGAAAGTCTAGGCGAGTCACTTTCGGAAGTTTCGATGGATTGACCCGTCCTCGGAAGGAGACGTTTTCATCTGACGATGAGGACGTTATACCCGAAAGATCGCGCCGACATACGGCGGAGTTGCTCCGGTACACACCGATGGTACGTACTACCGTACAAAGTGCAGACAATCTCGAAGGGATTCCCCAAATTGGCCTTGATCATGTGATGGGCAAAAGCAGTGTTTACCTTTTATAGTCGCAAGTGCACAACCATTGTCAAGTTATAGTATTTAAGATTGTCGATCCCACGAGGAACGGAAATAGGAAGTGTTTGATTCAAGTTCGGTTCTCAAATTATGCGTGACAATTAGGGTTTTATTCAAGATAGTATGAAAGCATGATGAAGTGATGAGAGAGTGGATTTGGATTGTGTGTGAAAGGAATCACAATTAAACAGATGAGAATTCAATAAGAGATGAAGGAATCTAGAATTGAATCCACTAGCTAACTCAAATTATAATCTATGAAAAATTCTCTTTTACCACATCTCATATTAGATTTATTAAGCATAAGATATCAAACCACTTAAGGAAAGCATAACTTATCAAATTATCACCTAATTGAAATTCAAACTCATGAAGAGAGTAATAACAAGATAATAATCCTAGAATTCATAAGCATAGCCTATCAAACCACTTAAGGAAAACATAAACTATCAAATTCTTCTTCTATCGATTAGTTCTCTAGTTGATTAACCTAAACATGATCTTTTAAGCATAAGAGAGATGATTCATAAAATACAAAAGAGATTAGACTAGTTTCATGCAACCTAGATCCCCACAAGAGTTTAGTTCAACATCTTGGGAAATTCAAACAAATAGAAAAAGAAAGAAAATAAAAAGAAAGAAAAATTCTAAACTAATCTAACTACAAAGCAATTAAATCTAAACTATAAAAGCTATTAAATCTAAACTACAAAGCAAATAAATCTAAACTACAAAAGCTATTAAATCTAAACTACAAAGCAAATAAATAACAAGAAAGAAAAAGAAATAATAAAGAGAAATAAAGAGAAACACGCAACTCATCATCATCAACTCATCCTCCTTTTGGTCCTTGAACAAGAAGAAGAAGATGGGATTGAAGGGGAGAAAATATTTATTTATTGAGGAAAAATATTACAATGAAAGGTACTCTAAAACAAGAGCAACCCTTTCTCTCCAAAAGGAGTTTTACAAAATATTTCACACCTCTAAACCCTCGATACTATCCCTATTTATACCCCAACGGAGTTGATGTGAACCATTGGATCAAACTTGGCCAAAAGGAAGAAATCTTTCCTAAATTGAATCTGCTGCCGACCAATCGGTTGGCGATCGGTTAGCCAACCGGTTAGCCAACCGGTTAGCCAACCGGTTGGTCAACCGATTGGTTCCCAACGGATTTTGTCTTTTCTTGATATTTTTGCGAATTCTTCTTGGATTCCCTTGGTATCTTGGGCCTTCGTTTGTCTTGATTTGGGCTTCAACAATTGGTAGAAATTCAGAGAATTTGAGTCATTTGAGCTTTTATTCATTAATACTCCATTATTCGCAAAATAAGATAAAACATATTATTAGCAACATATTTATTGATATAAAATAGATAATGAGGTTATTAAAATGTCATTAAAATGTGATTATCAAATACCCCACACCTAAACTTTTGCTAGTCCTCTA
Organism: Asparagus setaceus; assembly: GCA_012295165.1. Taxonomy (NCBI): domain Eukaryota; kingdom Viridiplantae; phylum Streptophyta; class Magnoliopsida; order Asparagales; family Asparagaceae; genus Asparagus; species Asparagus setaceus. The sequence goes on along the minus strand of CM022704.1, from coordinate 5,403,526 downwards.
GCAAGGAAGAAAAATGAAAAAGAAAAGAAAGAAAAATCCTAACTCACTTTCGCGAGGAATGGCGGTTGTATTTAAGCGCATACAACAAGCCTTTAAACCCCTAGGTTACCCTAGTGGGCGAGTTGTAGTCTCGTGAGGGTTTGCAGTGAATATACCCACAAAATTCAGTCAACTTGCCAATTTAAAGAAGCTAATTGAATAATTCAAAAATTCCACAAGTCGGTTAATACTCAAGAAAACGTTTTTATCATGATTTCAAAGTAAACTTCTTAAGAAAATCCTTCCATTGTAGTGATACAAAACCAAGTTTTTCTCAAAGATTTAATTCAAAAGTTTTGAAGGAAACATGCTAACTCTTTGTTTCAAACAATGTTCAAGTCTCTTAACCCACTTTGAAAAATCAAGAACATATACCATTATTTCCATATATATAAAAACATGGTTAGTTTTTTTTTTTTTTTCTTCTTGGTAGTCTTGTTCTTTTTAATCGGGCTTTCTAAGTGACCATTTAGCGAGTTTTGGGCCAATGAATCCCAACCCAATTGGGCTTAGGTCATTAAGCATAAAAATACTCCTCGGGCTTAATTACTCAGTCAACTTAGGCTTTAGTAACAAAGAACTACCGATGATTTTAAGAAATTTATTTGGTGCCCATTTTTCGCACTCTTTTTGTTAAGTTAGTATAATATATATATGTGTATATGTCTATATGTCTTGAAAAATATTTGGATTAATGCAACTTAAAGAATCATTTTCAACTCTAAGTTAAGCACGCAAAAATTTCATCACTCTGATTAAACATCCAAGTTAAACTTTAGTAAAGTATACCACTTTGAAAATCATTCTTTCGGAAATTTATTTAAAATTATCATAAAAGGTAAACTTGAGTGTATAACTAACTCAGGATTAGAAGACTATTAATCAACTCTATTAAGTTGGCAAGTGAAAATTTATTTATTTATTTTTTTTTTAAAGAAGAAGAAGAAGAAAAATGAATAAGAAAAAGAAAATGAAAAATGAGAAAAAAAAATGACTAAAATACAGAGAAATTTGACTAAGTCCCACCCCCACACCTAAAATTTGCATTGTCCTCAATGTAAATGCAGAAAGTAACATGGAGAAGAGTGGAAGCACTTACAGATGTTCGGATGACCTGGAACACCGAAAAAAAATTGAAAACTGCATTTTCCTGTGTACGAGGGGGAGACGAAACCAAAATTTTTTTTTTTTAAAGAAGAAGAAGAAGAAGAAAAATGAATAAGAAAAAGAAAATGAAAAATGACTAAAATCTGAGAGAAATTTGACTAAGTCCCACCCCACACCTAAACTTTTGCTAGTCCTCTAGCAAGGAAGAAAAATGAATAAGAAAAAGAAAATGAAAAATGAATAAGAAAAAGAAAATGAAAAATGACTAAAATCTGAGAGAAATTTGACTAAGTCCCACCCCACACCTAAACTTTTGCTAGTCCTCTAGCAAGGAAGAAAAATGAATAAGAAAAAGAAAATGAAAAATGAATAAGAAAAAGAAAATGAAAAATGACTAAAATCTGAGAGAAATTTGACTAAGTCCCACCCCACACCTAAACTTTTGCTAGTCCTCTAGCAAGGAAGAAAAATGAAAAATGACTAAAATCTGAGAGAAATTTGACTAAGTCCCACCCCACACCTAAACTTTTGCTAGTCCTCTAGCAAGGAAGAAAAATGAATAAGAAAAAGAAAATGAAAAATGACTAAAATCTGAGAGAAATTTGACTAAGTCCCACCCCACACCTAAACTTTTGCTAGTCCTCTAGCAAGGAAGAAAAATGAATAAGAAAAAGAAAATGAAAAATGACTAAAATCTGAGAGAAATTTGACTAAGTCCCACCCCACACCTAAACTTTTGCTAGTCCTCTAGCAAGGAAGAAAAATGAATAAGAAAAAGAAAATGAAAAATGAATAAGAAAAAGAAAATGAAAAATGACTAAAATCTGAGAGAAATTTGACTAAGTCCCACCCCACACCTAAAATTTGCATTGTCCTCAATGTAAATCTGAGAAAATAACATGGAGAAGAGTGGAAGCACTTACAGGATGTTCGGATGACTGGAACAGAAAAAAACTGCATTTTCACGTGTATGAGGGGAGACGAAACCAAAATTTTTTTTTTTTAAAGAACAAGAAACTCTCACATGAGAGAAGAATAAATTCTTTTATTATTATTGTGGGACAAAAACAAAAATGTAGAATAAAAGATGAAACATGAGAAGCTCACATTCTACATTAACTCCTACCTTATTCTTTGAAAATTCTACCCGAAATTTAAAGAATTTCAAAATGATATAATTCTTGATGTGCTTAAATTCCAAAATTTCGGGTTTTAGTGATGTGTGCGACAATGGAAGGTAGGTATTAATGGTTGTATGCTTTTGAACTTAGATTCATTATTAACAAAATTTCATCAAAAATGAAATCTTGTTGTTTTCTATTTTCTACAAACCTAGGTTCATTAACAAAGGGTTCTTCAAATGTTGGTATCGGGATGCATGTATTCAACATAATTCTCTCGCTCAAGGATTTGATTATTAACACAGTTTGCATTTGTGAATGGATTGCATTCACTTGATCGTGAAAAGTTGAACTTGACCCGTTCCTTGGATTGGTCACGGGTTGACTTCGGAAATGTTCCTTTCTCTCTTTCACTCACGGCGTTTGCTAGTTGCCCTAGTTGGGTTTCTATCTGGCGATGGCTTGAGTGTTGAGTTGATCGCTTGGTTGGTTGTTTGCATGAAGGAATTTAGAGTGTTGGATGATTGAGTCAACAGGTTGGTGGTGGTTTTGATCATGGCTTCTAAACCCTTTTCTATGACACCAAGGCGTTTTCGAATCTGGGTTAGGGAATTGAAAAGGTAGATTTGAGTGATGGAAATTGTTTGGTGGATTGAACGGAATCATGTTTCCCCTAGGAATTTGTTGGTTTGAGGTGGGATTGACGTTTTGATTTCGGGGGTAACTTCCTTGATTCCACGCAAAGTTGGGATGATTCCGCCAACCGGGATTGTAGGTTGGGGCAAAAGGATCATTTCTAGGAGGTGGAATCGGCGTTAACGACCTAGTGGCCGATCGGATCCTAAAGAGGGCATTCATCGGCAACATGAGATGGGGACTGACAATTGTGACAACTGGCGAGATTTGATTGACTTGAGCAGGAGCGCGTTCTTTGATTTCGAGAGCTTCTAGCCTACGCATGATCGTCGCCATCTTTGCTTCAGCGACTATATTCGTTCCTAAGGAAGGACCACTAGATTGGGCTTGAGGAACCGATGCACCCTGGTCATCACAGTGTTCCCATTGCATGGTTTTCGACGGACTCTCTAAGAAATCCCACGCTTCATCGGCATTTTTCTTCATAAAATCCCCTTGACACATAGACTCTAAGGAAGTTTTTGCAGGATAGTCCAATCCTTCGTAAATGATTTGGCACAATCGCCATTTTTCCAGACCATGGTGAGGACATTGGATGAGGAGATCCTTAAACCTATCGAAATACTTCCAGAATGGCTCACCCGGGACAATCCTAAAATTTTGAATCTTTGTTTCGAGCTTGACCGTTTTGTGAATTGGGAAGAATTTTTTAGAAAAACTTTTACAAAATCATCGAGGTTGAAATCGAATCGTGGGTAAGGCATGCGACCATTTTTTGCTTTGTCCTTAAGAGTGAAGGAATAAATCGAAGCTTAATTGCATCCTCGTTAGGTCTTTCATTTTAATCATGAGGCGACTTCTACAAATTGAGAGATGAAAATATATCGTCTTAGGTTTGTTCCTAAGAATTTTGGAAGCATGTTGATGAAATGTGGTCGGAGTTGAAATTAGTTCCATTTGCTTGGGAAGCTTAATGCATGAAGGGATAGCATTCCTAGTTGGGTAGCAGATATCTTGAAGAACGGGAGGATTAGCCATTTCGTTTGGTTGAGAAGTTGAATCGGAAGCGAACTAAGCGATTGGTATTATTCCTAACAAGTTTGCATGAACCAAAATCAAGAGATTTTTTTTAATTAAAAAAATGAAAAAGTTAGTGAGATGGTGAAAAGAGAAGAAGAGGGAAGAAGAAAAGAAAAATTAACAAATCAAGGCAATCACTTTTCAATCACCCTAACTCTAGGGTTAAGCCTAAACTTCGGCTAGACCGACTCTAACCAAAAACTCCTAAGTGAAAAAATCCGGTTCATTGGGTAATTAGCCGTAAGGATAGTACTAGAGGGAGATCAAAGATCAATTAAGTACCTCGTTCCTTGCGGTAACTACATAACCTAAACCTTGCCTTAGACACCAATTAATCCAAATAAACTTAGACCAGTTCACTCAAGAATTTCTTGTTCCTTATTGAGCTCGAATCCTTAGGGGCCAACGTCTAATTCTTTTAGGAGGCTTAGGTTTGTGTAGTGAGGAATCAGTGATTTTTAGGCGAAGGAAAGGGTGATGAAATCCCTCACCTTATCTTGATTAATGGGTTTTGCCCTTAAAGATATTTTCGGTGAGTGTCAATTCAAAATGCTCAAATCACTTTGGTGAATTCCTACTATTATATGCAATGCGACCCTAGAAATTAAAAGCAACTAAAAGGATGAGAAAGAAAAATATTTTTTTTAATTAAAAAAATGAAAAAGTTAGTGAGATGGTGAAAAGAGAAGAAGAGGGAAGAAGAAAAGAAAAATTAACAAATCAAGGCAATCACTTTTCAATCACCCTAACTCTAGGGTTAAGCCTAAACTTCGGCTAGACCGACTCCTAACCAAAAACTCCTAAGTGAAAAAATCCGGTTCATTGGGTAATTAGCCGTAAGGATAGTACTAGAGGGAGATCAAAGATCAATTAAGTACCTCGTTCCTTGCGGTAACTACATAACCCTAAACCTTGCCTTAGACACCAATTAATCCAAATAAACTTAGACCAGTTCACTCAAGAATTTCTTGTTCCTTATTGAGCTCGAATCCTTAGGGGCCAACGTCTAATTCTTTTAGGAGGCTTAGGTTTGTGTAGTGAGGAATCAGTGATTTTTAGGCGAAGGAAAGGGTGATGAAATCCCTCACCTTATCTTGATTAATGGGTTTTGCCCTTAAAGATATTTTCGGTGAGTGTCAATTCAAAATGCTCAAATCACTTTGGTGAATTCCTACTATTATATGCAATGCGACCCTAGAAATTAAAAGCAACTAAAAGGATGAGAAAGAAAAATATTTTTTTTAATTAAAAAAATGAAAAAGTTAGTGAGATGGTGAAAAGAGAAGAAGAGGGAAGAAGAAAAGAAAAATTAACAAATCAAGGCAATCACTTTTCAATCACCCTAACTCTAGGGTTAAGCCTAAACTTCGGCTAGACCGACTCCTAACCAAAAACTCCTAAGTGAAAAAATCCGGTTCATTGGGTAATTAGCCGTAAGGATAGTACTAGAGGGAGATCAAAGATCAATTAAGTACCTCGTTCAGGCGCATTAAACCCCTAAACCTTGCCTTAGACACCAATTAATCCAAATAAACTTAGACCAGTTCACTCAAGAATTTCTTGTTCCTTATTGAGCTCGAATCCTTAGGGGCCAACGTCTAATTCTTTTTAGGAGGCTTAGGTTTGTGTAGTGAGGAATCAGTGATTTTTAGGCGAAGGAAAGGGTGATGAAATCCCTCACCTTATCTTGATTAATGGGTTTTGCCCTTAAAGATATTTTCAGGTGAGTGTCAATTCAAAATGCTCAAATCACTTTGGTGAATTCCTACTATTATATGCAATGCGACCCTAGAAATTAAAAGCAACTAAAAGGATGAGAAAGAAAAATATTTTTTTTAATTATGGTCAGCAAGAAAGAAAGTCAGTTTTTTTTTTTTTTTTTTATATTAACCTAATTGTCTCTAATGTGATGAACTACCTATAGGGTGGAATTAAAAATACTAGAGAGAAGAGTTACTGCGCAAAAGCAATGCAAAGCCTCGTTGGAGGCAACCTTCAATCTCGAATCTTCAACTCCTTGCCTTCAAGCTCCTTTTGTCATTCACAATAGACAAACACACAAGTTAAAGAACTAAGAAAAAATTCCTACTTAACACCGTTCCCGACCTTGGCCAAAACTTGATGGGCAAAAGCAGTGTTTACCTTTTATAGTCGCAAGTGCACAACCATTGTCAAGTTATAGTATTTAAGATTGTCGATCCCACGAGGAGCGGAAATAGGAAGTGTTTGATTCAAGTTCGGTTCTCAAATTATGCGTGACAATTAGGGTTTTATTCAAGATAGTATGAAAGCATGATGAAGTGATGAGAGAGTGGATTTGGATTGTGTGTGAAAGGAATCACAATTAAAAGATGAGAATTCAATAAGAGAGATGAAGGAATCTAGAATTGAATCCACTAGCTAACTCAAATTATAATCTATGAAAAATTCTCTTTTACCACATCTCATATTAGATTTATTAAGCATAAGATATCAAACCACTTAAGGAAAGCATAACTTATCAAATTATCACCTAATTGAAATTCAAACTCATGAAGAGAGTAATAACAAGATAATAATCCTAGAATTCATAAGCATAGCCTATCAAACCACTTAAGGAAAGCATAAACTATCAAATTCTTCTTCTATCGATTAGTTCTCTAGTTGATTAACCTAAACATGATCTTTTAAGCATAAGAGAGATGATTCATAAAATACAAAAGAGATTAGACTAGTTTCATGCAACCTAGATCCCCACAAGAGTTTAGTTCAACATCTTGGGAAATTCAAACAAATAGAAAAAGAAAGAAAATAAAAAGAAAAGAAAAATTCTAAACTAATCTAACTACAAAGCAATTAAATCTAAACTATAAAAGCTATTAAATCTAAACTACAAAGCAAATAAATCTAAACTACAAAAGCTATTAAATCTAAACTACAAAGCAAATAAATAACAAGAAAGAAAAAGAAATAATAAAGAGAAATAAAGAGAAACACGCAACTCATCATCATCAACTCATCCTCCTTTTGGTCCTTGAACAAGAAGAAGAAGATGGGATTGAAGGGAGAAAATATTTATTTATTGAGGAAAAATTATTACAATGAAAGGTACTCTAAAACAAGAGCAACCCTTTCTCTCAAAAGGAGTTTTACAAAATATTTCACACCTCTAAACCCTCGGATACTACCCTATTTATACCCCAACGGAGTTGATGTGAACCATTGGATCAAACTTGGCCAAAAGGAAGAAATCTTTCCTAAATTGAATCTGCTGAGCCAATCGGTTGGCGATCGGTTAATAACCGGTTAATAACCGGTTAGCCAACCGGTTGGTCAACCGATTGGTTCCCAACGGATTTTGTCTTTTCTTGATATTTTTGCACGAATTCTTCTTGGATTCCCTTGGTATCTTGGGCCTTCGTTTGTCTTGATTTGGGCTTCAACAATTGGTAGAAATTGAGAGAATTTGAGTCATTTGAGCTTTTATTCATTAATACTCCATTATTACGCAAAATAAGATAAAACATATTATTAGTAACATATTTATTGATATAAAATAGATAATGAGGTTATTAAAATGTCATTAAAATGTGATTATCAAATACCCCCACACCTAAACTTTTGCTAGTCCTCTAGCAAGGAAGAAAAATGAAAAAGAAAAGAAAGAAAAATCCTAACTCACTTTCGCGAGGAATCGCGGTTGTATTTAGCGCATACAACAAGCCTTTAAACCCTAGGTTACCCTAGTGGACGAGTTGTAGTCTCGTGAGGGTTTGCAGTGAATATACCCACAAAATTCAGTCAACTTGCCAATTTAAAGAAGCTAATTGAATAATTCAAAAATTCCACAAGTCGGTTAATACTCAAGAAAGCGTTTTTATCATGATTTCAAAGTAAACTTCTTAAGAAAATCCTTCCATTGTAGTGATACAAAACCAAGTTTTTCTCAAAGATTTAATTCAAAAGTTTTGAAGGAAACATGCTAACTCTTTGTTTCAAACAATGTTCAAGTCTCTTAACCCATTTTGAAAAATCAAGAACATATACCATTATTTCCATATATATAAAAACATGGTTAGTTTTTTTTTTTTTTTTTCTTGGTAGTCTTGTTCTTTTTAATCGGACTTTCTAAGTGACCATTTAGCGAGTTTTGGGCCAATGAATCCCAACCCAATTGGGCTTAGGTCATTAAGCATAAAAATACTCCTCGGGCTTAATTACTCAGTCAACTTAGGCTTAGTAACAAAGAACTACCGATGATTTTAAGAAATTTATTTGGTGCCCATTTTTAGCACTCTTTTGTTAAGTTAGTATAATATATATATGTGTATATGTATATATGTTCTGAAAAATATTTGGATTAATGCAACTTAAAGAATCATTTTCAACTCTAAGTTAAACGCATAAAAATTTCATCACTCGATTAAACATCAAGTTAAACTTTAGTAAAGTATACCACTTTGAAAATCATTCTTTCGGAATTTATTTAAAATTATCATAAAAGGTAAACTTGAGTGTATAACTAACTTCGGGATTAGAAGACTATTAATCAACTCTATTAAGTTGGCAAGTGACAATTTTTTTTTTTTTTTTTTTTTAAAGAACAAGAAACTCTCACATGAGAGAAGAATAAATTCTTTTATTATTATTGTGGGACAAAAACAAAAATGTAGAATAAAAGATGAAACATGAGAAGCTCACATTCTACATTAACTCCTACCTTATTCTTTGAAAATTCTACCCGAAATTTAAAGAATTTCAAAATGATATAATTCTTGATGTGCTTAAATTCCAAAATTTCGGGGTTTTAGTGATGTGTGCGACAATGGAAGGTAGGTATTAATGGTTGTATGCTTTTGAACTTAGATTCATTATTAACAAAATTTCATCAAAAATGAAATCTTGTTGTTTTCTATTTTCTACAAACCTAGGTTCATTAACAAAGGGTTCTTCAAATGTTGGCATCAAGATGCATGTATTCAACATAATTCTCTCGTTCGAAGGATTTGATTATTAACACAGTTGCATTTGTTGTGAATGGATTGCATTCACTTGATCGTGAAAAGTTGAACACGAGTTCCTTGGATTGGTCACGGGTTGACTTCGGAAATGTTCCTTTCTCTCTTTCACTCACGGCGTTTGCTAGTTGCCCTAGTTGGGTTTCTATCTGGCGATGGCTTGAGTGTTGAGTTGATCGCTTGGTTGGTTGTTTGCATGAAGGAATTTAGAGTGTTGGATGATTGAGTCAACAGGTTGGTGGTGGTTTTGATCATGGCTTCTAAACCCTTTTCTATGACACCAAGGCGTTTTCGGATCTGGGTTAGAAAGATTTGTCGGTTGATGAGGAGGAAATTGAAAAAGGTAGATTTGAGTGATGGAAATTGTTTGGTGGATTGAGCGGAATCGTGTTTCCCCTAGGAATTTGTTGGTTTGAGGTGGGATTGGCGTTTTGATTTGGGGTAACTTCCTTGATTCCACGCAAAGTTGGGATGATTCATGCAGGGATTGTAGGTTGGGGCAAAAGGATCATTTCTAGGATCTTTGGAATCGGCGTTAACGACCTAGTGGCCGTCGGATCCTAAAGAGGGCATTCATCGGCAACATGAGATGGGGGCCGACAATTGTGACAACTGGCGAGATTTGATTGACTTGGCGGGGCGTTCTTTGATTTCGAGCTTCTAGCCTACGCATGATCGTCGCCATCTTTGCTTCAGCGGCTATATTCGTTCCTAAGGAAGGACCACTAGATTGGGCTTGAGGAACCGATGCACCCTGGTCATCACAGTGTTCCCATTGCATGGTTTTTTCTGACAGACTCTCTAAGAAATCCCATGCTTCATCGGCATTTTTCTTCATAAAATCCCCTTGACACATAGACTCTAAGGAAGTTTTTGCGGGATAGTCCAATCCTTAAGTAAATGATTTGGCTGTCGCCATTTTCGGACCATGGTGAGGACATTGGATGAGGAGATCCTTAAACCTATCGAAATACTTCCAGAATGGCTCACCCGGGACAATCCTAAAATTTTGAATGTTGTTTCTGAGCTTGACCGTTTTGTGAATTGGGAAGAATTTTTTTAGAAAAACTTTTACAAAATCATCGAGGTTGAAATCGAATCGTGGGTAAGCTGTCTGACCATTTTTTGCTTTGTCCTTAAGAGTGAAGGGAATAAATCGAAGCTTAATTGCATCCTCAGTTAGGTCTTTCATTTTAATCATGAGGCAGACTTCTACAAATTCAGAGATGAAAATATATCGTCTTAGGTTTACGTTCCTAAAATTTTGGAAGCATGTTGATGAAATGTGGTCGGAGTTGAAATTAGTTCCATTTGCTTGGGAAGCTTAATGCATGAAGGGATAGCATTCCTAGTTGGGTATGAGATATCTTGAAGAGCGGGAGGATTGGCCATTTCGTTTGGTTGAGAAGTTGAATCGAGGCGAACTAAGCGATTGGTATTATTCCTAACCCAAGTTTGCATGAACCAAAATCAAGAGATTTTTTTTTTTTTAATTAAAAAATGAAAAAGTTAGTGAGATGGTGAAAAGAGAAGAAGAGGGAAGAAGAAAAGAAAAATTAACAAATCAAGGCAATCACTTTTCAATCACCTAACTCTAGGGTTAAGCCTAAACTTCAGCTAGACCGGCTCTAACCAAAAACTCCTAAGTGAAAAAATCCGGTTCGTGGGTAATTAGCAGTAAGGATAGTACTAGAGGAGATCAAAGATCAATTAAGTACCTCGTTCCTTGCGGTAACTACGCAACCCTAAACCTTGCCTTAGACACCAATTAATCCAAATAAACTTAGACCAGTTCACTCAAGAATTTCTTGTTCCTTATTGAGCTCGAATCCTTAGGGGCCAGCGTCTAATTCTTTTAGGAGGCTTGGGTTTGTGTAGTGAGGAATCAGTGATTTTTGGCGAAGGAAAGGGTGATGAAATCCCTCACCTTATCTTGATTAATGGGTTTTGCCCTTAAAGATATTTTCGGTGAGTGTCAATTCAAAATGCTCAAATCACTTTGGTGAATTCCTACTATTATATGCAATGCGACCCTAGAAATTAAAAGCAACTAAAAGGATGAGAAAGAAAAATATATATATATTTTTAATTATGGTCGACAAGAAAGAAAGTCAGTTTTTTTTTTTTTTTTTTTTTTTTATATTAACCTAATTGTCTCTAATGTGATGAACTACCTATAGGGTGGAATTAAAAATACTAGAGAGAAGAGTTACTGCATAAAAGCAATGCAAAGCCTCGTTGGAGGCAACCTTCAATTCGAATCTTCAACTCCTTGCCTTCAAGCTCCTTTTGTCATTCACAATAGACAAACACACAAGTTAAAGAACTAAGAAAAATTCCTACTTAACACCGTTCCCGACAGCGGCCAAAAACTTGATGGGCAAAAGCAGTGTTTACCTTTTATAGTCGCAAGTGCACAACCATTGTCAAGTTATAGTATTTAAGATTGTCGATCCCACGAGGCGGAAATAGGAAGTGTTTGATTCAAGTTCGGTTCTCAAATTATGCGTGACAATTAGGGTTTTATTCAAGATAGTATGAAAGCATGATGAAGTGATGAGAGAGTGGATTTGGATTGTGTGTGAAAGGAATCACAATTAAAAGATGAGAATTCAATAAGAGATGAAGGAATCTAGAATTGAATCCACTAGCTAACTCAAATTATAATCTATGAAAAATTCTCTTTTACCACATCTCATATTAGATTTATTAAGCATAAGATATCAAACCACTTAAGGAAAGCATAACTTATCAAATTATCACCTAATTGAAATTCAAACTCATGAAGAGTAATAACAAGATAATAATCCTAGAATTCATAAGCATAGCCTATCAAACCACTTAAGGAAAGCATAAACTATCAAATTCTTCTTCTATCGATTAGTTCTCTAGTTGATTAACCTAAACATGATCTTTTAAGCATAAGAGAGATGATTCATAAACACAAAAGAGATTAGACTAGTTTCATGCAACCTAGATCCCCACAAGAGTTTAGTTCAACATCTTGGGAAATTCAAACAAATAGAAAAAGAAAAGAAAGAAAATAAAAAGAAAAGAAAAATTCTAAACTAATCTAACTACAAAGCAATTAAATCTAAACTACAAAAGCTATTAAATCTAAACTACAAAGCAAATAAATCTAAACTACAAAAGCTATTAAATCTAAACTACAAAGCAAATAAATAACAAGAAAGAAAAAGAAATAATAAAGAGAAATAAAGAGAAACACGCAACTCATCATCATCAACTCATCCTCCTTTTGGTCCTTGAACAAGAAGAAGAAGAAGATGGGATTGAAGGGAGAAAATATTTATTTATTGAGGAAAAATTATTACAATGAAAGGTACTCTAAAACAAGAGCAACCCTTTCTCTCCAAAGGAGTTTTACAAAATATTTCACACCTCTAAACCCTCGGATACTACCCTATTTATACCCAGCGGAGTTGATGTGAACCATTGGATCAAACTTGGCCAAAAGGAAGAAATCTTTCCTAAATTGAATCTGCTTGCCAATCGGTTGGCCGTCGGTTAGCCAACCGGTTGGTCAACCGATTGGTTCCCAACGGATTTTGTCTTTTCTTGATATTTTTGCACGAATTCTTCTTGGATTCCTTGGTATCTTGGGCCTTCGTTTGTCTTGATTTGGGCTTCAACAATTGGTAGAAATTGAGAGAATTTGAGTCATTTGAGCTTTTATTCATTAATACTCCATTATTCGCAAAATAAGATAAAACATATTATTAGTAACATATTTATTGATATAAAATAGATAATGAGGTTATTAAAATGTCATTAAAATGTGATTATCAAATACCCCCACACCTAAACTTTTGCTAGTCCTCTAGCAAGGAAGAAAAATGAAAAAGAAAAGAAAGAAAAATCTAACTCACTTTCGCGGGAATCGCGGTTGTATTTAAGCATACAACAAGCCTTTAAACCCTAGGTTACCCTAGTGGGCGAGTTGTAGTCGTGAGGGTTTGCAGTGAATATACCCACAAAATTCAGTCAACTTGCCAATTTAAAGAAGCTAATTGAATAATTCAAAAATTCCACAAGTCGGTTAATACTCAAAGCGTTTTTATCATGATTTCAAAGTAAACTTCTTAAGAAAATCCTTCCATTGTAGTGATACAAAACCAAGTTTTTCTCAAAGATTTAATTCAAAAGTTTTGAAGGAAACATGCTAACTCTTTGTTTCAAACAATGTTCAAGTCTCTTAACCCATTTTGAAAAATCAAGAACATATACCATTATTTCCATATATATAAAAACATGGTTAGTTTTTTTTTTTTTTTTTTCTTGGTAGTCTTGTTCTTTTTAATCGGGCTTTCTAAGTGACCATTTAGCGAGTTTTGGGCCAATGAATCCCAACCCAATTGGGCTTAGGTCATTAAGCATAAAAATACTCCTCGGGCTTAATTACTCAGTCAACTTAGGCTTAGTAACAAAGAACTACCGATGATTTTAAGAAATTTATTTGGTGCCCATTTTAGCACTCTTTTGTTAAGTTAGTATAATATATATATGTGTATATGTATATATGTTCTGAAAAATATTTGGATTAATGCAACTTAAAGAATCATTTTCAACTCTAAGTTAAACGCATAAAAATTTCATCACTCGATTAAACATCCAAGTTAAACTTTAGTAAAGTATACCACTTTGAAAATCATTCTTTGGAAATTTATTTAAAATTATCATAAAAGGTAAACTTGAGTGTATAACTAACTTCGGGATTAGAAGACTATTAATCAACTCTATTAAGTTGGCAAGTGACAATTTTTTTTTTTTTTTTTTTTTTAAAGAACAAGAAACTCTCACATGAGAGAAGAATAAATTCTTTTATTATTATTGTGGGACAAAAACAAAAATGTAGAATAAAAGATGAAACATGAGAAGCTCACATTCTACATTAACTCCTACCTTATTGCTGAAAATTCTACCCGAAATTTAAAGAATTTCAAAATGATATAATTCTTGATGTGCTTAAATTCCAAAATTTCGGGGTTTTAGTGATGTGTGCGACAATGGAAGGTAGGTATTAATGGTTGTATGCTTTTGAACTTAGATTCATTATTAACAAAATTTCATCAAAAATGAAATCTTGTTGTTTTCTATTTTCTACAAACCTATGTTCATTAACAAAGGGTTCTTCAAATGTTGGTATCGGGATGCATGTATTCAACATAATTCTCTGGATTCGAAGGATTTGATTATTAACACAGTTGCATTTGTTGTGAATGGATTGCATTCACTTGATCTTGAAAAGTTGAACACGAGTTCCTTGGATTGGTCACGGGTTGACTTCGGAAATGTTCCTTTCTCTCTTTCACTCACGGCGTTTGCTAGTTGCCCTAGTTGGGTTTCTATCTGGCGATGGCTTGAGTGTTGAGTTGATCGCTTGGTTGGTTGTTTGCATGAAGGAATTTAGAGTGTTGGATGATTGAGTCAACAGGTTGGTGGTGGTTTTGATCATGGCTTCTAAACCCTTTTCTATGACACCAAGGCGTTTTCGGATCTGGGTTAGAAAGATTTGTCGGTTGATGAGGAGGAAATTGAAAAAGGTAGATTTGAGTGATGGAAATTGTTTGGTGGATTGAGCGGAATCGTGTTTCCCCTAGGAATTTGTTGGTTTGAGGTGGGATTGGCGTTTTGATTTGGGGTAACTTCCTTGATTCCATAAAGTTGGGATGATTCATGCCAGGGATTGTAGGTTGGGGCAAAGGATCATTTCTAGGATCTTTGGAATGCGGCGTTAACGACCTAGTGGCGTCGGATCCTAAAGAGGGCATTCATCGGCAACATGAGATGGGGTGACAATTGTGACAACTGGTGATTTGATTGTGGGAAATTGGTTTGAGAATTGAAAAAGGTAGATTTGAGTGATGGAAATTGTTTGGTGGATTGAGCGGAATCGTGTTTCCCCTAGGAATTTGTTGGTTTGAGGTGGGATTGGCGTTTTGATTTGGGGTAACTTCCTTGATTCCATAAAGTTGGGATGATTCATGCCAAGGGATTGTAGGTTGGGGCAAAGGATCATTTCTAGGATCTTTGGAATCGGCGTTAACGACCTAGTGGCGTCGGATCCTAAAGAGGGCATTCATCGGCAACATGAGATGGGGTTTGCATTGTCCTCAATGTAAATGCAGAAAATAACATGGAGAAGAGTGGAAGCACTTACGGATGTTAGGATGACTGGAACAGAAAAAAAAAAAAAAAAAAAAAAAAAAAAAAAAAAAAAAAAAAAAAAAAAAAAAAAAAAAAAAAAAAAAAAAAAAAAAAAAAAAAAAAAAAAAAAAAAAAAAAAAAAAAAAAAAAAAAAAAAAAAAAAAAAAAAAAAAAAAAAAAAAAAAAAAAAAAAAAAAAAAAAAAAAAAAAAAAAAAAAAAAAAAAAAAAAAAAAAAAAAAAAAAAAAAAAAAAAAAAAAAAAAAAAAAAAAAAAAAAAAAAAAAAAAAAAAAAAAAAAAAAAAAAAAAAAAAAAAAAAAAAAAAAAAAAAAAAAAAAAAAAAAAAAAAAAAAAAAAAAAAAAAAAAAAAAAAAAAAAAAAAAAAAAAAAAAAAAAAAAAAAAAAAAAAAAAAAAAAAAAAAAAAAAAAAAAAAAAAAAAAAAAAAAAAAAAAAAAAAAAAAAAAAAAAAAAAAAAAAAAAAAAAAAAAAAAAAAAAAAAAAAAAAAAAAAAAAAAAAAAAAAAAAAAAAAAAAAAAAAAAAAAAAAAAAAAAAAAAAAAAAAAAAAAAAAAAAAAAAAAAAAAAAAAAAAAAAAAAAAAAAAAAAAAAAAAAAAAAAAAAAAAAAAAAAAAAAAAAAAAAAAAAAAAAAAAAAAAAAAAAAAAAAAAAAAAAAAAAAAAAAAAAAAAAAAAAAAAAAAAAAAAAAAAAAAAAAAAAAAAAAAAAAAAAAAAAAAAAAAAAAAAAAAAAAAAAAAAAAAAAAAAAAAAAAAAAAAAAAAAAAAAAAAAAAAAAAAAAAAAAAAAAAAAAAAAAAAAAAAAAAAAAAAAAAAAAAAAAAAAAAAAAAAAAAAAAAAAAAAAAAAAAAAAAAAAAAAAAAAAAAAAAAAAAAAAAAAAAAAAAAAAAAAAAAAAAAAAAAAAAAAAAAAAAAAAAAAAAAAAAAAAAAAAAAAAAAAAAAAAAAAAAAAAAAAAAAAAAAAAAAAAAAAAAAAAAAAAAAAAAAAAAAAAAAAAAAAAAAAAAAAAAAAAAAAAAAAAAAAAAAAAAAAAAAAAAAAAAAAAAAAAAAAAAAAAAAAAAAAAAAAAAAAAAAAAAAAAAAAAAAAAAAAAAAAAAAAAAAAAAAAAAAAAAAAAAAAAAAAAAAAAAAAAAAAAAAAAAAAAAAAAAAAAAAAAAAAAAAAAAAAAAAAAAAAAAAAAAAAAAAAAAAAAAAAAAAAAAAAAAAAAAAAAAAAAAAAAAAAAAAAAAAAAAAAAAAAAAAAAAAAAAAAAAAAAAAAAAAAAAAAAAAAAAAAAAAAAAAAAAAAAAAAAAAAAAAAAAAAAAAAAAAAAAAAAAAAAAAAAAAAAAAAAAAAAAAAAAAAAAAAAAAAAAAAAAAAAAAAAAAAAAAAAAAAAAAAAAAAAAAAAAAAAAAAAAAAAAAAAAAAAAAAAAAAAAAAAAAAAAAAAAAAAAAAAAAAAAAAAAAAAAAAAAAAAAAAAAAAAAAAAAAAAAAAAAAAAAAAAAAAAAAAAAAAAAAAAAAAAAAAAAAAAAAAAAAAAAAAAAAAAAAAAAAAAAAAAAAAAAAAAAAAAAAAAAAAAAAAAAAAAAAAAAAAAAAAAAAAAAAAAAAAAAAAAAAAAAAAAAAAAAAAAAAAAAAAAAAAAAAAAAAAAAAAAAAAAAAAAAAAAAAAAAAAAAAAAAAAAAAAAAAAAAAAAAAAAAAAAAAAAAAAAAAAAAAAAAAAAAAAAAAAAAAAAAAAAAAAAAAAAAAAAAAAAAAAAAAAAAAAAAAAAAAAAAAAAAAAAAAAAAAAAAAAAAAAAAAAAAAAAAAAAAAAAAAAAAAAAAAAAAAAAAAAAAAAAAAAAAAAAAAAAAAAAAAAAAAAAAAAAAAAAAAAAAAAAAAAAAAAAAAAAAAAAAAAAAAAAAAAAAAAAAAAAAAAAAAAAAAAAAAAAAAAAAAAAAATTGATTTGGGGTAACTTCCTTGATTCCATAAAGTTGGGATGATTCATGCCAGGGATTGTAGGTTGGGGCAAAGGATCATTTCTAGGATCTTTGGAATGCGGCGTTAACGACCTAGTGGCGTCGGATCCTAAAGAGGGCATTCATCGGCAACATGAGATGGGGCCCGACAATTGTGACAACTGGCGAGATTTGATTGACTTGGCGAGGCGTTCTTTGATTTGAGCTTCTAGCCTACGCATGATCGTCGCCATCTTTGCTTGGCGGCTATATTCGTTCCTAAGGAAGGACCACTAGATTGGGCTTGAGGAACCGATGCACCACGGTCATCACGGTGTTCCCATTGCATGGTTTTTCGACGGACTCTCTAAGAAATCCCGCTTCATCGGCATTTTTCTTCATAAAATCCCCTTGACACATAGACTCTAAGGAAGTTTTTGCGGGATAGTCCAATCCTTAAGTAAATGATTTGGCTGTCGCCATTTTCGGACCATGGTGAGGACATTGGATGAGGAGATCCTTAAACCTATCGAAATACTTCGAGAATGGCTCACGGGACAATCCTAAAATTTTGAATCTTGTTTCGAGCTTGACCGTTTTGTGAATTGGGAAGAATTTTTTAGAAAAACTTTTACAAAATCATCGAGGTTGAAATCGAATCGTGGGTAGGCTGTCTGACCATTTTTTGCTTTGTCCTTAAGAGTGAAGGAATAAATCGAAGCTTAATTGCATCCTCAGTTAGGTCTTTCATTTTAATCATGAGGCGGACTTCTACAAATTGAGAGATGAAAATATATCGTCTTAGGTTTACGTTCCTAAAATTTTGGAAGCATGTTGATGAAATGTGGTCGGAGTTGAAATTAGTTCCATTTGCTTGGAAGCTTAATGCATGAAGGGATAGCATTCCTAGTTGGGTATGAGATATCTTGAAGAAGCGGGAGGATTGGCCATTTCGTTTGGTTGAGAAGTTGAATCAGGCGAACTAAGCGATTGGTATTATTCCTAACCCAAGTTTGCATGAACCAAAATCAAGAGATTTTTTTTTAATTAAAAAATGAAAAAGTTAGTGAGATGGTGAAAAGAGAAGAAGAGGGAAGAAGAAAAGAAAAATTAACAAATCAAGGCAATCACTTTTCAATCACCTAACTCTAGGGTTAAGCCTAAACTTCAGCTAGACCGGCTCTAACCAAAACTCCTAAGTGAAAAAATCCGGTTCGTGGGTAATTAGCAGTGGGATAGTACTAGAGGAGATCAAAGATCAATTAAGTACCTCGTTCCTTGCGGTAACTACGCAACCCTAAACCTTGCCTTAGACACCAATTAATCCAAATAAACTTAGACCAGTTCACTCAAGAATTTCTTGTTCCTTATTGAGCTCGAATCCTTAGGGGCCAACGTCTAATTCTTTTTAGGAGGCTTGGGTTTGTGTAGTGAGGAATCAGTGATTTTTGGGCGAAGGAAAGGGTGATGAAATCCCTCACCTTATCTTGATTAATGGGTTTTGCCCTTAAAAATATTTTCAAGTGAGTGTCAATTCAAAATGCTCAAATCACTTTGGTGAATTCCTACTATTATATGCAATGCAGCCCTAGAAATTAAAAGCAACTAAAAAGGATGAGAAAGAAAAATATTTTTTTTTTTTTTTAATTATGGTCAGCAAGAAAGAAAGTCAGTTTTTTTTTTTTTTTTTATATTAACCTAATTGTCTCTAATGTGATGAACTACCTATAGGGTGGAATTAAAAATACTAGAGAGAAGAGTTACCTGCGCAAAAGCAATGCAAAGCCTCGTTGGAGGCAACCTTCAATTTCGAATCTTCAACTCCTTGCCTTCAAGCTCCTTTTGTCATTCACAATAGACAAACACACAAGTTAAAGAACTAAGAAAAATTCCTACTTAACACCGTTCCCCGGCAACGGCGCCAAAAACTTGATGGGCAAAAGCAGTGTTTACCTTTTATAGTCGCAAGTGCACAACCATTGTCAAGTTATAGTATTTAAGATTGTCGATCCACGAGGAGCGGAAATAGGAAGTGTTTGATTCAAGTTCGGTTCTCAAATTATGCGTGACAATTAGGGTTTTATTCAAGATAGTATGAAAGCATGATGAAGTGATGAGAGAGTGGATTTGGATTGTGTGTGAAAGGAATCACAATTAAAAGATGAGAATTCAATAAGAGAGATGAAGGAATCTAGAATTGAATCCACTAGCTAACTCAAATTATAATCTATGAAAAATTCTCTTTTACCACATCTCATATTAGATTTATTAAGCATAAGATATCAAACCACTTAAGGAAAGCATAACTTATCAAATTATCACCTAATTGAAATTCAAACTCATGAAGAGAGTAATAACAAGATAATAATCCTAGAATTCATAAGCATAGCCTATCAAACCACTTAAGGAAAACATAAACTATCAAATTCTTCTTCTATCGATTAGTTCTCTAGTTGATTAACCTAAACATGATCTTTTAAGCATAAGAGATGATTCATAAAATACAAAAGAGATTAGACTAGTTTCATGCAACCTAGATCCCCACAAGAGTTTAGTTCAACATCTTGGGAAATTCAAACAAATAGAAAAAGAAAGAAAATAAAAAGAAAAGAAAAATTAACAAATCAAGGCAATCACTTTTCAATCACCTAACTCTAGGGTTAAGCCTAAACTTCAGCTAGACCGGCTCTAACCAAAACTCCTAAGTGAAAAAATCCGGTTCGTGGGTAATTAGCCGGTAAGGATAGTACTAGAGGAGATCAAAGATCAATTAAGTACCTCGTTCCTTGCGGTAACTACGCAACCCTAAACCTTGCCTTAGACACCAATTAATCCAAATAAACTTAGACCAGTTCACTCAAGAATTTCTTGTTCCTTATTGAGCTCGAATCCTTAGGGGCCAACGTCTAATTCTTTTTAGGAGGCTTGGGTTTGTGTAGTGAGGAATCA
This sequence comes from Asparagus setaceus, assembly GCA_012295165.1. NCBI lineage: Eukaryota > Viridiplantae > Streptophyta > Magnoliopsida > Asparagales > Asparagaceae > Asparagus > Asparagus setaceus. The sequence goes on along the minus strand of CM022704.1, from coordinate 5,383,495 downwards.
GTGATTTTTGGGCGAAGGAAAGGGTGATGAAATCCCTCACCTTATCTTGATTAATGGGTTTTGCCCTTAAAAATATTTTCAAGTGAGTGTCAATTCAAAATGCTCAAATCACTTTGGTGAATTCCTACTATTATATGCAATGCAGCCCTAGAAATTAAAAGCAACTAAAAAGGATGAGAAAGAAAAATATATATATATTTTTTAATTATGGTCAGCAAGAAAGAAAGTCAGTTTTTTTTTTTTTTTATATTAACCTAATTGTCTCTAATGTGATGAACTACCTATAGGGTGGAATTAAAAATACTAGAGAGAAGAGTTACCTGCGCAAAAGCAATGCAAAGCCTCGTTGGAGGCAACCTTCAATCTCGAATCTTCAACTCCTTGCCTTCAAGCTCCTTTTGTCATTCACAATAGACAAACACACAAGTTAAAGAACTAAGAAAAATTCCTACTTAACACCGTTCCCCGGCAACGGCGCCAAAAACTTGATGGGCAAAAACGAGTGTTTACCTTTTATAGTCGCAAGTGCACAACCATTGTCAAGTTATAGTATTTAAGATTGTCGATCCACGAGGAGCGGAAATAGGAAGTGTTTGATTCAAGTTCGGTTCTCAAATTATGCGTGACAATTAGGGTTTTATTCAAGATAATATGAAAATATGATGAAGTGATGAGAGTGGATTTGGATTGTGTGTGAAAGGAATCACAATTAAAAGATGAGAATTCAATAAGAGATGAAGGAATCTAGAATTGAATCCACTAGCTAACTCAAATTATAATCTATGAAAAATTCTCTTTTACCACATCTCATATTAGATTTATTAAGCATAAGATATCAAACCACTTAAGGAAAGCATAACTTATCAAATTATCACCTAATTGAAATTCAAACTCATGAAGAGTAATAACAAGATAATAATCCTAGAATTCATAAGCATAGCCTATCAAACCACTTAAGGAAAGCATAAACTATCAAATTCTTCTTCTATCGATTAGTTCTCTAGTTGATTAACCTAAACATGATCTTTTAAGCATAAGAGATGATTCATAAACACAAAAGAGATTAGACTAGTTTCATGCAACCTAGATCCCCACAAGAGTTTAGTTCAACATCTTGGGAAATTCAAACAAATAGAAAAAGAAAGAAAATAAAAAGAAAAGAAAAATTCTAAACTAATCTAACTACAAAGCAATTAAATCTAAACTATAAAAGCTATTAAATCTAAACTACAAAGCAAATAAATCTAAACTACAAAAGCTATTAAATCTAAACTACAAAGCAAATAAATAACAAGAAAGAAAAAGAAATAATAAAGAGAAATAAAGAGAAACCTGCAACTCATCATCATCAACTCATCCTCCTTTTGGTCCTTGAACAAGAAGAAGAAGATGGGATTGAAGGGAGAAAATATTTATTTATTGAGGAAAAATTATTACAATGAAAGGTACTCTAAAACAAGAGCAACCCTTTCTCTCAAAAGGAGTTTTACAAAATATTTCACACCTCTAAACCCTCGGATACTACCCTATTTATACCCCAACGGAGTTGATGTGAACCATTGGATCAAACTTGGCCAAAAGGAAGAAATCTTTCCTAAATTGAATCTGCTGCCGACCAATCGGTTGGCGATCGGTTAATAACCGGTTAGCCAACCGGTTGGCCAACCGGTTGGTCAACCGATTGGTTCAACAATTTTGTCTTTTCTTGATATTTTTGCACGAATTCTTCTTGGATTCCTTGGTATCTTGGGCCTTCGTTTGTCTTGATTTGGGCTTCAACAATTGGTAGAAATTCAAAGAATTTGAGTCATTTGAGCTTTTATTCATTAATACTCCATTATTACGCAAAATAAGATAAAACATATTATTAGCAACATATTTATTGATATAAAATAGATAATGAGGTTATTAAAATGTCATTAAAATGTGATTATCATCATGCTTGTGCTCCAAGCTCATTAAGGCGATGCTCTCGAGTGCAATTGCCATCAAGCTCGAGAAGGGTGTCGGTCTTCGAGAGACTCACCACGAAATGCCAAGACCTAGGTCAAGGCGATTCCATAAATGACCTCAGAGAGGGTGAGTTGCCGAGGTCACTAATAATATGACCGACCAAGAACCATCGTCACGGGCTATTCCCCTTATTTAGCTTCGTTTGGGTGGGACTATCCGGCGGTCGATCGATAAGCTTCGAAGGGATACGCGGAGGATGATCGTCGGATATTGGCTCATAATCGTATCGATCATCACGTATCTAGTGAAGGAGCCCCAAGCGCTTATGATCGATCTGAGATCAAGTGGCCAAAATGCTAGGCGGCGTTGAATAAACAACGGAAAACTTCAAGTTAGAAATGGAGTTGGCCATGCGACGATGAGAGAAATGCGACCAACGATTCAAGCCACGACAAAACATCAAGGTGAATCGAGTCGTAGCGTCAGCGTCGATGAAGATGATAGCGATTCGGATCGGGGAGGCGCCCGAAGATGATAACCCCACGAACCCGCAGCGGCTGCATTTGCTCATGAGGCGAAGATCAAAGACTTGGAGAGCAAAATCAATTCATTGATTTCCGCCAAGAAGAAGAAGATGGGATTGAAGGGGAGAAAATATTTATTTATTGAGGAAAAATTATTACAATGAAAGGTACTCTAAAACAAGAGCAACCCTTTCTCTCCAAAAGGAGTTTTACAAAATATTTCACACCTCTAAACCCTCGGATACTACCCTATTTATACCCCAACGGAGTTGATGTGAACCATTGGATCAAACTTGGCCAAAAGGAAGAAATCTTTCCTAAATTGAATCTGCTGCCGACCAATCGGTTGGCGATCGGTTAGCCAACCGGTTGGTCAACCGATTGGTTCCCAACGGATTTTGTCTTTTCTTGATATTTTTGCACGAATTCTTCTTGGATTCCCTTGGTATCTTGGGCCTTCGTTTGTCTTCAGATTTGGGCTTCAACAATTGGTAGAAATTCAAAGAATTTGAGTCATTTGAGCTTTTATTCATTAATACTCCATTATTACGCAAAATAAGATAAAACATATTATTAGCAACATATTTATTGATATAAAATAGATAATGAGGTTATTAAAATGTCATTAAAATGTGATTATCATCATGCTTGTGCTCCAAGCTCATTAAGACGATGCTCTCGGAGTGCAATTGCCATCAAGCTCGGAAAGGGTGTCGGTCTTCGAGAGACTCACCACGAAATGCCAAGACCTAGGTCAAGGCGATTCGCAAAAGGATGACCTCAGAGGGTGAGTTGCCGAGGTCACTAATAATATGACCGACCAAGAACCATCGTCACGGGCTATTCCGGCGCATGTACGGCTAACTTCGTTTGCGGTCGGGACTATCCGGCGGTCGAGATCGATAAGCTTGAAGGGATACCGCGGAGGATGATCGTCGGATATTGGCTCATAATCGTATCGATCATCACGTATCTAGTGAAGGAGCCCCGAAGCGCTTATGATCGATGCAGATCAAGTGGCCAAAATGCTAGGCGGCGTTCATCCTCAAACACCGCCCGACAACTTATCGATAGATGTGCTTGAAGCAATGGGTGCCACCATCGATAGCGTGGAAGGACACGAAGGTTCGTGGAGAACAAAGAGGTTCCTCAAAAGGAAAAAGGCGAGAGAGTCGGTAGACGGAAGCTCGGCGTAACTTTGTCCCAGCGGCAAAGGGAAAGAGCAAGCCAAGGCGGTTCGCGAACAAGCGTTCAACTCAACCCCGGCGGCGGCAGCGGTAGCAACGGCGGGTGCCGCCGAGAGCCGCGATCAGCGTGGCAACTGGGCCACAAAAGCGAAGGCCTTAGGCAGGATTCCCGAGTCCTATTCCTTTAGGGACGGCGAGATTCCGGTCTCTTCAAATATCTTGTGGAAAATAACAAGATCAAGCTCCCTCCGATTGAGAATCAAGAGGAGGCGATGAAGACGAATGACCCAAGATAAATGCGTACCATAGGGCGGTTCATCACCCCACTAAATCTGTTTTGACCTTAAGGACAAAATCCGGGCTTTAATTGATGTAGGGGTCATCACTATGAAGCCGTCAAAGAAAAGAAGGTCGGGCGAATCACGGTATCCATAAGTTTGGTCGGTGCCATTGACATGGTTTGAACTGAACCGGTGGTCAAAGTTGCGGTGAAGGCGGTGAATGGCGACCCACACAAACAACGCCGAAAGGACTTGTATCATTATCTGACCCGAATGGCGAAGTCTTGTGGGTCCACCGAACTTCTTGGAAGATGAGCAATGGGTAGCCTCTTCTTGAAGAAAAAGCGAAGCGAAGGAAAGGCATGCCATGCTACTTCCGCAGTGCGGAGGAGGCGATGAAGCAGTGGTAGCATTCAGTGTCCAGAAGGGAACACGAAGCACGCCACAGTGGACACGAGTACAAGTACAAGTACAGGAAGTCCCGACCCTAATGCCAGGCGGCTCGAGCTGGGGGTACCAACAAATCCCCTCACTCGCCTGAGAAAGCGCCAACAGCGGTGGCGCCAAAGAAGCTACAACAAAGCGTACATAAGAAATTGACTCCCAGCGGTCTCGATTCGGTCGCCCGATTGGAAGAGATAAGCAGGAACCGAACTCTCCATACCGCTTTGATGTAATGGCACAATTGGCCAATATCCCGCAAGGATCACTCTCTATGAGTTCTTTGCGGTTATCAAAAAGCGAAGCTCTTCAAGAAGCCCTCGCCGATTGAAGTCTTCGACCCAGTTAGGCGAGTCGAAGAAATTCGGCCCAACAATGCAACCTTGCGACTAAACACTTCCCTGCATTACTTTTACAAAGGAGGATATGCGGGCGAGAGATTCAAACACGATCGGCGCTATACTTCACCGGGTATATTGGCTCTAGTGAAGTTAGCAGGATCCAAGTCGATCCGGGTTCGGCTGTGAGCATTATGCCCTGCGCCTCATGTATCACCTTGGAATCCCTGCAGGTGGCATCAACAGCACAATGATCTATGGGTTTAACACCGGTAGTCTCGGCGCTTGGTAAGATCGGATAAAGTGCCAAATGGGGATTTAAAGTCGAAGTCACGCTATGTGATTGGCGAGACTTCCTATAACTTATTGTTGGGTGGACCTTGGATCCACGGTAGCGTTATAGTCCCATCTACTCTTCATCGGTGTCTCAAATATGTAGACACGAATAATGAGTCAAGGCGGTGGTCGCGGACAAGCGGCCGTTTAAGGGGTGGAGAATTATTTCTTGATTCTCTCCTCTACGGTAATGAGTCGGCGAATCATCGACCCAGAGCACGGACAACGGTGAAGAAGGCGATTCGGCGGGCTTGATTATAGTGGTGGTTTTATTTTAAAGACATTGTACCCCTTGTAATCAATCTTGGCGATGAAGAATCGTCGGATGAACATTGTAATTGGCAAATTACCGATGAATCAATAAATGGCGATTTAGAGTACCCTTTGTCTTTGAATGATGTAATGGCGAGGTTTATACAACGATCGAGTTGCACTTACCAACTTCGGTCTTCTTGCTTTACACAAAAGCAATTCGGGACTCCTTTAGGACAACACTTCGTCATCCCACGAAGATCAAGTAGTGAAAAAGACTTGGTTTACGGAAAAGGAGATCACGGTTCCAGCGAATCATTTCTTAGAAGAAGATGAAGATGACAACGGGCCTATCCTCAACACATTCAGATATAGTCGAGAGATCTTGGGTATCATGAAGAAGTGGGGAGTGCGACTTGACACAAGGAGAAGGTCTATGTTTGGGCGAGGTCCTCGAGTCCCTCCTAAGCGGCATATGTCCCAAAGGGAAGCGGATAACTACTATGCATTTAGAAGGGGATTGGGATACGAATCCTCCTCAGAAGATGAATGCTCATGGCTAATTGATGATAATCCACCTGATGAGGGAGACGGACATTCGTCTGATTCTTCGACTTGGGATTCTGACACCAGCCTCGGAGAAGCTTTCAAGGCTTTGATGTCAAATATGGCTACGGTCGATCCTGCCACTATTGAGGGTGATGAAGATATGCCAACATGGGAAGACCCATGGATCCATCAACTTCGAGAAGCGGTTTGGGGATAGATTCGAACAAAGAGAACCCCCCACTAAGGACGAGGTAGTCCAGGTTAATATGGGTGATGAGGAGCATCCTAAGCTCATAAACATCAGCAATACCCTTCCCTCGGAAGAGAAAGAAGAGTTGATCGCCCTAATCAGGGAATATATCGATGTATTCGCTTGGAGTTATGAGGACATGCCAGGACTCGACCCTAATGTAGCGACACATCGCCTCAACATCAAGGTGGATGTCAAACCTGTCAAGCAACCGCAAAGGCGGTTTAGATCCACAAATCTTGCGAGCAATCGTCGGCGAAGTGAAGAAACTCATAGAATCGGGATTCATCGAGGAAATTCAACATCCGGATTGGGTGGCGAATATAGTCGGTCATGAAGAAGAATGGTTCGTCGGGATGCGTATGCACTCTGAGATCGAATCTTTGCTTGCCCAAAGGCGACTTCCCTCTTCCAATCACCGATGTCATAGTCGACAATACGTGTGGATTTGAAAGAATGTCGTTCATGGATGGTTTCTGGGTATAATCAAATCAAGATGCACCCGATGGCGCTAAACTGCAGCGTTGAGCGCCCATCGGTATATTTTACTACGGTCATGCCGTTCGGCTAAAAACGCCGGTGCAACATACCGGCGAGCAATGGCGAGAGATTTTCGGGATCATCTTGGAAAAGCGGTCGAATGCTACGTCGGCGATTTGGTCGTAAAAGCGTGACAAAGGAGATCACATCAAAGATCTTGGAGCGGTATTGAGCTCATGCGAACTCATCGACTAAAGATGAATCTGCCAAATCCTTCCTTGGAATGTCGGTGGCAAGTTCCCGGATTAAATCGTCACCGACAAAGGAATCCACGTTGATCGACAAAGTGAAGGCAATTCAAGAGTTGCAACCTCAGAAATGCGAGAGAACTTCGGGGGTTACAAGGGCGATTGGCGTACATCCGGCCGGTTCATATCGAACCTATCCGGGAAGTGCCAACCGTTCTCCAAGTTGAACAAGAAGAGCGTGTCGTTTATTTGGGGCGGCCTTTGTCGAGCGTTCGAGGAGATAAAATCGTATCTCGCTAAACCTCTGTTCTTGTTGCATATCCGGAAAACCGTTCTGATCTACGTCAAGGCAGCGGATCACTCGTTAAGCGCCTTACTACGGGGCGGCGGCGGCGGTCCGCGAGCAGTGATGTATTACAGGCGAACATTGGTGGCGAGTCTCGATACCCAATGGTCGAAGCGGTGCCTTGCATTAGTGTTCGCAATTGAAAATGCGACACTATTTGGTGGACGGGCGATTTATGTTATCTCTAGCGTAAATCCGGTCCGGATATTTATGACCCAGCCGGCTTCAATGAGTTGGCGTTTGGCGAAATGGGCCTTGCTCTTGTCCCAATCGACTGCACTTCAAACAACGAAGTCGGTCAAAGGGCAAGCGATTTGCGATCTCTTGGTACGCCAACCCGACAGCGGGCGGTTGAGTTATATGATGATCTTCCGGATGAAGTCCAGGAAGTCAACACTACGTCGCACCAACAAATATGGCGATTGTATTTTGATGGAGCTTCTCGGGCCACCAATGTGGCAAGCGCCCCCGGGTGTTCTAAGATTTCCGCCGGAGTCGGCGTCGTCTTAGTTTCCCCAGGGAATCATGTCATGCCCCGCGCTTATTCGCTCACCGAACCTTGTTCCAATAATGTAGCGAATACAGCACTACTTATTGGACTTAGTTTCGCCAAGGAGGGGGTCGAATATCTCGAAGCATCTGGCGATTCGCAATTGATAGTTAAGCGGTTAAGTGGTGACTACGAAGTCGAGAATCGGATATAATCCCCTACCATCGGATAGGCTGTTGAAATGGCGGACTCATTGAAGGATTCTTCATCGAATATATCCGCCTCCAAAGCGCTCATGCGGATGCTGGCGTTAGGCGTGTCGTTAGCACAACCTTAGAGACCGAGCAACTAGTTACGGTCGGGACTCACCAACTCTTCGTACCATTATACGATGAGGCACAAGAAGGTAAGGGGTAGTTACCAAAGAAGTACATGCAACCCAAACCAAGTTGGAGCCGAGATTGGCTTTCCTATCATCGATTCGTCTTACATGGTATTCTACGGAAGGCGTGAAGGAAAGAGAGTCAATCCGTGAACTCAAGATTCTTTACGACACGAAACCCGGATGCTATATCGTCGAGTGCGATGGTCTTTACTCGATGCCTCTCAAACAAAGAGGCGAAGAGGTCCTTCGAAGCACACGAAGGTGAATGTGGTGCTTGCAGCTGGTCCCAAGCTCTACGATCGAATCGGAGAATGGGCTACTTACGTAGCGATGATTAATGGCGGTCGATGCGGCTCGGAAATGCCCGCGTGTCGATTCACGCGAATTATATGCATCGGCCGCGGGCGGTTGCATCGCCGGCCACATCACGGCCATTGAGACATGGGGAATGGGCGTTGTAGGTCCCATTTTCCTCCGTCGGTTAAAGGAGATCGGTTTATTCTAGCGATCCGAGACTACTTCTCCAAGTGGTGAAGCAATCCCACTAAAGAGGTCAAAGCGATGCGTCGTCGATTCATCAAACACCATGTCATCTATCGACATGGTGTCCCAAACGGATCGTGCATGACAACGGTCCCCAATTTATCAGCAATTCCTTCATCAGGTTTTGCGAAAAATTCAAGATACAAGATGTCTCGTCGACAGCCTATAATCCAGCAGCGAATGGGTTAGCTGAGGCGTTCAACAAGACGATCATCAAGATTTTGTCGAAGCTTGTGAAGAATAACAAGCGAGACTGGGATGATAAACTCGGAGAAGCACTACGGGCATATCGCTGCGATGCATTACGCAGGCGAGAGCTACCCGTACTCTACGGTCTACGGGTGTGAAGCAATTCTCCGTTGGAAATCGATTCCGTCACCAGCGTCGCCCTTACAGCGAGATGGCGGCCAGAAGAACAACATCAAAAACGTCTCGAAGAACTTGAGATGTTAGATGAGAAGCGCCTGGAGGCTCAACAATGCATTGAGTTCTATCAAGCTAGGATGTCGAGGGCTTTCAACAAGAAAGTTCGACAGAGAACCTTTAAGGAGGGAGATCTCGTCCTCGCTGCTAGGCGACCGATAATCCTCACCTCTAAAAAGAAAGGTAAATTCGAACCCAAATGGGAAGGACCGTTTATAATAGACACGGTCTATTCAAACGGTGCATATCATATATCACCTGAGAATGGCGGCCAGGCAATTATCTTAGATAAATGGGAAGTTTCTGAAAAAGTATTATCCTTAATACATTCAGGATAACCCGTTTTGATGGGAAGTTCCTCAGAGAATATCTCACTCATTTTCATGAGGATAACCCTAGATTATTGTGTTTTCCTCCAAAATTCTCTCACCGATCAAATTCATTGACGGTGGGCCCACTAAAACCTCTCTGGTCCAACCACCAGCAAATTCCCCTCTCGATTCCTTCCACGAGCGAGAGGTCCACTTTCAAATTCGGTTAGCAATCCTACAAAGAAAGCTATCCATACCCTTCCTAGATTCTCGGTGGAGATCCCACTCTTAGTTTCTCATCGGAAATAGAATACATTCTTCCTTTCCCACCTTCACGGAGATAGGACACATCCTTCCTCTTGAAGCAAGAGATAGAATACATTCTTCCTCTCTTGTCTTAGATTCTCAGTGGAGATCCCACTCTTAGTTTCTCATCGGAAATAGAATACATTCTTCCTTTCCCACCTTCACGGAGATAGGACACATCCTTCCTCTTGAAGCAAGAGATAGAATACATTCTTCCTCTCTTGTCTTAGATTCTCAGTGGAGATCCCACTCTTAGTTTCATCTTTCAAGATTCTCAAGATGGAGATCCCATTTTAGGTCTCTTTCAGGAGGCGGGACAAAAATCCTTCCTTTCCGGCCAGGAGATAGGAGACAAGATCCTCCTTCCTCTTCATCAATAAGAGATAGGATACAAAACCTTCCTCTCTTATTTCAAATTTGTGAGCACACGGAGATAGGACACAAAACCTTCCTCTCTTATTTCAAATTTGTGAGCACACGGAGATAGGACACAAAACCTTCCTCTCTTGTTCATCCCTTACAGGAGATAGGAGACAAGATCCTCCTTCCTCTCCACCTTCGGAAATAGAATACATTCTTCCTTTCCCACCTCAATCAACCTTGTCGGTTCAACCCTTCTCGGTCAAAGAAGGGGCCAAGATTCATCTTGGGGTATTTTATCCGAAGCCTAAGAAGGGATAAAGTCAGCGCCTCACCGCGTTGCGGTTTAGTCTTTCTCCGATTGAAGAAGACACGAGTTGATTAAGGGCATTTTATCGAAGCCTAAGAAGGGATAAAGTCAGCGCCTCACCGCGTTGCGGTTTAGTCTTTCTCCGATTGAAGAAGACACGAGTTGATTAAGGGCATTTTATCCGAAGCCTAAGAAGGGATAAAGTCAGCGCCTCACCGCAGCGTTGCGGGTAGTCTATTCCGTGACAAAGGCGAAGCCTCGTATTCAACATCGTAGCATTAAGTCTAAGAGAGTCTCATTCTTTTAGCACAACGTCCGCGTCGCGGAGCGGATCTAGATAATCCGCCGCGCTAGCCCAACTCAAATGGTAGTTGGTAAAGGCTAGTCAAATCCGTTGAGGGTGGGGTTGGCCAATAACCCTAAAGTCAGCGCCTCACCGCAGCGTTGCGGTTTAGTCTTTTAGATTGAAGAAGACACCGAGTTCGATTACGGGGTATTTTATCCGAAGCCTAAGAAGGGATAAAGTCAACGCCTCACCGCAGCGTTGCGGTTTAGTCTTTTAGACTCACCGTTCTTGGGTTTAGTCTTTTTCCGATTGAAGAAGACACGAGTTCGATTACGGGGTATTTTATCGAAGCCTAAGAAGGGATAAAGTCAGCGCCTCACCGCGTTGCGGTTTAGTCTTTTCGATTGAAGAAGACACGAGTTCGATTACGGGGTATTTTATCCGAAGCCTAAGAAGGGATAAAGTCAGCGCCTCACCGCAGCGTTGCGGGTGGTCTCTTGCGGTAAAAGTCTGAAGCCTATGTATTCAATATCATAGCAACAAGTCTAGAAGAGTTTCATTCTTCGGCCTAGCGTCCGCGTCGCGGAGCGGATCTAGATAATCCGCCGCGCTAGCCCAACTCAAGCGGTAGTTGGTGAAGGCTAATCAAATCCGTTGGCGGTGAGGGTTTGCCAAAAATCCTATAAGTATTATGGTTAATTATTTACGTGAAATAAAAGAATCATAATAGAGCACAAAAGAGGACAGAAATATGTTTTATCGATAAAAGGCTGAAGTTACACAAGTTTTCTAAGCGGCAAATTGGTGGCGACAAATATTTTATTGAGAAAGGCTTCTTTGAAGTTCCTCAGGCTTCGACCACGAAAGTCTCCTCGCGCCATTAAGGGCCTCATGATCTCCTTCTTGATATCAACCGGCTTACGCCCGAGAGTTCAAATTTCTGAGACGCGACCGCGAGAGTCTTTTCTTTGTTGGCCTTCGTCGGCTTCAAGGCGATCGGGCTCTCCCTCGCCGCTTGGAGTTCTGTTCGAGCTCTACCATCCTCGCTTCTCCGGCTGACACAAAACCAAAAGTGTCCCACGGAAGGCGAAGCTTCAGCAGCAGCGATCTCCAAATGATGCACGGCCTCGGCGCATGTGAACTTGAGTCGGTAATGGCGAGGCATCTGCCAAATTTGTCGGCAATGTGGTAGGGACGGACTCAATCGCGAGATATTCTCCCATGCCGCCTAGCCCTACTCCAAATAGGATTACAGTATAAACTAATTCACGGTTCTTAGCGAAGTTCCTAGAGAACATTATCATATTCTTAAGGATAACTTCGATAACCCTCAATTTCCTCATTGTGGGACCTCAAGGAGGATAAAATTACGGCGAGGCTTATATCGGCCAGGACAGCGTTCTACCTCGAAAGGACTCCTCCCAGCTGTATCGGTGCCAATTCATGCATCGCCGAGGGCCTACCAATCAACAATGGGAAGAATACCTCCCACCGGGATGAACACCTGCGAGAAGTAATGCGTGCGGCGTAACCAGCGTCGTCGGCGAAGGATTCACCGATCAGCGGTTCGGATCCGAAGAATTCCCGATCAGCGGAGGAACCTCGATGGTCAATTGGAAGACAATCCACCGACGAGTCAGCGACAAATGAACTCAATTAGCTACGGTTTGAAATTCCGACAGCGGTCAAGCAATAAATGCGACGCAACACCCCGGTATCCTACAAAGCAGGAGAACACGAGAGAATTGGAGGAATCAAATCGGAGCCAATCTCAAAGAAATTTATCTACCGACTTCGGTCAAGATCTCGACGACGGTCGGACAAAAATGCGATACCATAATGCCTTGGCAATCCTACAAAGCACCGGAAAGGCCGAAGGGAATGGAGAGATCAAACGCCGTGGTCATTCACAAGTCCTATCCGCCAATTAAAGAGTGAAGGGCTCATCATGTCAAAGCATCGGACTCATCAAGAATCGAGGCGAGGCGGCTTTGGAGGGTATCTGTGGCGTTAAAATTGCTTATCGGTGCGAACAAGACTAAATAGCGGTGGGTTGATAACCGACGATCCATCCGGCGGCGACCGAGCGCCGTCGATGTGATTACGCCAAAAGCAGCGTAAAGCGAGTCGGCGAACCCATGAAGTGAGTCGGCGAGGCGTCACAGTAACGGCAGCGTCGTGGAAAACCGGCAGCGAAGCTCAACGAGGCGAGTTGGCTAAATTCAAGCGTTGGCGAGGCGGAATCAACCGTACTTAGTCCGTCGATGCAAGCGAACCGTTTGAGCTCGAAAGTTAATCGGACACGGACTTCGAACACAATGGCGACATCACCGAGCAAAACTAAGCCGGAAGACCGAAGAATCGGCGAAGAATCGGCGAAGAATCGGCGAAGAATCGGCGAAGAATCGGCGAAGAATCGGCGAAGAATCGGCGAAGAATCGGCGAAGAATCGGCGAAGAATCGGCGAAGAATCGGCGAAGAATCGGCGAAGAATCGGCGAAGAATCGGCGAAGAATCGGCGAAGAATCGGCGAAGAATCGGCGAAGAATCGGCGAAGAATCGGCGAAGAATCGGCGAAGAATCGGCGAAGAATCGGCGAAGAATCGGCGAAGAATCGGCGAAGAATCGGCGAAGAATCGGCGAAGAATCGGCGAAGAATCGGCGAAGAATCGGCGAAGAATCGGCGAAGAATCGGCGAAGAATCGGCGAAGAATCGGCGAAGAATCGGCGAAGAATCGGCGAAGAATCGGCGAAGAATCGGCGAAGAATCGGCGAAGAATCGGCGAAGAATCGGCGAAGAATCGGCGAAGAATCGGCGAAGAATCGGCGAAGAATCGGCGAAGAATCGGCGAAGAATCGGCGAAGAATCGGCGAAGAATCGGCGAAGAATCGGCGAAGAATCGGCGAAGAATCGGCGAAGAATCGGCGAAGAATCGGCGAAGAATCGGCGAAGAATCGGCGAAGAATCGGCGAAGAATCGGCGAAGAATCGGCGAAGAATCGGCGAAGAATCGGCGAAGAATCGGCGAAGAATCGGCGAAGAATCGGCGAAGAATCGGCGAAGAATCGGCGAAGAATCGGCGAAGAATCGGCGAAGAATCGGCGAAGAATCGGCGAAGAATCGGCGAAGAATCGGCGAAGAATCGGCGAAGAATCGGCGAAGAATCGGCGAAGAATCGGCGAAGAATCGGCGAAGAATCGGCGAAGAATCGGCGAAGAATCGGCGAAGAATCGGCGAAGAATCGGCGAAGAATCGGCGAAGAATCGGCGAAGAATCGGCGAAGAATCGGCGAAGAATCGGCGAAGAATCGGCGAAGAATCGGCGAAGAATCGGCGAAGAATCGGCGAAGAATCGGCGAAGAATCGGCGAAGAATCGGCGAAGAATCGGCGAAGAATCGGCGAAGAATCGGCGAAGAATCGGCGAAGAATCGGCGAAGAATCGGCGAAGAATCGGCGAAGAATCGGCGAAGAATCGGCGAAGAATCGGCGAAGAATCGGCGAAGAATCGGCGAAGAATCGGCGAAGAATCGGCGAAGAATCGGCGAAGAATCGGCGAAGAATCGGCGAAGAATCGGCGAAGAATCGGCGAAGAATCGGCGAAGAATCGGCGAAGAATCGGCGAAGAATCGGCGAAGAATCGGCGAAGAATCGGCGAAGAATCGGCGAAGAATCGGCGAAGAATCGGCGAAGAATCGGCGAAGAATCGGCGAAGAATCGGCGAAGAATCGGCGAAGAATCGGCGAAGAATCGGCGAAGAATCGGCGAAGAATCGGCGAAGAATCGGCGAAGAATCGGCGAAGAATCGGCGAAGAATCGGCGAAGAATCGGCGAAGAATCGGCGAAGAATCGGCGAAGAATCGGCGAAGAATCGGCGAAGAATCGGCGAAGAATCGGCGAAGAATCGGCGAAGAATCGGCGAAGAATCGGCGAAGAATCGGCGAAGAATCGGCGAAGAATCGGCGAAGAATCGGCGAAGAATCGGCGAAGAATCGGCGAAGAATCGGCGAAGAATCGGCGAAGAATCGGCGAACTCTGAGATACCCTCTAGGTTAAGCCGTCTTAATCTCGGGGATAGCTGTGATTTCTCCTTGTAGATCTCACCGCTCGGCGATCCTCTCCTTCGTGAGTGTGATCCCATGGCGATCCTCTCCGTGAGTGTGATCCCCTCGGTAACCGTTTCCTTCGTGAAGCGAGCCCCTCGTCTGTAGTTCGAACCCGAGTTTACACGGGGATCGAATTGCGGTGGTCAGCGGACGAACAAAAGTCCGACGCGGGCAAAGAACCCATGGCGAGGATCGGGAAAATAGAGATCCTCGTGTTTGTTCACAAAAGGAAGAGAGTTGTAATTTTCGTTTTCATTGTACGCCTAAAATAAAGGCATTTTCTTTTGTTTGAAATTTTGTTGTAGGCCAACGAAGCTGTAAACGAGTTCAAACGAGCAATGAATAACAAACCAACTTTCCCCGCGAACAATAAGTTTGGTCATCTGTCTTAAAATCCCCCTTTTTTATAGGCCATTAATGTCAATTTCTCCAAAGTTGTGATGAGAGTTGAGGGTTATATTTTTATATTATAATAGTAGAAGACTTATTTATCTTTCAATTATGAGTGCGCAATGCCCTCGATTTATTGAGTGCAGCTTACATCGTATTCTAATTGTCAATATCATGAACTTCATGCTTCTCTTTAAGAAACAACGGATGCCATACAGAAAGCTTTTCAACCACAAGCTTTCAAAACTTTTGATATGCCTTATTTTTGCGGCTACTTTAACATTGTTTGGCCTTGAATCATTTGATGTTAAATGTTCTAAGAATCAAAGGATGCAATGGAGACAAGTAACATGAAACCAAAGGCTCTCCCTCATTATTACAAACTATTGCTATATCTTATTCTTGCGGCTTCTTTAATCATTTGACACATTGATCCATTTGTCTATCCCTCAGCCACAAATTATGTGGATCTATTTTGTCTTGATTCATAAAGAAAATCTATGCAATATAATCAGAAGGAGAAAGTTATGATTCAGTGTATGTAAACTAAAGTCTTGGTCATGGATTGAATCTAGTGATGAGAGTTTGGTTGATGTATGACTCTCTACAGCAAACTCTTCTTTGTTTGTAACTATTGAAAGGGATTCATGATGGATGACTAGAAACATGAATGCCTTGATGTTGGCCAACCATGAAACATGCTTGAGAGAAGCAAACATTGCATGTAGATAAATTTTAATTGGTGATATGTGATACCTTTTAATTTTGTGAAAACAACCAGCTTGAATGTAACATACGCACTACTGTTTTATCTATTGTATGTGTTTAGGATTAATTGCAGATATAATATTTACTACGTGTTAGAATATAAAATGATAACCCTCCATTCTTATGATTACTCGTTTCCGATTTTTTTTTTAAGTGAAAGGATCCATTAACATGGTATCAAAGCAACCCAGGTACTATATCGCATTGACCATGTACTTAAAGCGAATGCAAAAAAAGATAATGTTACGTGCAACACAAATCCATGTTTTGGCCCCATCAAAAGGGTCCTCAACCCGCTGTGACATGATAGAATATAAAGCTATAACTGTACATTATCATCATAACTTCGGAGTTGTGGTGCAGTGAAAGCAGTGGCGAAGCTAGGTGGTCAAGAGGGGGGCCGTGCCCATCCCCCGGGCCCGGGCCCACCCCCCGGGCCAGTTCCGACGCTACCCGAGTAGGTGCGTATCACTTAGAAGGGTAATGTATATAGCACAAGTTTTCAAATGAATAGAACTTAGAAGTTGTAGAACTAAGTTTTTAGTCGGACAAAACTAAGTTTTAAGTGGATAGAACTTAGAACTGATTTGCGGAGCATTTTGAAAGAGGTGCAGGCATAATAATGAATGGTGGAGATGTTTTATTTGACATGTAGAACTTTGGACTTAACTCCCAAGTATTCTCATATGGAGGAGGAGATTGAACAAGTTAGGTCACTTCAATTTAGTATTTAACATTACAAAGATTACTATTTCTCCAAACAAGGAAATGATTGTGAAGAAATGAGGAAGACTTTCGCTCTTTGAGCAATAATGATATATAGACTGTTCTCTCCAAACTATACGTTCACACTATAAAAGGAGAAATTGTGGGGTCCTTCCTCTTTGACTTTTATCGAAACTGATGATTTATCAAATGGTTCACGCTCCTCTTAGGGGCTGTGTGGTTCGCAACCACCTCAGGAAATAGGGTTTAACATCTTGTTTTTTCATCTGTTGGATTGGAACAAAGAAAAAGGGGGAAAGAGTGTATACGGGGCCCACGCTCAGAGATGCTAGTAATGCAGCAGATCCCTCAAAAAATCAAAAACCTATTTCGGATTGTTTTGAAAGGAAATAAGCGAAAAATGATGGAAAAGCAGGCCCCACACGTGATGTTTTGATTTTTTTTTTTCCCTTTGAAGCTACCAAAAAATGGTTCCCATGTAATGAACAAAACAAGCCCTTATCGTATGGGAATAATTTGAAAGAGTGTAATATAATTTTATAGTTTGAGAGCCGTATCATATCTCTTAGAAAATTCCTAACATACCGAATACAATTATCAATGTAATTACTTACTCCAATTCCTGACTCCGCCACTGAGTGAAAAAGAGCTTTTAAAGAGAAGGATAATTACTTACTACCCCTAAACTCCTTTTAATACGTTGTTAATAATATAACTCATATTAATGTTGAAACTAAAAGTGTATAGAGGGCCAGCGTGCAATTCTCCCCGTTTTTTTGGCCAAGATGAGGCTTTGCTGAGTCCACATACGCTGTATCCCTCCACCATTCAAATTAATATCTTTTGGGAACTTTTGTTAGATATTCAAGTTGAGATAGGAAGAAGATATGACTTTATCAAAATGAAAATGGGCATGTGATGAAAATGAACTAAAAATAAAGATAAAGATCTCGTCCTCTAATTATTTATATTTTGTATCAGATTTGGTTGGCTCATATGTTCTTTAGCCTTATCCATTCAAGCTTCCTTTTTGCATTATTTACAACGGATTATTCATTTATCAAATGGGAAAAAAATAATAATTGCCGTACAGCTGTTTCATTTAGACAAGGTCAAGTTTTTCATTTTATTTTGGTATTGGTTGAATTGAAAACATGACTGTTTACAAGGTGGAAATTTAAAATAAAAAAATCCAATGTATTCTATATACTATTGATAGATATAATTTGAATATAAGAATTATGATGTTTTCAATTATATGATCAGCTTATAGTGAGTTAATATTTAATGATTAAATAGTTTGTTTTTGATGGAATAATGATTAAATAGTTATATGTGAAACCGATAGAAACAAAATTTTCATAGAACAAATTATTTTTCTTATATGTATTTAATTTATCTATAACAATTTTATATAAAAACTTTTTCTGTCACAAAATAAACGGTAACTACAACTGTCTTTATAAATTACGAATTAAAATATTTATGAAATTTCGAAGAAATTAACAAGCAGATATAGCTCAGATTCTACCAAAGTTTAAATATTATAAACTTTTCAAAGTTCAGATATTCTAAGATTTTCTATTTTCAACTGGTCTGCATTCTTGGGCCGCAAAAACCTTGGGTAGCATCAAGTCAAAGACCCAACGAATAATAAAGAGTATATTTTCTATTTACTCTACTATTTTCCTTAAAGAAAATTAATATATGTATACATAACAAAGTTTTTATGCTAAAGATTTTTCCTAGAAACCAATTCAATCAGAGTCATTCTTAAAAACCACTTTTAATTGTCAATTTATGCATATATAACTCATTTTTATAGGTTTTGTCATTGCAATCAATCACTAGGGTTCACTTTTCAGCTAAGTTTTTTCGATAATTGACCCTATCAAACCTTCATTAAGGATCACCTTTCTAATATATTTGTTATTTGGCAACTAATCATTACAACAAAAATAAAAACACTTAATTCAAAGGTGACTTCGGTGGTTGATCCCAACAGAAAAATCATTTAGAGATGATTTATGTATAAATTGATGAAATGTGGTTTTTGGAGAATAGCCCTTTTTTAAAGATAGTTTCTAGGGGAAAAACTCCATTCTAAATTTTCTGAATACAAATACATGAACCATATTGTTTCATTCAATTATGTAAATGATTATCTTCTATCAAAGTAATAATTATCATGTACTTTTTAATTGCCTCCATTTACCACCATTTTTTGTTATTTTACTTTATTTGAGATAAATAATAATTAGACATAATTTAGTTAGAATTTTCAAATGCGCATATACATAGGATTATTGGTGCATGCGTGGACGTTTGCAATGATATCATTATGTGAAGCGGCCGACCATAAGGTCCTTTGCCTTTTTGTTTGGATTTTTAAATTCAATGAATCGTAGTACATATATTTAAATTTTATACATCACGTGCATAGCTTGAGACAAGGGAGATGCACCTATTTTAGAGTCACATCACCAAACTGCAACATAATAAATCACCACTAATTAAAATATTTAATTACATTATTTAAAAACTCAATTAACAACCTTTAAACTTACCACAAGGGAAATATAGGTGCTGTTCAGCTGTATATGAACTTGCTTTTTCATAGCCCCTCTAAAGCAGCGACTTTAAGAAGACCACAAAAATTGACTCCCTACGATTGACTAGTGGGACCAACATTTTATTAGAATATGATTATTCCTAATTATAAGAATGAAATATGGGTTCAAGTTGTAGTTGAATTTTTTTTTGAAAAAAAAAAAGTGACAGCCGGTAGCACATATAAAAATGCAATGATAAAAAAAAACACAAATACATCTGCATCTAATTCTAATAAGAATACAAATATGAACATCTGAACTTTTTAGTACGACAAGGATAAAAACACAAATACATTCCAATATATTCATCATTAAGGCGATTGGTACTAATTTGACTTTGGTGATATATACGAGGTCAATTATAATGATCAAGAGATGTTATCTCTATTTCTTATATCGTCAAATACATGAATGAACTCTAATTAAAAAAATTATTTTATTTAAAAGTTGTCGTATAACATCATTCTCATTTGTTTTGTCATATCTGTTTTATAGCCCAATATTGACAACTATGATGTAAGAGTTTTTTCTTACAAAATCATACTTATTAGCATATACATTCATGACTATCATGCCGACAAGTTCATTACAGCAAATACATTAGCGCGTATAATTATCCTTCCAGCTCAAATTTGTAGGGTCTACAGCTGGGTGCAACAGAAAAACGAGTGCACTTAATATTCAGATATTTTCAAGAATTCAATGTTTGCCGCGTTCACTTTTGACCCACCCATCTATCTCTATACACGGCCCCCCTCATTCCCCTCAACAACAGCCCAAAGGAAGCTTCGCACGTGCGAACCACCCGGGCCCACCACCAAAAGGTAACGCCAAAACCACAAGCTATATATATATGACACAGAAACATAATCTCTGTTTCACAAACAAAACCCCTTAGCTCAGGGAATCACCAGCAGAAACTCTAACCTTAAAACTTCAACAGAGAAGAAGAAGAAGAATGGGAGGAGGAGGAAGAAGCAGAGACGCCGAGGCCGAGCTCAACCTGCCGCCTGGGTTTCGGTTCCATCCTACCGATGAGGAGCTCGTCGTCCACTATCTGTGTAGAAAGGCTGCCTACCAACGACTACCCGTTCCGATCATTGCGGAGGTCGATCTCTACAAATATGACCCT
The DNA here is from genome assembly GCA_012295165.1 of Asparagus setaceus. NCBI lineage: Eukaryota > Viridiplantae > Streptophyta > Magnoliopsida > Asparagales > Asparagaceae > Asparagus > Asparagus setaceus. The sequence goes on along the minus strand of CM022704.1, from coordinate 5,363,165 downwards.
TGGAACCTTCCAGGTATATGTCCTAACATACGTTGACGGTTTTTTATGGACCGAAATCTGGACTAGTTATGCGACGACATATCTGCTTTAAAATGTGTCTGGTATGATTTGAATCTGATTGTCTCTTAAAATCTCCTCTATTATATCAAAACTTTGCTTTAAATGTGTGCCTGATAATATTTGAATCTAGATGCGCGTCTGTAGGATTTGAACCTGAATTGCTCTGATATCATTCTAAATTCTCGAGTATTGAACTGATCAATTTAGTTCTTTCCTTCAACCAGAAAAAGCGCTCTTCGGACAAAAGGAATGGTACTTCTTCACTCCACGGGACCGAAAGTACCCTAACGGGTCCCGCCCCAACCGCGCCGCCGGAAAAGGGTACTGGAAAGCCACCGGTGCTGACAAACCAGTCTCACCTCTAGGAAGCAAAAAGCCTCTGGGAATCAAGAAAGCTTTAGTTTTCTACTCTGGCAAAGCCCCCAGAGGTATCAAGACTGACTGGATCATGCACGAGTACAGACTCGCCGATACTAATCGTGCACCCAACAAAAAAGACAGCATTAGGGTGAGTGTCACTTAGCACCAATCTTTTTTATTAGTTGACACGGATTCTTATCGAAATTCATCTTGCAGTTGGATGACTGGGTTTTATGCCGATTATACAACAAGAAGAAGAACTGGGCGAAAACGCAGCAGCCATCATCCTTTGACGGTGCGATGGATTCATTAATGGAAGCAGCAGATGATGCAAGATCAGACAGTGATAATGTATCACCTCAAATATATCAACCTCAAGTTCCTCAGATGACCGAACTGAAGAAAGAAGACAATGACTGGCTTATGGACTTGAATCTGGATGAGTTACAGAGTTCTTTTGGTGATTTCGGTTCTTCTGCTACGGGATTTGGCATGTCGAACCAAAATTACTTGTTAGAGGCTCTCGGTTCGCCAATGATGAAGATGAACCAGAACAACATGCTACCATTTTGAGGTTAGGGTTACAGACAGGAGAATTGGTGTACATAGTGTTTGTAGAGAATCTAAGGACCTGAAAGGAGAAAGAAAGCAAGTAAAAAAATTCAAAGAAATTTCAGAGTGTGAGTTTCTCTTGTTTATATCTATTGATTATATAAGAAACATAAGTACCCAGTAATCATCAACAGGTTGATACCAGGTAAAAAGTACAACTAAAGATTTGCAGGCAAGACTTCATAACAAGAGGAAAAAGAGAACAAAGAAAAGTATGAAATGAGATTAGTTGTTACAAGGATCTTGATAAGAGAAGAAACCCATGGTAATGTAGAGTCCATATTAGTTGAAAAATTACCTTGTTATTCTGAAATTTTCGATGAGGTCATTCTTCCAAGTATCCATGCTTACACCAAGCTCGTCATCCGAAACATTTGCTACTGGTATCAACATCATATCAGAATATGAGTGAGCATATATTCCTCAAATGATTACAGAGACGGGATGATAAATATGACAAATCATTTTTCGAATGGATAGCCATTGTATCTATGATATAATACAATTTGCTCATATGAGATTGGAGGATTCCATATCGGTTTCTTTCATTATTGTCCTTTTGAATGAATAATTTCATTCTGCATTAATCCGTTCGAGTCCATGAAGAATTACAAAATCTGTTATCAACAGATGATTACCGAGTTAAAGAGATTCACTTGAAAATGTAAAATCGATCTGGATGGAAGCTTCATGAAGTAATATATACAAAAAGGACATAAATGAAGCAGACATTATATATTGTTTCAAAGAAATACATATTTCATATCGAAAACGAAAAAAAACTTGTGGTCAGATGTTGGATATCATGACTATCAAGTGAACACAGCAGGGATAAAATTGTAAAAAACAATCAGAATGTAGAAGGCAATGAATCAAAACAGAATTTGGGGTTAACTGGAGAGTGGAAATTCCCTTCCTCTCTCTTTTGCCAATTGAATTGATCTCAAAAGTAGAATATTTACCAAAAAATGGTGAAATATTGTTTCATTTTTTATGTTCAGCATATCATCAAACAAAACTCGTGCATGAGCCAATCATCATGCTTTACAAAGGGGCATTATTAAAGAACAAAATGAGGGTAAATTACACCAACCCCCGAGAATTATCAACGTTCTGAAGAAAAACCCCCAATAACTTTAAAAATCTCACTAAACCCCTAATAACTTTTGCAGAAACCACCAATACCTTTTACGTAAATCACACTAAACCCCCAATAACATTCAAAACGCCTTTTCATGTTGTTTTTTGTTCTAATTTATGAGGCGTTATCTGTAAAATGCGGAAACCTATTGGGGGCTTTTTGCAATTCCAAAAGATTATTGGGGATTTAGTGCGATCTTGAAAGTTTTTAGGGGTTTACTACAGAATGCTGAAAGCATATCCATGAAACTAGATCAATGCCTAATTCCTTCATCTCTTTGAAGAACTTCAAAATATAATTCAATTAATTACTTTTACCAATACAAAATCTTGAATAGAGACCATTATAATATAGACATCATGGAGTAATTTAGGGTCTAATTATTGATGGGTCTTGTGAGTATGAGTAAATTTTGTTGTGGAGATACAAAAGGTGGGGACTTGTAAATAGAATCTGGGTTACTGGGAAATTGAGGTTAGGGGAATGGAGGAGAGAGGAAATTTGAAGGGAGAGAAACCCATTTTATGCTAATTATTTTAATGAACAAACTAGTGTTTGATATTATAACATGGGTTTTGAAATGAGAATAGAGATAGTAGAAAGCGTACCCTTGACATTGAGAGAAGTAAGCGAGCTCAGCCCAGTGCTCATTTGAGAAAGAGAGAGGAGGAGAGGAGAGAGATTTTTTTTATTAAGTTGTTTTTCTTTCTTTTACTTTTTATGAATGGGATGGGTTCAGTTAAAGAAGAGCCCAGGCCCAAGCGGCCCAATCCAAACTCATTTAGGACCTTTTTTGGTATATAAATGATTTTGGAGCCAAGCCAATAACACCTAAAACAAAACCCTAGTATTAATTAAACAATCCTCCTTAGAATAATTTATTTATTTCCAATTTGCTGCGGTTGGAGCTGTTAAAGAAATTTTTCATTGTACCAAAACTCCAAAGTTATAGTGAGGACTGTAATTTTATATTCTAACGTGAGTTTGCATGTTGGGTGCTCTTTCTATCGGTCGAAGCTAGGACACAAGCAGTGATATCAATTTTTTTTTAAGAATCCAGTTTAAATTCGTGGTCAATAGGATTTCAACCTAGTTCACTCTGATATCATGTCAAAGAGCCCCGTCTTTGAACAAAAACTCTGAAATTGTACTGATTGAAGGTTATAATTTTATATTCTAATAAGAGCTACAAACAAATTTACTGGACAAAATTAGATCCTCTAACAATCTAGATGCTTCTTAATTAAACCAAACAGCCCAAGGTAAAAGCTATCATGTAACTGATTAGAGAACTTTAATTGTGATGGACAGGTCTGAGATAGGATCCAAATCATTGATATGGCCATAATTAGTGATTATAGTGGTAGGGAGCACTTTCTCTTAAATATGTCTCCGTATTCCTTTTCATTCATTTCATTTGCTCTTATTTGTGTCCTCATGGTTTAATATCATTTGTTTAGCTAAAAAGTTGAAGATATGAGTGTCTTCTTTCTTGCAAATTAGATTGACGGCTTAACTAATACCCTTGCTTTGTGGAAAACTTTAGGTGGGCGCGGGACAAAAAGATTTCCATTTCCATCAGTGAAGGTGTGCTCTTCTAATCATATTTGGTAATTGTATATTTGTTTACTATAGTGCATATCCTTGTTTTCTTGGGGTTGAAAGATACAACCCACTTTCTTAGCTTTAGCTGCTTTATATAGATAAAGCGTTAATCTCACAAATTAAGCACTGAACTTTGAGGTGATTGTACTAAACCCCCATGAACTTTTAAAATTATAGAAAACCCTGTAAACTTTTGAAAAGTTTCACAAACTGAAGTATCTTTCTTTTATAAAAAATAACATTTCTCTTAGTTAAAATAGTAAAAATCCCTCCCCAAAGCCTAGCATGGAATTTGCCCCACAGTTTGGATGGAGCTTCTGGAAAGTTCAGGGGGGTTTGTGAAACTCCCTAAAGCTTGAATGTTTTATCTAATTTTTAAATTTCGGGAAGGTTTTGTGCAAATCAGCAAAGTTTAGAGGGTTCTTTGAAATTTACCCAAACAGAAATGATATTTCTCATCTTCTTCAAGTCTTACATGTAACATGGATATCTCCTCTAGTTTATATATTAATAGCTAACATGCGAAGCTGAACTATCAGCTCATGGAGGCACAATATAATATATAATTGCATACCTACATGCTGGTCAATTGAATGAGAAGGGAAGGGGGAAAAACAAACAAAACAAAAAACAAAGTTCATGCGTTACAACAGACTATATATCTATGATTATTAGCTATGGAAGCCAAAGTGGCAGTTTCTGTTACGAAAGATATATATCCTGGTCGTTATGAGTTGTCTTATACCATAATTACTCTTGCTCTTATCTATATATTGATGTACAGACCTATTAAAAAATATACAATATTTTTCCAATCTCCGATTAACATGGTATCTGAGCCCTCTACATCCAATCAATCCTAACCATCCAAAATACATGTCTTCAATATCGGCCACTCATCATAGCCAAACCCTAAACTCCAACTTCCTCTTCAAACAGTCGTCATCCTCACCAACTCTGGTCATCCCATTGCCACCAGGCCATCTCCGATCAGATCAATCTGAGTCAGATCATAGCTGATTCTGCTCTAATCCTCTCTACCCCTCTTTAATCAGATTTAGCCTGCCTCTGCAGACGATGATCGTCAGCCTCGTCGCCGTGCCCTTGTCAGTCTCAACTCATGTTCAACTGGAGCCCCTTGTGCACGTGCAATGCACGTGGTTAAATATCAAAATTATTTAGTTTTTTATTTATTTTCTTACTATAAAATAAATCAGATTCATTTTGAGTTGAAATCTTTAAAACATGGATTATTACATTTGCCATAAATTTTATTTAAACATTTTAAAAAATTATGATATAAATTTGTGTGTTAAACTGGGATCAATATACTTTTATATAATTGTATACACAATATTATTTTTTAAAATTTGTATATATCAAACTTCATGTAACACACTTGTTTATCGGATCAAATAATCGATCTCTAATTTCTTTATCTTAGTCATTAAATGTAGTATTAAGTTTGAAAAAATACAATAATACATTGTTGATGTGTTAATAAAAATTTAACTAAATACTTAATATTAAGATGGTTTGTATAAGCTCGGCACAGAGCACATACTTTTCACAAGACTACAAGACATCTTAATTATTAATAGACTTAAAATAAAAATAAAAACTAAAGATTAATGATAACTCTAGAATAATTTATATGACAAAACATTCACATAAGCATATTAAAAATTTTGCATGAAAATCCCTTCTAAAGATTCCTAATTTTAATCAAAAATTAAGCTTTACTATAAAATATTCAAAAATATATATTATCATTTATTCCTTCTTTTTCATATTTAATTGAACTAAGATCAATCCTTCTCCATATTTATCTTTTTCCAAGGCAATTATCTGATAATGTCTTCATCGTCTACATTAATTATAATATTAGGTTGAAGCTAGACTTTTATGCTATTAAATTTCCTCTGACTTGTTTATCTTTTAATTTTTTTCTATTTTAATGAGAACAAAGGTTAACATCATATGTAGGAATATTTTTTGATATTCAAACTTATTACTTAATTAGAGTTAGAAATTACCTCTTTTTCTCTGTAGAATTCTTTAATTGTGCATCCAATAAGAGTTTCTATTGCATTAAATGATGTTGTCTTTGCATTTTTCGTGCTATTTTTCATGAGAATCTTAACTACAAACATGAAGTTTTCATTGTTGATTTCTAGATTATATGTTAATATTAAAATTTGATATTGTTATATAAAAAAATATTACTTAACCTTGATGTGAGTCATCGTGATGCTATGATATTTATCATTTAGACACTCGTTATTAACATTTTTATCCACCTTCTTGTTGTAGCATTTGCAAGCGTAGACCAGGGCTCAAGTCTATTTAAAAATGGTAGTTATCTTTGACTTAAATGTGAAATTTTGTGGTTGTATATTGTTAAATTTTAGTTAGATTTAATCGTGTGGATGAGAGTAGGTTTAGTAATATTGTACTGTATCGAATTCTATGATGTGCGCATATTATCACTAATTTAAACTTTTACATTTATAAAGACCGCTAATGAAGATCCTTTTGTTTTGGTAGCTTCTTCTAAATAACCCTTAATATTAGATTAAAATATAATATTATTTATTTATTTTGTAATATAGAGGTATGCTCGTTCTACTGTCATACTATTATTTCTTTAGTAAGTTGTATCTTTGGATTGATACATATTGTTGATATTCTTTGCGATGATATGCTTATTTCCCCTGCCAATTTGAGATAATCATAAGATAAATCTTATGTTTAGTGACCTTCAAGAACATCTGCATGTAATTATTTAATAAGTTTATGATTCTATAAATTTATGTTTCCTTTTATTGAAGATTAAAGTATGAAAATAATAAGTACTTACTAAACTCTCTTGTATCTTCCATAGAAATGCTTCTTCAATTTGGAGTAAACTTATATTCAGCTACTTTAATTTATATAGTAACATTTTTTAATCTATTAATATATTTTTTCAAACTTTATACCTTAACGGATGTTTTAATCTAATATTATTTCTAATTTTTCACCAACATCAACTTAGATTATTTTAAGATACTAAAAGGGCCAGTAAAATCTTAAGTTGAAAGTTAAATTTACATATTTTAGTGAAATAATATTAAATAATTTCTCTTTTATTTATATAATTTTTAAATTTTAGGGGTTTGGTGTGATTCGAACTTTAGAGGTGTTGCTTTTAAAACTTTTAAAACTTTGGCGTGTTTTTACAAATTTTAAATTGTCACTAGGTGCTACTAATTTTTGTATTTCATGCGTTGTCACGAAATTTTATAACTTTAGGATACTTCTAGGTTTGAGCTAGCTGAGGTTGTTTTTATAAGTTTAGAAACTTTGGGTTATTTTGTGTAAAATTGTATATTCAAGGGCCTGTTGATAATTCTCGATTTTTAATATTAGACATAAATTTTGAAATTTTAGGTTTTTTTTGCAATTTTGAAATGTTGACGTTTTTTTTACAAATTTGAAACTTTGTGTGTTTTTTTTTCAATTTTTAAATTATCACCAACATGGCGATAATTAGTATGTTATATCAATGGTGTTGGTAACTTTTAGAATTCTAGAATTTCATGATGTTTTTCGTTATTATGATATTTTGAGTGGTTTTCTATAATTTTTCAAACTTTGAGGGTGTAAATTGTAAATCTTAAACTTTTAAGGGCTTATAAATTTTGTTTAGTTATTTTAATTTTGAAAGGCCATTTGTTTAGTTGTTTTAATTTTGAAAGGCCGTGTGCTTTGTGTAGTTGTGAAATTTTTTATTTTGAGTAACTAATAAAACTTTTGTCTTTTTGTAATACCTTACGTATTGTAGCATGTTAGTTAATTATTATTTTTGTCACCTTTTATTATCACTTAAAACTCATTTTATCTTCAATTGTTGTCATATTTCTTTCTTATTTGTACACTTATCGTACATGTTTCATGATAATATTATAGAGATCCTTTTATATGTCAGCGTCTTGAACAAATCAAACTCGAATATTAGTTTGAAGTCGTTTTGAGTAAGATCGTTTATGCTAAAAGCTGTTATGTAGTGATTATGCAATCTAAAACCAGAGAATAAATTTCTACAAAGGAAAACCAAGTGATTACTCTACAAATATACATGGACATTGAACTGTAATGATCATAATTGAAGCATACAAATTATCGATGAGTTACTAACGACACCGTAATTTGGAATATATCTCGAGCCAAAAAAATTGAGCTAGTCTTATCATGTAAGTAAACAATGAAATGTTATCATAAAAGCTTCTCTAAATGAATTTACCCTAATGAAATGTTATCATAAAAGTCTTATCGATGAGTTACTAACGACACACGTAATTTGGAATATATCTCGAGCCAAAAAAATTGAGCTAGTCTTATCATGTAAGTAAACAATGAAATGTTATCATAAAAGCTTCTCTAAATGAATTTACCCTAATGAAATGTTATCATAAAAGTCTTATCGATGAGTTACTAACGACACCGTAATTTGGAATATATCTCGAGAAAAAAACAAATTTGAGCTAGTCTTATCATGTAAGTAAACAATGAAATGTTATCATAAAAGCTTCTCTAAATATATTTACCCTAATGAGCTTTACTTTGTCAAATCTTGTTGTTGACCAGTAAACTGAACATCATGCATATTATGCTCTAAATTATAGAAACATAATTATTTATAATAAGAACTTTAATGGTATTTTTTTGAAACCTTTAGGGTGCTTTATGCAAATTACAAAGTATTTATGGGTTTTCTTTCTACACCAGATTCTATTTATGCAAATTATAAACTATTTTTGCAATTTCTGAATTTCACAAGGGGACCAAATTGCAATTTCTGAATTGGATTGTAAAACTGGCTAAAATACAATTTCTATAGTTTTTTTAGATTGTAAAGTGCAAATTCGAGACTGTTTGCAGTTTCTAGGCTTATATGCAATTTTTATAATTTTTCAGGGAGTAAACCACAAGTTCTGGACTGTTTTGCAATTTTTGGGGATTTTTTTGCAATTTTTGGGCTTAAATATACTTTTAGAGTTGCTGTAAATTCTGGACTCTTTTGCAGTTTCCATGCTGAAATATAATTTAAAGCTTAAAGTCTTAACTGAAAATAAAAGATCACTCCCAACAAATATATTCAAAGTTTAAATCCCACTTGTATCTTCAAAAATTACCAAGTTAAACTAAAAGACAGAGTACTAAATACCAAAATATCAAAACAATAATGCAATCCATCCAATCCCTCAATAAAACCTTTCTAGTTTGGCCCTACAGGCCAAACCCATGAATCATCTCCATGATAGTCAGAGTCGCGATTAATTTACATAAATTGATAGGATTTCACATTGCTCAAAATGACCTAAAAAAATACTACAGAGCGATTGAATGATCATAAGCATTTCATGACCAAGATTCATACACTCTAAATCAAAGGTCAAATTCATTAACTTTAAAAAAAACTTATCTTTTGAGGAAAAAAAGAAAATTCTCCAGAACTCTATTCTTATTCAAGCTTGAAACATGATTCTAAGAAAAAAAATATACGCTTTTTTACAATCATGCAGATACTCATGCAAAGTTCAAAGTAAACCCTAAAGCACTAAATTGACAAAATTTACAAGAATAAAGCATGATTTCTTTAACAGAGAGATCGTATGAAATTATATAGCAATAATCAAGATGCTAACCACACTTGTGTAGACTAATATTAGCAAACTTGGGGTTGTTCGAATTTCATGGTGAGTTTGTAATTTTTAAAAGTTGAAAGACTATTTTGTAATTTAAAGAATTTGTGTATGAAGTTGTTTGCAATGCATGAGATTTGTAGATGGGTTTGCTTATGAGATAGTGATTTTAATAAATAGAAATAATATATGGTAAAAGATTGGGGCTTGCTAATTTAGTGATTTTGATGAAATTTTAAGGGTATTTTTGGAAAGAGGAAGTTTTTCCTCAACTCCCTCTTTTAAAGAGGTAATAGATTGATGTACAGACCTATTAAAAAATATACAATATTTTTCCAATATCTGATTAACATGGTATCTGAGCCCTCTACATCCAATCAATCCTAACCATCCAAAATACATGTCTTCAATATCGGCCACTCATCATAGCCAAACCCTAAACTTCCTCTTCAAACAGTCGTCATCCTCACCAACTCTGGTCATCCCATTGCCACCAGGCCATCTCCGATCAGATCAATCTGAGTCAGATCATAGCTGATTCTGCTCTAATCCTCTCTACCCCTCTTTAATCGATTTACCTTCTGCGGGGATGATCGTCAGCCTCGTCACCGTGCCCTCGTCAGTCTCAACTCATGTTCAACTGGAGCCCCTTGTCAGCCTAGTCGTTGTGCCCTCGTCAGCCTCATCGTCATGCCCTCGTCGACCTTTGCTCATGCCTTCGTCAACCTTTGCTTCCTCCTCAACCTATGCCTCTGCCTCGTCGACCTCTACCTCATCGACCTCAGATCACATCGCAGACCTCAGGCTTGACGTCGACCTCTCCCTCGAGATCCTAGCTGCCCTTGAAGATTGTTGTTGTTGCAGTTCGTCATTGCTATAGTTGTAGGGTCGAAAAAATGTTTATTGATTGAACGAATGTATTACAATCAAATTCTCTCGATTACAGAGGAAGAGGAGGTTGATTTGACTCCTCTTTTGTATGGGTTCTTGGTGGCGAGAGGATGCTTCACTCGATGCTCGAGTCGAGGTTGCTTCCCGTTGACGATCAGATCAAAGCTGCGGATGATCTAGAGGTTGTTGGAGAGGTTCTTAATCTCTCTTGGGCACACAAGTGTTGATCTCAGAAGTTCTCAGACTTTCTTTCCTCAGCTTGCCAGCCAGCCCCTTTCTTCGTTGGGCTTCCAACTATTTATATGGGCTTGAGGGTTGTAACTGACCCCTATTGTCACTTTCATATGAGGGTTAATGACCCTTCCCATCGTGCCAGAGCCAGTCAAACGCCAGGCCTGCGTTCTCACAATGGCCTCGTGTTTGCTACGATGGCGGCGCTTCTACGATGATTGTCGGTACACTCTGATAGCGGCATGCAGTAATAGCGGCGGCGAGCCTCGTCGAATGTCGAGCCTCGTTGCTTGGCGAGCCTCGTCGAATGTCGAGCCTCGTTGCTTGGCGAGCCTCGTCGAATGTCGAGCCTCGTTGCTTGGCGAGCCTCGTCGAATGTCGAGCCTCGTTGCTTGGCGAGCCTCGTCGAATGTCGAGCCTCGTCGAATGTCGAGCCTCGTTGCTTGGCGAGCCTCGTCGAATGTCGAGCCTCGGCGCTTGGCGAGCCTCGCTGAATGTCGAGGTTCACCGCTATAAGCGAACCTCGGTTAAATGTCGAGGTTCACCGCTATAGGCGAACCTCGGTTAAATGTCGAGCCTCGTTGCTTGGCGAGCCTCGTCGAATGTCGAGCCTCGGCGCTTGGCGAGCCTCGTCGAATGTCGAGCCTCGGCGCTTGGCGAGCCTGCGTCGAATGTCGAGCCTCGTTGCTTGGCGAGCCTTGCACGGATGTCGAGCCTCGTTGCTTGGCGAGCCTCGTCGAATGTCGAGCCTCGTCGAATGTCGAGCCTCGGCGCTTGGCGAGCCTCGCTCAATGTCGAGCCTCGTTGCTTGGCGAGCCTCGCTCAATGTCGAGCCTCGTCGAATGTCGAGCCTGCTGCTTGGCGAGCCTCGTCGAATGTCGAGCCTCGCTGCTTGGCGAGCCTCGTCTGAATGTCGAGCCTCGCTGCTTGGCGAGCCTCGTCTGCTACGAAGAACAGGTCGTAACTTTCAAACCGTACGTCGGAATTGGACGAATTATACATGAAAATCGACTATCTCGACGAGAGGGAGCCAACCAAATCGACCCGAAGGGTTCGGTTTGCTTCGGTCATTTCGCCAAATTCCTTCCGGTTTGGGAGATATCGACACTTTCGTAAAATCAAGCCTTCAGGTGAACTTAACCCTCAGGTGGGCCTGACTTCACTCAGATGAACCCTTAGGTTCTTTTGCTTGTCCCAAGTCAGCCAGGATTAAGGCAATTTTTATTGCCTACAAAACCCCCTCCAAAGTTTTCAGACCTGAATGTGGTTGAATGGGGTCTGGAACACTTTGGATATGAAGACTTGCAACATGATCACCACTCAAAATGTGCGAGGAACCTTCCAACGAGCTCGGCAAATTTGAATTCTTCACCTGCAGCTAATGATCGCCTTACGGGATTTTTAGCAAACCCCGACTATCAGCGGATTTGATGTGCCTTTACCGACACCGCTTGAGTCGGGCTAGCATGTAGATTATCTAAGTCCGTTCTACATGTAACGCTATGCTAAAGAGTTAACTCTCTTAGCTCGATATTGAATCGTAGACTTTGTCCTTCTTACGGGAATAGACTACGGCTCGTGTGTTAGGCGTAGACTTATCTCTAATAAGGGATCGAGATAAAGTCCCCTATGCCAGAGAGGCATAGATTCAGTTGTTGTTTAACAACAACTGGCTACACGTGGAATGGCCGCGCGTATAGACTTTGTCTTCTCTTGGGGCGAAGACGAACCCTTTGTGTCTTCTCTTGGGGCGAAAACGAACCCGTTGTGTCTTCTCTTGGGGCGAAAACGAACCCGTTGTGTCTTCTCTTGGGGCAAAGACAAACCCAGAATAGTGGCACATCGCATGGTAGGCCACTATTCGGAAATGATCGAATCGTTCAGTGACATAAAAGTATAACGATCGTGATCAAAAAGCAATCAAGTTGTTCAGTGACGTGAGAGTATAACAACAGTGATTACGAACAAAGTCATTTAGGAAATGACTCGTAGGGGTAGGTCGTTGATTGGTGACATGGGAGTATAACGACTATGGTTGAAATAGAGGCACATCGCATGGTAGGCCGCTATTCGATGAGGGAGTTGATAGGGGCATATTGCTTGGTTAACCACTATCTAAACCAAAGTCACTCGGGCAAGTGACGATACGGAAATGATTAGATCGTTCAGTGACACAGGGGTATGACGACATATGATCAAGAAGAATCTAGTTGTTCAGTGACTCGGAAGTATAACAACTATGATGGGAATAGGGGTACGACGACTTGATTGGATAACGTCATTTGCGGGAATGACGGTGCGGACTATCAGAGGTGATTGTTAACATGACAGTTATGTGGACCCACCAACCTATTGACGAGGATTGGAAGGGGAGTTTGTCAAAGGTGATTGTTAACCCGACAAGAATTTGTTGTGATTGGGGCAACTTTGAGGACTCACCATCCCATTGAAGAGGATTAGTAAGTTAATTTGCCAGAGGTAAAATGTTAACATGACAAGATTGTCGCGACGGAGCGACTTTGAGGACTTACCATCCCATTGAAGAGGATTGGTAAGTTGATTTGTCAGAGGTGCAATATTAACATGACAGTGGGAGTGGTCCCGTTATCCTACTTGAGAGGATTGACGAAGGAAATCTGGGGGGAACTATCAGAGGTGATTGTTAACATGATAGTTTTGGGGAGTTTGAAAGAAGACTACGGGTAGTACTTTTTCAGAAACTTACCATTAATAGGCATCATGATTCTGTCGCCTTCTTGATTGGTTAGGCGGTATGCTCCATTCGAGTAAACAGACTCCACCACGAATGGTCCTTCCCATTTTGGTTCGAACTTCCCCTTCTTTTTGGAGTTCAAAATCATCGGGCGTCGGACAGCGAGAACGAGGTCGCCTTCCTTGAAAATGCGACATCGGACTTTCTTGTCAAATGCTTTAGAAATCCGGGTCTGGTAAAGCTCGATATGCTGTTGAGCACATGTCGTTTTCATCCAGCATTTCAAGTTCCTCAAGGCGTCGGCGATGATTTTCCTCGGTTGTCATTCCGGTGGATAACGCCATTCGAAGCGATGGGATTTGAATCTCTATCGGTAAAATGGCTTCACAACCATAAACCAGAGAATATGGGGTGGTACCTGTCGGTGTGCGAACCGTTGTACGGTAAGCCCACAGGCTTTGCCCCAGCTTGTCGTTCCAATCCTTCTTGTTTGAAGAGACCATTTTAGTAAGGATCTTGATGATCGTCTTGTTAAAAGCTTCAGCTTGTCCATTCGCGGCGGGGTAGTAAGCTGTTGACGCTAGGTTCCGGATTCGAAATTTATCGCAGAATCGCGTGAAGGCATGACTGACAAATTGCGGACCATTATCGTGGACGATCTGCCTCGGCACACCATACCGGTATATGACATGATGTTTAACAAATTTGATCACATCGCTTGTCTTGACCAATCTCAACGGAAAGGCTTCAGCCCACTTTGAGAAATACTCAGTTATCACCAATATGAAGCGATGTCCTTTTGAAGAAGGTGGAGAAATCGGACCGACGATATCCATTCCCCACGTTTCAAATGGCCAGGACGTGGCGGTAGGATGCAAGTGTTCCGGAGGTTGGTGAAGGTAATTAGCATATATTTGGCACGCATGGCATCGTTTAGCGTAAGCCACGGCATCCCTCACCATTGTCGGCCAATAATAACCGAGTCTACGCAGCCGGTCCCATAACTTGGGCCCAGGTTGGTGTGCTCCACAAACACCGTCATGAGCTTCTCTCAAGACTTGCTCTGCTTCCTTAGTTGACAGACATCGAAGCAGTAACCCATCGTATGACCTTCTATATAAGGTCTGTAACTGGGAATCATAGTAAAATCTTGATGCTCGTCGACGAATCGACTCCCTTTCTTTTATGTCTTCGGGCAATATCCCATGCAAGACATAGTCGATGATCGGGAACCGCCAGCCTCGTGCTTCAAGTGACTTAGGCTCGCCTTCAACCGCATCTAATCAGAATGCATATTTTGGCGAAATAGTTGCCGACTAGTCACACTAACCCGCCGAGTAGCATTCTCGGCGAGGGCTAGCGTAAGCGCAAGAGAGCCGGCGCATGCATAAGTGTTCATAAGCGGGGCACATGATCAATGTAAAAGCTTTCAAAGGAGTCACTAAAGTTATGGCTGCATGATGAGGGATAAGGTCCTCGTGCCTGACTTCGTATTCCCCTCTTAGTTGTTTTACGACTAGCTGTGAATCCCCAAATGCTTCAAGGTGCTTCACGCCTAAATGTTTGGCTATGTCGAGACCAATCAATAACGCATTATACTCTGCTACGTTATTGGTGCATGGTTCTGATAACGACACAGCTCGTGGTATCACGTGGTTTTGCGGAGATATCAATACTACCCCACTCCGCTACAGGGCGTCATGGGTCGCTCTCGAGGCTCCGTCAAAGAACAACTGCCATACCTGTTCCTTAGAGACCAGATTAGCTTCATAAGGTTCATCAGGCATGTCTTGATACAATTCAACTTTCCCTTTCAATGGATGATTAGCCATAAGATCACACACAGCTTGACCCTTCATCGCCTTCTGAGGTTTGAAGTGAATGTCGTACTGAGATAATAACAATGCCCATCTAGCCGTTCGACCATTCAACGTGCCAGGCTGAGTCATGAATACCCGTATAGGGTCGATTTTGGAGATGGCGTGTATGTGCGCCCCACTAGATAGTGCGCATCTTTTGGATGGCGAAGACCAAAGCCAAACATTCCTTCGAATGGGAGGATATCGATATTCGACCCCGAATTGTCTCTTGAGGAGGTAATAGGACTGCTGCTCGTGGCCATTGTCATCGATCCGTGCTAAGAGACACGCTAGCATACTCGTAGCGGATGTAAATCGAAGGGCTTTCTGATTTAGGTGCAACTAACACGGGGATTAGAAAGATATGTTTTGATCTCCTCGAATGCCTTAGGCAATCTTAGTCCCAAGCGAGCGATACACCTTTCTTCATGAGCTTCGAGAATGGTTGACATTTCCCCGATAAATTGGAAATGAATCTGCGAATGTAAGCCAAACGCCCTTGGAGACCACGAAGCTCTCTGAGGCTCCTAGGAGGTGGAAGTTCTTGGATAGCTTTGACTTTATCCGGTGGCGATCTCGCGTGCTTGTGACCACGAACCCTAGGAATTTGCCACTAGACATCCCCAGGAAAGACTTAGTTGGGTTCATCTTCAGTTGATGTGCCCGCATTATCTCAAATGTTTTCCTCAAGTCGTGTAAATGATCACTTTTGTGACGACTCTTGACCACTAAATCGTCTACGTAGCATTCTACTGTCTTTCGTAAATGTTTTCGGAAGATAGTGGTCATGGCACGCTGGTATGTAGCCCCTGCGTTTTTCAAGCCGAAGGCATAAGCGTATAACGGTATATTCACGGCGGTGTTGAGCGATGCTTTTCATCATCGGGTGCATTTTGATTTGATTGTACCACGAAAAGCCATCCATAAAGACATCCTTTCAAACCCACACGTGTTATCGGCGATAATATCCGTGATTGGTAAAGGAAAATCATCTTCGGACATCTTTGAATTTAAGTCTCGATAGTCAACGACGCCGGATTCGGTCCGCTTTTCTTCAAAACAGTACTATATTGGCTACCCGGTCGAGTGTTGAACCTCGAATGAAACTGCTTTGATCGGCTTCTCGATTTCTTTCTCAATGGCCTTCATGACTGTGGGGCAAATCTTCGTTCTTTGTTGTTTAGAGGCTTAGCGCTGGTTCGATATTAAGGCAATGCATAGCCACTCGAGGGTCTAAGCGGGCATATCTTCATAACTCAGCGAAGACATCGATATATTCCGTACCAAAGCGATAAGGCTTTTCTTTTCTTCATTTGTCAAACTATCGCTATGAATATGGGCTTCGGATTAGCTTCATCCCCATATCAACTTCGGACTATTTTGTCATCGGTGGGCGGTTCGTTGTTCAAAGCGATGTTCCCATTGCATTCCAAGTTGTTGACTTCGATGGATCCTCGAATAGCGGTAAGAGATCATCTTCTTGAATCTCTATTGGATCAACTGAGGTCATATTGGCCATCGTGGACCTAATTTCTGTCCTATCTTGTCGAATCGAGCTGCCCGAGAAGATGAATGATCGACTCACCTTCGATAGCGTACGTGCGAGTAGTGGCTATCCCAACCCTTTACGAAGTTTTATGATAGTAATCATCGGTGGCCTTAGGGACATAAGCGGTCGGATCGGTGTCGATGCCTCTCCATAGTTTAAGCCTTCTTTGTGAAGAAAGTCATACCCCATTTTCTTCATCAAATGTTGCGCCGGCGAAATATGAAAATTGGGGTTCTTTTTCTTTTGCTTGGGGTTGTTCCACCTCGGCTTGCAATGGTTTGTTGACCTGCCCAAAGATAATGTCTTCGATCATTGTTTGGGCTGGTATCACAAAACCGCCTGAAGTCATTATGCCTTTGGGTCATCATGAGCGGCGACCGAGTTGGCATGTGCGGTGTAGGTTCACGCCTACAAGTGGCGAAATTTCGACATTAAGTCAAGATGACTTTTAACACCGGTCGTAAGCTAAATCATAATCTTCATTGAAAGCGGCGATATCGTCATCGGGATCATTCAGATCGATTACAAAGGGTTTTACATCATTGAACACAACTCCTTGTTCGGACTCTATGTCAGCCTCATTTCCGCTGTCATAGTCCTCGATCTGTGGTTCATCGGTTTGGCCCTCCTCAAGGTAGTGGACAGAATCAGTAAAATAATTCTCCACACCTTTGAATGGTTGCCTTTCATGACCAATGTTTTAACCATCCCTCTTCATCTACATACTTCATGCATTGATGCAATGTAGATGGGACGATCAAGTTTTCATGGATCCAGGGTCGACCCAATAGCAAATTATAGGATGTATCAGCTGTAGAGTCGAAAAAGTTTTGTTTGATTGACTTTGAAAAAGAATTACAATCACACCTCTCGATTACAGAGGAAGAGAAGATTGATTTGACTTCTCTTTTGTATGGGTTCTTGGTGGCGAAAGAAGGCTTCACTCAATGCTCACGTAGAGTTTAGCTTTAGTTGTGATCGAGCGAGTTGTTGATGATTGATGAAGAACTCGATCTCTCTTGCGCAAGTGCTAGATTTTCTCAACCCTCCAAAAGTCCTCACCCAATGGCTACTCACCGCCATTTATAGGGCTTTTAGCATGTAGGCATCTTTGGAATTGTGGGAGCGTGGGCTAGCGGCATGGACATGGGTATAGCGATGTCCACTACTTAGCCCACGTGATTGTTAACTTCGTGGCCTTTGGGTCCGCTACAAGGGCGAAGCCGATAGATGAGCCAGCTCTTCCTTGGCTGGTGAACCTTGATCGAATGACGGTTCGCTACTTGGGCAAGCCGGTTGGAGTAACGAGCTTTGCGTGGGCAAATCTCGGTGGATGTGTTTATACATTTTGGTTGGATGGCGAGCCGCTATTATAAGCGAACCTCGGTTGAATGGCGAGGTTCGCTGGCGTAAGCGAACCTCGGTTGAATGGCGAGGTTCGCTGGCGTAAGCGAACCTCGGTTGTATGGCGAGGTTCGCTGTAAGCGAACCTCGGTTGTATGGCGAGGTTCGCTGGCGTAAGCGAACCTCGGTTGTATGGCGAGGTTCGCTGGCGTAAGCGAACCTCGGTTGAATGGCGAGGTTCGCTGGCGTAAGCGAACCTCGGTTGAATGGCGAGGTTCGCTGGCGTAAGCGAACCTCGGTTGAAGAACGAGGACTTCGGCGCTTGGCGAACCTCGTCGAAAGGAGAGCTTCACTACTTAGGTGAACCCGGTTGAATAAAGAGCTTTCTTTGCTTGGCGAACCTCGTCGAAGGGAGGCAAGAACGGCGTTGAGGGCGAGCCTGCGTAAACTTTGATCTTGTAAGCGACCTCGTCAAACTTAAGTGTTGTTAGGCGAGCCTCGTTTAATCAACTGTTGGAACTTCTTAGTCTTTGAAAGAGTATGTCTGTGGAACTCGATTTAGAAGCTTCGAGGGTCGGCCGTCGTTTTGCTTCTTCGGCTTTCTTTCTTCGAGGAAGCGTTAGGCTTGTTCACCGTTGAGTTTCAATTCCTTCAAGTGGTTGGTGGTGCAACCCCATGACTTCCAACAATCTTATAGAAAGATTGTTGTGGCAAGTCTCAATATGAACTTTTAGGTGTTGGATCCTGCGGTTCATGGCTTTGTTGCGGCGCTTGGCGAAAGTGTCAATTGTCTCCCCATCCTACGTTTTTCGTCGAGAAAGAGTTCCAATGGACACTTCGTGTCGTCATCGAAGAAGTTCTTTGAGGAACAAATTTTCTATGTCCTCAGTGATTAATGCTCCGGCCTTGAGTCTTGATACGGTCGAAGCCTCATGAAGTGCAATGAATGGCCGAACCATCAAAGGCTCGTTTCGAGATCACTCCCAAATGTGATTTGAAGTAAATCAGGTGTTGTGAAGGTGACCCTCTCGTCAAATGGCGTGAAGTTAATCAAATTGAATTTGTGGGTAAGGAATTGAATCCCACTCTCTCGGGTATGGACCGCGAATCTGCGTCTTCTTGACTTCATCTTGTGGACATTAAAGCATTGATCTTGTCTTCAAGCTCTTTCATCCTTTAGCCATCATCTTCCCCTTGTTTTGGATTATTTCCAATAGGAAGAATTGGATCATTTCCACCTTGGCGGCGGTCACGGCTTTCTTTGGAGGTTGATCGGGGTAAATGTGTTCATCAATCTCGAATCATTGTCTTCAACATTATGGTGAGTTACTCCACCTTGTTGGTTGGTTGGTTTGTTGGACCCGAGGTTATGCAACCGTTTGGGTTTGCAACTCCCTCATCGTTGCATGGCTAACTCCATCTCTGTTCTCATTTGACCTTAAGCTCTTCTCTTTGCTTAGCTAAGGCTTCTTGTAACATTTGAGCGGGACATCGGGAGTAATGGTAAAAGCTTCTGGGATGGGGACCGGCCTTGACATTGTGTCATCGGAAGCTATCGCCCGAATTCTTGTCGGAGCTTCATCTTGGATGACTCTTCCTCATGCATCCTTCTATAGTCGATCGTTGGGTAGCTTCATAATTGTAACGAGACATCTGGCTGGGAAACTTCGGTCGAAAGTCAAGACTTGAGTCGGTCGCCATCGTGTTTGGGTCGAAAGTCTTTTCCATTGCAAAACTTGAGAAAAATTACACTTTTATTCTCGGTTACAAAGAAATTAAATGACTCTCTTACAAACTCGAACAAAAGAGCGCTACAAGTGTAGATCTCTGTTTTGTGGGACTTTGCTGTCTTGGGGGGGCGTGTCAAGTGGACCACAGAACAACGATCGTCGAATCGGCGGGGTTTAGTTGATGCCATAAAAGGAAACAAGAACTTCAAGAAATATCTTAGCAAAGTAAGATATCTACTCTTCCCAAGAATAAGGCAAGGCTTAAACTTCGAGGAATCTCGTGTATTTTGAGACAATCCTAAGCGTAGGAAGGTTTGATTGCTCAATATGAGGAGGAGTTCACTCTTGGATCTCCACAGTTCACCAAGGACTCCTCTCTCGACCTCTTGATCTCGCCGACTTCCCCTCTCCTCTCCACGATAACCGTGTTAAAAGGGTATTTATAGGCTTTAGAAAGCATCGGCCTTGAAAAGAACACAAGTCGTCAAGTGTTCAAACTTTGCGATTAAGCTGGCGGCGAGCTGTCTCGCTGGCAATGCCTCGCTGAGGCGAGGCAATGTTAGGCTGCCTCGGCGGCGAGCAATATGGGCGAGCAATGTTGGGCGCCTGTTGGCGGCGGCGGTGTGGGCTACCTCGCTATCTGGCGGCGGTGTCGTCTCCATTTCTGTAACGGTTTTCACGCTTCTTAGACACGATTAAATGCCCTAGAATCCGCCTGGTGGGACGTATCTTGATGTAACCGCACATTAAAGTATTTGAGCGTCTCTGCTTGATAAAGTCAAGTGGGCCCCACCAGCATTGATTTAGACCCTTCAAGAGCTCATTCCACATGTCCTGGGTGTCTCGCTGCTGGCGAGACACAACAAGGTGTCTCGCTGCTGGCGAGACACAACAAAATGTCTCGCTGCTGGCGAGACACACAAAATCTCGCTGCTGGCGAGACACACAAAATCTCGGCTGGCGGCGAGACACACAAAATCTCGGCTGGCGGCGAGACACAACAAAATGTCGCTAATGGCGAGACACATACCTGATGTCTCGGCGGCAGCGAGACTCAAGCAAGTGTCTCGCCTTTGTGGCGAGACACAACAAAATGTCTCGCTGCTGGCGAGACACAATCTTCGATGTGTTGACTTCTTGAGATTAGGCGGCGTTGTCTTCGATCTTCTCATGATTTAGTTATATTTGGGGTTCCTCGGCAATTTTTATGCCTCTGATCTTCTCACCAGGCGAGGCGAGGCTCGCCGAAGCCAAAACTTGGCTAACATCATCGAAGTGGACTTGGATTGCTTAACAACCCATTTCTTAGCCCGTTGGTTGACTTTTGGAGCCTCGTCTTTGAAAGACAAAGGCTGATTGTCGAGTTCACTCGAGAGGATTGGCGGCGACCACGGGTCTTTGAAGTCTCATCTGAGACTTCGGCGACACTAGCGTGTCTTCAGGGCTAGATGCCCGGAGGAGAAACTCCTCGTACTTACTCTGTCGAATTCGATGACCAAGGTTTGAACCTCGGTTCCAAGCGCAATCTTGTCGATTAGCCACCACCAATTCATCGGAATGAGCGGTTGCTCCCCTTGTAATTAGCCATCTTACGTAGAGTCGAAAAAGTTTTGTTTGATTGACTTTGAAAAATTACAATCACACCTCTCGATTCTGAGAGGAAGAAGATTGATTTGACTTCTCTTTTGTATGGGTTCTTGGTGGCGAAAGAAGGCTTCACTCAATGCTCACGTAGAGTTTAAGCTTTCCGTTGTGATCGAGCGAGTTGTTGATGATTGATGAAGAACTTCGATCTCTCTTGTCGCAAGTGCTAGATTTTCTCAACCCTCAAAAAGTCCTCATTGATGGCTACTCACGCCATTTATAGGGCTTTTAGCATGTAGCGGCATCTTTGGAATTGTGGGAGCGATGGGCTAGCGGCATGGACATGGGTATAGCGATGTCCACTACTTAGCCCACGGATTGTTGTGGCTTTCGTGGCCTTTGGGTCCGCTACAAAGGCGAAGCCGATAGATGACGAAGCCGCTTCTTCCTTGGTCGGTCAACCTTGATCGAATGGCGAAGTTAGCTACTTGGGCAAGCGGTTGGAGTAGCGAGCCATTGCGTGGGCAAATCTCGGTGGATGTGTTTATACATTTTGGTTGGATGGCGAGCCGGCTATTATAGGCGAACCTCGATGCGAATATCGAGGTTCGCTGCTGTGGCGAACCTCGGTTGTATGGCGAGGTTCGCTGCTGTAAGCGAACCTCGGTTGTATGGCGAGGTTCAACTGCGTAAGCGAACCTCGGTTGTATGGCGAGGTTCGCTGCTGTAAGCGAACCTCGGTTGAATGGCGAGGTTCAACTGGCGTAAGCGAACCTCGGTTGAATGGCGAGGTTCGCTGCTGTGGCGAACCTCGGTTGAAGGGCGGGACTTTGCTTGGCGAACCTCGTGCGAAGGAGAGCTTCACTACTTGGGTGAACCCGGTTGAATAAAGAGCTTTCTTTGCTTGGCGAACCTCGTGCGAAGGAGAGCCGCCCGAACTGGCGTTAGGGGCGAGCCTCGCCAAACTTTGATCTTGTAGCGAGCCTCGTCAAACTTAAGTGTTGTGGGCGAGCCTCGTTTAATCAGCTGTTGAGCTTCGTTTCGTCGCGAGCCTCGTGTTAAAAATGAACTCCGCTCCGCGTCGCGAACCTCGTATTGAGGTTGAGCCTGCATGCTGGCCAGAGTCGTTTTGAAGTTTGTATGGTCGGCCTCGCCCCATCGTGAGCCTCGTCTTGAAGCTTTAACAACTAGGGTCGCTGACCCTCGCTGGAGGATTTTTGGTGTCTACATCGGCATCAATGGCGTAGCGGTGGCGTCATCTTCAAGTCTCTATCGACATCGAGTTTGATTTTGCCCAAGGGGCGAGGTGGTGGCATTGAAGCCGTAGATGGTAGTCGGTTGTCGCTAGGCGATCTTGAGGTATCGAGATGTTGTATAATTCTCAATGGGA
This sequence comes from Asparagus setaceus, assembly GCA_012295165.1. Taxonomy (NCBI): domain Eukaryota; kingdom Viridiplantae; phylum Streptophyta; class Magnoliopsida; order Asparagales; family Asparagaceae; genus Asparagus; species Asparagus setaceus. The sequence goes on along the minus strand of CM022704.1, from coordinate 5,340,409 downwards.
TGATACTCAATCACGGATCACAGGTCAACTTGAGCTTCGGTTGATCGGACGAGCCAATGTAACGGTAAAGTATAATGGCCTATCATGCTTGGGTTCTTCACTTGCATGTCCTCAGGAGAAGGTAATGCAAGGTATTGGCTATGAAGACACAGTGACATTGAAGCAAACTTACGTTGAGCTTTACGGGAAATGGCGAGGAATGCCTCGTTATCATGGCAGCTTCTCATAAAGCTTCTCTGGTAGATTGAGAGAGGCGCAAGAGCTCGAATAAAGTGATCCTCGCCGGGATGTTGGAGAGTTGAGCTAAAACATCAAACTGGAAAGGGCCTTCGAAGTCTCAGGTGTATCCTTCCTAAGAGCTCTGTTGTAGCGGATCTCCCTTGTTTTGGGCTCACCAACCGGCGCTTTGATGGTACATGAGTGCTTGCCTCGGGGTACTCCTAGAGAACTCTTTCCCACCACGGGTATGTGGCGGTACAAATTGTGCAATGGGGGTGATTCGTTGCCCGGTGGAATCATTGATTTGCTCCTTTTCCGGCGCAGCAGAGGTGGCGTTACAAGTCTTCCCTTTGGACTTTGAAGAAGTCCATTGCTCATCTGATAGCAAGTCAGGGTGAACCCACATAATTTAAGCCTTTGGTGGTGTAAGGGACCATACCTTGTTCCTCCCGTCATTTGGAGGTCAAAGTTCACAACTCGGCTTCGTTTGAGGATCGCCTCTACTCCATCTTGCACACGGAATTCGAAAAATCACCAAATTGGAGGGTGACCATATTCTGAACACCTTCTTGATCCTCTCGTGAGTCATAACACGCCTCTAACAAGACTTGGATCTTGTCCTTCAAAATGTAGCATGACCTGTCGGTGGTGTACCATTCGATGGTACATCGCGATATTTTGGATCATCAGTCCTTGAAGCTTCCTCAGGCTTCCTCATTTTAGGAGCGTGATCTTGTTCATTTTGAGTAAAGTTTTAAGGATTGGTATGACTGGTCATCCTTAAAGTCATACTTCCTCACGGGGGCGGTATCAAAAACATTGATTTACGCTTGAAGGGTCTCGAAGTAGGTTGGGTCTCCACGGTCAAAGTCTCCTTCCCCTTATTTGCTTTTGGAGAATAAAATTGTTACGATTACCCCCTTTTTATGGCGAGAATCACGGGGTTCCTCGGCCCGATCCTCATAAGCATGTTCTCAACTTGCTGCATGCCTCACGATTCTCTCCAAGAGTGTGCTTCAACCGCACCCATCTTTGAAAGTATATTGATCGAGAGGTTGGCTCGCACATCCGATGAATGTAAGCAGAGCTGGTCGGGAGTGCAAAACAGTCGAATGCGGCAGCGAGCGTCTTGGCGGACTCCGTCTTCTTTTGCTTTTCGACCCGCAAAGTGGCCATAGACACCTCGGTGTCATCATCGAAGAATCGGGCCATAAAAGCCTCGCACATCTTTCCAAGAGTGATAGAACCGGGCTCTAACCTTGAAACCATTGGCTGACTCCTAAGAGTGCTAATGAATAGCAGAATTGAGGATAGGATCGTTACCGTTATATGCCGGTTTCGCTTGGAAGTAATAGATGTGTTGACGGAGAGCTTTTCCGTCGAGCTGTACTAAATTAAGTGGCTTGAATTTGGAGGATATGGGACATCATCCCATTCTATAGGGTATGGCCTTGCCACTGACTCCTTAGATTGCCCTTGGGTTTGAGTCCGGTACTTTGGAAATCCCGCAACATATGATCCTGCTCTTTCGTGCAGCGGATTGATTCGCTTCGATGACATTGAGTGAACATCATGATCCCGTCGTAGCCTTCTTGCTTCGATCCGATCCTCCTTCGCCCATCTTCTTCTTGCCCACAACTTTCTCCATCATCATTTCTAAGCATCTGATAGATTCTTGTTGCGCAAGAATAGTAGCTTGTTGCTCTTCAATTCTTCGTGCCATCTCTTCCTCTCGTTCGGCCATGAGGACACTGGCCTGATCACTGAAATCAGTATTTGAAGGTTGAGATGTAGCGATGGCAGAGTTCTCCAATTCTTGAAGGACCCCGACCAGCTGGCTATAATCAAGCGGGATTGCAGCCCTAGTGCGGCGGGTGCCGATGGCGCCTTGACTATTGATTAATGCGCCTCGTAAACCTGGGGAGTACTCGGGGTCAGACGATTCAGGACTGCTTATCGGGGTCTTGCTCCCGCTCCTCCCAACCATGTTAATGGTCACTCCATGACCCTCGCGGACGCTTGCCTTTCACGGTGGAACGCCGTCTAGTTGGCCAGGTGGATAACCGCTCAAAACCGAGGCGATCGTTGATGGACATTGAAGCATCGCGAGATGAGCTTCTCCAGGCGGTGAGGCGCATTTGATTGGCATCAGCGCTTGCGTGTGAGATAATCCGCGGAGATCGGAAGTGGGTGTACCCGGTTGATTCGAAAAATGAGCCTGGCGTGAAGGGCTTCCGTCGAGTTTGGCGAACTGGCGAGGTTGCCACTTCCCTTGGCTCGGCGAAGCTTATGGCGAGGTTAAGCCATCGGCGAAGTTCATCGGCTCGGCATGGACCTCATGTTGGCGAGGTTCGTCATTCGGCGCTTGCCATGGCGAGGTTAGTCAGCAGGCGGCGTTCATCCGTTCTTTGGCGAGATCGCTAAGCGAGGCGAGGCTCGTCTCTTTTCAAGGGGACCTCGCGTTGTGGCGAGGTTAGCCACTGGCGAGCTCGTCACTTCTTGAGGACCCGCGTTGTGGCGAGGTTAGCCACTTGGGCCGAGCTCGCGGCATAGGCGGCGTTAGTCTTGTGGGCGAGGTTAGCGGTAGGCGGCGTTAGTCTTGTGGGCGAGGTTAGCGGTAGGCGGCCTTCGTCTTGTTTGAATGAACCTCTTGATGATGGCGAGGTTGGCTTTCTTCGGACGATAGTGGAATCCGTCCAGCGAGACCAAAGCTTCGAGCACATCGGCGAGCTTGGTTACGCGGCGTTATGCGGCGTCTGGATAGGGAACCGTTAGTAGGATCGGTCTCCCCATAGGCAGAGCGAGGCTCGCCAGAAGCCAAAACTTGGCTAACAACATCGAAGTTGACTTGGGTTGCTTAACAACCCACTTCTTAACTTTTGGCTAGCTTTGGAGCCTCGTCCTTGAGAGGCTGCTTCGTCGAGGTTCACTCGAGAGGATTCAACAAAAGCCACGGGGCTGAAGTCTCATCTGAGACTTCGGCGACACTAGCGTGCCTTTCTTGGGCTAGATGCCCGGAGGAGAGGAACTCCTCGTGCCTACGATCAAATTCAATGACCAAGGTTTGAACCTCGGTTCCATTTGCAACTTTGTCGATTACGCCACCACCGGTTCATGGAATGAATGGTTGCTCCCATATTAATTAGCCATCTTACGTAGAGATTGAAAAAATGTTTATTGATTGAGCGAATGTATTACAATCAAATTCTCGATTCTGAGAGGAAGAGGAGGTTGATTTGACTCCTCTTTTGTATGGGTTCTTGGTGGCGAGAGGATGCTTCACTCGATGCTCGAGTCGAGGTTGCTTCCGTTGTGATCGGATCAAAGGCTGCGGATGATCTAGAGGTTGTTGGAGAGGTTCTTAATCTCTCTTGGGCACACAAGTGTTGATCTCGAAGTTCTCGGACTTTCTTTCCTCGGCTTGCCCGGCCCTTTCTTCGTTGGGCTTCCAACTATTTATATGGGCTTGAGGGGTGTAGCGACCCTATTGTCACTTTCATATGAGGGTTAATGACCCTTCCCATCGTGCGAGCGGTCAAGCGCCGGGCTGCGTTACGACAATGGCCTCGTGTTTGCTTCTGATGGCGGCGCCGCTACGGTGATTGTCGGGCCACTTCTGATAGCTTGGCGCCGCTAGTGCTGGCGAGCGGCGAGCCTCGTCGAACCAATGATGCAGCGAGGCGAGCCGTTTGAGCGTCGAGGTTCCTTTGCTATAAGCGAACCTCGGTTGAATGTCGAGGTTCACCGCTATAGGCGAACCTCGGTTGGGTGTCGAGGCTCGCTGCTGTTGGCGAACCTTGTAGAACGTAAAAATGCGAAGGCGGCCAATATCCGCGAAACACTATCGATGAAGGTTACAAGGCGGCGACTTTCACAATAACAAAGGAGAATCGAAGCTAATGTCTCGAGTACAAGGATTACAAGTTGACAATCCTTGTGAAAAGAGATCACAAGTATTGATCTCTTCAAAGCAAAGCAGCGGGACTTATCCGGCGTTTCAATCAAAAGCAGCGGAGCACATGGCGCGTTGAAGCTAAGCGGAGCACATGGCTGCGGCCAGCGTTCGAACCCAAATCGCGGAGCACATGGTCGCGTTGAAGCTAAAGCAGCGAACCACGGGGCCAGCGTTTCAATTCAAAATCACGGAGCACATGGCGCGTTTCAATCAAAAGCAGCGGAGCACATGGCCAGCGTTTCAATTCAAAATCGCGGAGCACATGGCGCGTTGAAGCTAAGCAGCGGAGCACATGGCTGCGGCCAGCGTTGAAGCTCAAAGCAGCGGCACACATGGCCAGCGTTGAAATCAAAGCGAGGCGAGGCTTGTTCGAGCGCGAACTATGCGTTTTGACTTCGTTCAAACACGATCTTAACGGTTCCAAAGCTGTTTTACGCGATCGAGGGCCATTAACCCTCATTTAGGAGGCGATTATAGGAATTGATTACACCTTAAAACCCTATAAATAGCCAAAGGCTCGGCAGGTGGAAGGGGCTTTTCTCTCGATTGGCGCGACCTTTTGGAGGAAGTTGTGTTGGCTTAGAGGCTTCTTTGGATTGGCCTCTCTTAAACCGGCTTGGCATACAAACTTCGTGCGAGTTACAAAACTCATATCTTGAGTTATCAAACTTCGTTAGAGTTATAAACTTGCTGCGAGTTCTTAGACTTGCTCTGCGGTTCTTTTCCAACCTCGTCCACGAGTTAAGACGGTCGGATCGTCAACGGGATACAAGATTCAAGCTCCCACCGCTACCGTGAAGAACCCAGATTAAATAAAGGGAAGGTTCTCCGTTGATCCTTCTCTCTTTTGTAAATCGGGCGACCGATCGAGGAATTTGTAATTTCTTTTTATCTAAGTCAGTTAGAGAGAGAGATTGCATTCGAGAGATTGTATCCATTATTCTTCAAATAGAATAGATCAATTTTATAATTTTCCTCGCGAACAAACCTCGGTTGAGTGTTGAGGCGGGGTATCGAGACTCACTGCTATAGGCGAACCTCGGTTGAATGTCGAGGTTCACTGCTATAGGCGAACCTCGGTTGAATGTCGAGGTTCACTGCTATAGGCGAACCTCAGTTAAATGTCGAGGTTCACTGCTATAGGCGAACCTCAGTTAAATGTCGAGCCTCGCTTCTTGGCGAGCTCCATCTGAATGTCGAGCCTCGCTGCTTGGCGAGCCTCGTCTGAATGCCGAGCCTCGCTGCTTGGCGAGCCTTGCCTGGATGTCGAGCCTCGCTGCTTGGCGAGCCTCGTCTGAATGTCGAGCCTCGCTGCTTGGCTGCTTGGCGAGCCTCGTCTGAATGTCGAGCCTCGCTGCTTGGCGAGCCTCGCCTGAATGTCGAGCCTCGGCGCTTGGCGAGCCTGCGCTGAATGTCGAGCCTCGCTGCTTGGCGAGCCTCGCTGAATGTCGAGCCTCGGCTTGGCGAGCCTCGCTGAATGTCGAGCCTGTTGCTTGGCGAGCCTCGCTGAATGTCGAGCCTCGCTGCTTGGCGAGCCTCGTCACGAATGTCGAGCCTGTTGCTTGGCAAGCCTCGTGCGCTTCTGAAGAGCAGTCGTAACTTTCAAACCGTGCGTCGAATTGGGCCGAATTATATATGAAAATCGACTATCTCGACGAGACGGAGCCAACCAAATCGACCCGAAGGGTTCAGTTTGCTTCGGTCATTTCGCCAAATTCCTTCCGGTTTGGGAGATATCGACACTTTCGTAAAATCAAGCCTTCAGGTGAACTTAACCCTCAGGTGGGCCTGACTTCACTCAGATGAACCCTTAGGTTCTTTTGCTTGTCCCGAGCTGCTGTGCAGGGATTAAGGCAATTTTTATTGCCTACAATAGTTTGTCATCGACACCACTACAGTTTCCTATTGTTACTTCCCTCAAACTTCTGTAAATTCCATGCCCACCAGGTGTTCGACGAAGTCTCCTAACCATATCACGTGTTTTCCAATCACATTCTTCGTTGGATCTGTCTGACAGTCTCGACCAATGCCACCTCTCAACTTGCCGGCGTGTACTCCACTGCTCGATTCTAGCAGTTCGCCGCCACATCCTCTTTGCATAAGGCTACTGATTATTTATCATGGATAAGAAAGGATTGTTTAATTTTCTCGCGCTTGATGTTCAACTCTAAAGTGTTGAAAACTATACTGCATGGTCACTCACAATATAGTATAATCTTCATGCCTTTGGACTCTGGGGATATGTTCAGGGCATCATCAAATGCCCCTCAGATGATGTATCAACTATATATCCTACATCAACTGTTACACCTACATCGACATCCACATCTCCACTTACTCGAGATCAGTGGATTCGCACTGATGAACAGATCGTGGACTACATCATGAGGTCAGTTGCTATTCCTATTTGTTTATCTATGGGATGATCATCGTCATCCCGAGAACAGTGGCTAGCTCTTAGCCATATGTTTGTTTAGTTAGACTACTTGAGAGTATCGACTATGTCAGGCTCTGCAAGAGGCTAAGTAAGAAGAACGTTTGATCCAGGACTTCCATTCTTTGCAATGCGACTATCCTAACATTCTCCAATGTCAACCACTTCTTCGTCTCACAGAAGTAGTTGCTGAGTTCACCACTGAGGAGACTCATCTTTGGATGTTGTCATCCTCATCTGTACCTGCCAATCTGCATCCTCTCCCATTGTTCTTCTAGTTCCTCATCATCATTCTTCCGCTAGTCGTGACCACTGAATCGTGGACCATCGAACCGTGGACCACTAACTTTTGGACAAGGAGCTAGAGGACAGCATAATACATGTCGTTACTGCAAGCAACCCGGGTCACATTTCGGCTTATCAAAAAGCATGAAAGACTCATAGTCCTTTTATTCCTAGATCCCAAGCAGCTGTTTCCATCTCTACACAGCCATCTCCATCAGTTTCGCAGTCTTCAGCATCACCTATATGATGCTCTCTTTCATCTGATCAACTTTCACAGCTAGTCTTTTCTAAAAAAAAAACTTTCACAGCTAGTCTATCTGCTTGCACAAAATATGTGTCTTACTACAGTATCTTTGACCTTTGATTTCACTGCCTTGTCTGCTAACTTTGAAGGGTCTGCCAACTCTGAAGGGTCTACACCTTGGATATTTGACTCAGGTACTACTCACCACATGACCTTTGATCACTCTATCCTTACACAGTGTTCTCCTATTTCTGATTCCTTATATAAATACACTGCTAATGGTGCACTTCTTACAGTCACAAAGCCTAGTAACATCACTTTCACTTCTGAACCATTGTGTAGGTTTACTTTGTCCTATGTTTTTTGTATTCCTAAGCTCACCATGCAATTACAATCCATTGCGAAAATTTCTGATTGTGACTGTACAATATCATTTATATCTACTTCTTGTATTGTTTAGGATCACATTGGCCAGAAGATTAGGACAGGACGTAGGATCAATGGGTTGTATCAGTTGGCGTATCTCCACCTCCCTCTCTCCCCCACTTTAACAGCGAGTCTTTCAGCTACTTCAGATGTGTGACATCATCGGTTAGCTTATTTATCTTGTCCTAGATTTAAAACTTTGTCTGAGTCTGGTTTGTTAGGAAATTTTTAGTTTTATAGCTCAAATAATTGTGTCCACTGTCGTTATCCAAAACAATTTGTTATGCCTTTTAATTCTAGTAAACACAAGGCTTTGACAACTTTGAATTTGGTACATTTTGACATTTGGGGTCCAGCTTCTTTTACATATGTATCTAATTTTAAATATTATGTATGCTTTGTTGATGATTTTTCTAAATACACCTGGGTATATCTTATGCGCAATCGATCTGAATTGCTGAAAATTTATACAGATTTCACTAATATAATTCATACTCAATTCAACAAACGAATTAAAATTTTTAGAACTGATGGTGCTAAAGAATACCTTTCATCTTCTTTGCAAACTTTACTGTACTCACATGGCACTATTGGTCAACAATCTTGTCCACACATACATTAACAGAATGGAGTTGCTGAGAGAAAACATAGACATATCTTGAAGTTACTAGATATTTAAGGCTCTCTGTATCTGTTACAAAATACTACTGGGCAGAAGCCGTTTTGACTATTGTCTTACTCATCAACATCACACCGTCATCTGCTATTCAAGAGATGACCCTGTATTTTATCTGCATGAGTCTAATTTTGATTATTCGCTTCTGCGCACTTTTAGATGTGTTTGCTTTATTTTATTACCTTCTTATCAGCGAGATAAACTTTCTCCTAGAACAAGCAAATGCATTTTCCTTGGGTATAGTTCTCTGCATAAAGGTTACCGGTGTTATGATCTGGTCTCTAAAAGTTTTAGGGTTGCTCTCCATGTTTCTGTCTTTGAAAATGTTCCTTACTATTCCACATCTTTCACTTCATACATTTCATTTCTAGATACCACCACTAATATTGAGCCCCACATCTTTTCCTATACCGGCATACACACTACTAATATTGAGCCCACATCTCTTCCTGTACCGGCATACACATCCCCTATAGCTGAACCTATTCTCCCATCTATTTCACCCATGCACACGATTGATGAATCTTCACCTTTCCCACTATCTTCTATGGATACCGCTACAACTGATACTCTAACCATGGCTATTCCAACTTCCCAGGTTGATCAACCTTCTCCTCATCGTAATCCATCTAGCTTTTGTCAATCTCTGCTTAGTCTCATCGTAATCCATCTAGCTTTTGTTAATCTCTGCTTAGTATCGGTTTTTAGCCACCACTACATACTCTTCTGCTTTTTCATCTTTTGTGTCTACCATACACTCTCTACAGGAACCTAAGCCTTATTCCGAGGCTACAAATAATCCAGAATGGCAGCAGGTAATGAATGAAGAATTAGAAGCTTTTCAGCGCACCCATAATTGGGATCTTATTTTCTTACCTACAGGTGTGAATCTAGTGAGTTGTAAGTGGATCTATAAAATCAAAACCAAATCGGATGGGTCTTTTGAGTGGTAGAAGGCTCGCCTTGTTGCACTAGGATTTTCGCAAGAGTACGATACTAATTATGATGAGACTTTTACTCCTGTTGTAAAGATGACATCTATTCGTACTCTGATTACACTTGCTGCTATAAAGAAATGACCCCTCTATCAAATGGACGTTAAAAATACCTTCCTAAATGGTGATCTATTTGAGGTTGTTTATATGCAACCCCCTCTCGGGTTTTCTGCTCCTCCAGGACATGTGTGTCGTCTTCGCGGGGCTATTTATGGTCTTAAGCAAGCTCCCTGAGCTTGGTTTGAGCATTTTTGCCAGTCTATACTTTATGTGGGTTTTACAGAAAATATGGCAGATTATGCTATGCTTCGTCATACCATTTCTCAGGGTATTGTTCTTGTTCTTCTATATGTTGATGATATGATTATCACAGGGAGTGATCTTGTCACTATTGCATCCTTGAAGTGGCATCTTCAAGTTAAGTTTGAGATGAAAGACTTAGGTTTTCTACGGTATTTTCTTGGCATCGAGGTGGCATACTCTTCTCATGGATATTTATTGTCTCAACAGAAGTATATTGCTGATATTCTTGATTGTGCTGTTTTGAGTGACCTTGATGTCTCTGCATCTTCTTTAGTTTCTACACCAATGGAGCTTCATCTTAAACTTTGACATGATGATGGTGATCCTCTACCATAGCCTACGCGTTATAGGGAGCTTGTTGGTTCTCTAATATATCTATCAGCTACTCGTCCAGACATTTCTCAGACTGTTCATGTTCTCAGTCAATTTGTCAGTACTTCTACCTCAGTTCATTATGTGACGTTACTTCGTGTACTTCGTTATCTTCGCAGCACCATTGCTTGATCATTATTTTTCAGCTCGGTGTCCTCTCTTTCTTTATAAGCTTGATCATTATTTTACAGCTGGGTGGGCAGATGATCCTGATACTGTATGGGCAGATGATCCTGATACTCGTCGTTTTACCACAGGCTTCTGCATTTCTGGGCTCCTCTCTTATTTCTTGGCATAGCAAGCGTCAGGTTGTAGTCTCCCATTCGAGCATCGAGACAAAATATAGAGCTATGGTTGATATAGCCTCAGAACTCAAGTGGTTATGCCACCTTCTGAGTGACATGGGTGTCTCTATGGTGACATCTATTCCTTTGCACCATGATAATAAGAGCTCCATTGCTATCGCCACCAATCCTGTATTCCATGAATGAACAAAACACATTGAAGTCGATTGCCATCTTGTTCATCGGGAATATATTTCAAAGCAGATTATTCTTCCATACATAACCTCTAAGGATTAGATAGCTAATTTGTTCATGAAAGTTCAGATTACCAGTTTTGCCAGTTTTTGTCCAAACTCCCGTTGTTTGGTCCACCGTGAGTTTGAGGGGGGGAGGGGTAGGAAAAATATATATCCTGGTTATATATAAGTTGTCTTATACCATAATTACTCTTGCTTATATTTATATATTGATGTACAGACCTATTGAATAATATATAATATTTTCCCAATAACTGATTAATAGCTTCTAAAAGAGCTGAGAGAATATTAGAAAATGGTAATCAAATTAAAGAATGAGGATAAAGGTAACCATATGTTTTAAATTTTTTGTATGCTAAAAATTTATATCATTTGAAGCTTAAACAAGAACGTCATTTCTCTAATATGATAGCGATGGATCACATTGACAGGGGACAAATGCATCACATGTGTCTTAGGCTTGAGACCTAACAGGATGGGAGAAAAAAACATTGTGCTTTTATGCTTTTAACTTCCTCAAATGGGTGCAGCTTTCCCCCAATAATTAGCCTCTCTCTCTCTCTCTCTCTCTCTCTCTCTCTCTCTCGGATTAGTTTGCTTCAGGACGAGTACATTGATCTAAAGATACACATTATAGTAGTACATCATTAAGTAATGGATCACAATCTTTAGATATTTTCTCGCATGTACGTGAGTGTAAATGATGTGCACGTCTATATTTGTGTGTGTATATATATACGTATTTATGTATTTATATATGTATATGTGGGTTTATATGTGTAATGTAAGTTGCATGTGTTCCAAAAAGCCCAACAAGATCTAGCTCTGACACCACTATGGGGTCACAAGATCTTGATTTTTAGCTCGTGAGGTGAGATTGAGGTGGATCTCTTCAGCTTATTAAGTTTGAGTTGTACAATTTGTTGGGGATAGGACATTTGTTGAGGGGCCTTTCTTTATAGGATTCTTAGGGCCTGTTTGGTTCAAAGAATTAGGGTGGAAAAGCGAAAGACCGCGTGTTTTACGTGTCGAGCGATTGAAAAAGAATTCATATTCCTTACTTTGTTTCAGCAGAAAATTTTTTGGAAAGATTCTGAAAAATGTCAAAAAAGTATATTTTTTTGGTAAAAGCCAATTCCGAATTTTTTTTATGGAATTGGGTGGAAAGGAACTTAAAAATTAATAAAAAAAGTGGCTACTCTCTCTTTTTCATGTTTGATTGGTTGATTGGTCACATCAAAATGGTCATTTCCTATTCCTCAAGTTTGATCCAAAGCAAGGAATTGTATTGATAGAGATTTTCATCTTCCATTTTTTGTATGAAACAAAGCAAAAAAAAATATTTTCAAGGAAACACCCTTAAATGCTAAAAGGACGGGATTTACATTGGATTCCTATTCCTTTTTTTTGGCAAAATAACCAAACAGGCCCTTAATGTAAGATGTGGTCCATGAACTAATATCTCATACCTAGCTAGAAGGCAGGTAACTTAGATAACTTCAGCATTAATTTTACTGTGGGGTAGTTAAATGTAAGAAGAGAGGAAATTTGGGCAACAATTCTTATTAAGGATTATATGTAGAAAGTCATACACGAGGAAAGCATATTGCGTATCAAATATATATGATGATTATCAATTCTGAATCTGTATGTGTTGGGACAAACTCAGGGCCCAATAGAGCAGAGTCGCAGCTAAAATAGTGCAGAAGTAATAAAGAATACACAGATTTACGTGGAAAACCCCCTAAATGAATTTGGGATAAAAATCACGGGCAAAGATAGAAGAATTCACTATGAGGAAAAATTTAGGAGGATTACAATCTCTCTTTTACAAGGAGATACTCTCTCTATTATTTTCTCTCACTTCTGTATGTAGAGGAGTTATTTCTGGAATGGGATGAGTTTCTGAAGAAGAACTCTAGGCCTATTTATAGCTTTTGGAAAATCACTATTTAAAATATAATAATAATATTTTCCTGTTGCTCTGATGATTGCTCTGATAATTTCTTGTAGCGATCCGCTTCACTTCGATGCGGCCCTCGTTTTGTTTTATTTTGACGGGCCCCACGACAGGCCCCACGAGCCCCAATCTTTGACAATCTCCCACTTGAAGATTTGATTGAGTATTAATCATATCTTCACACCATTCTTTCTATCTTGCCATCTCTATGTTGCTTACGTCTCCGTCAGGCCACAGGAGGATCGACACCAAATGAACTTGTCAGTGTTGATTGCTTTTGTCAAAAAATCTGCTATGTTATCTATGGTGTGAATTTTCTGCATATCCACGGTTCCTTTCTTCACTTTCTCACGAACGAAGTGGCACTGAACTCGAATGTGTTTGGTCTTTGAATGAAAGGCTGGATTTCTTGCCAAATGCAAAGCACTCTGACTGTCACAAAAGAGAGAAATCTTCTTTTATTCATGACCGAGTTCTTCCAGCACCATCTTCAACCATATCGCCTCTTTACTAGCTTGTGTAGCTGCTACATGTTCTGCTTCTGTTGTTGAAGTAGCCTGGCCCATTGCGGTTTGCTTTGAACTACAACTTCCCGCTGACAAGTGCAAACACATAGCCTGTGATGGATTTGCTATTATCACGATCACCTGCATAATCAGAATCAACATATCCACTGACAATAAAATCAGGTCCACCATAACATAATGCAACCTCTGAGGTGCCCTTAATGTATCTTAGGACCCTCTTTACAACATTCCAATGCTATTTACCAGGATTCGCCATGTATCGACTAACCACTCCCACTGCTTATGCAATGTCTGGTCTTGTACAAATCATCGCGAACATCAAACTTTCCACTGCTCATGCATACGGTACTCGAGACATCTCCATCCTCTCTTCTTCACTGCTAGGACACATGGTGGAGGATAAATTGAAATTAACAGGAAGTGGGGTAGAAATTGGCTTACAATCTTGCATGTTGAAACGCCGCAAGATTTTCTTCAAATAATTCTTTTGAGAAAGTCAAATCTTCCTATTATTTCTGTCTCGGTAAATTTGCATCCCTAGAATCTTATTTGCGGATCCTAAATCCTTCATTTCAAATTCCCTAGCCAATTGAGCCTTCAATTCTTTGATACGATCTTTGTTGGGGCCTGCAACCAACATGTCGTCAACATACAATAACAAAATAACAAAGTTATTTTTGCCAAACCTCTTGAAATATGTACAAGGGTCTGAATTGAGTCTGTTGTATCCAAGGCTCATGATGAATGAATCAAATCTCTTGTACCAACACCTCGGTGCCTGTTTCAGATCGTACAGAGATTTGTTTAACCTGCAAACCAAGTTCTCTTTTCCTTTTTCTTTAAAACCTTCTGGTTGGAGCATATAAATTTCTTCTTCAAGATCTCCATGAAGAAATGTTGTTTTCACATCTAGCTGCTCTAGATGTAAGTCAAATACAGCACTCATCGCCAGAACTACTCGAACTGTTATAAGTCGAACTATGGGAGAAAATATTTCATTAAAATCAATATCTTCTTTCTGAGCATATCCTTTGACCACCAATCTAGCACGATATCGCTCCACTTGATCATCACCATTTTGCTTGATCTTGTAGACCCATTTGTTTCCAATGGTCTTCCTTCCTTGTGGTAGCGTCACAAGTTTCCAAGTCTTATTCTTATGGAGAGCTTCGATTTCTTCCTGCATTGCTGCCATCCACAAAGATCGTGCATGCTGTTTCTGACTTTATGAAAAGTTGATGGCTCTCCATCCTCTGTTAGAAGACAGTATGCAACATTACTCTCCGTAATGTACTCCGAGTGCCAAGTTGGTGGTCTTCTCTCACGAGTTGACCTTCAAACTTCTGAATCCTCGTACTCGACTGGTTCTTGTACATCATGCTCTGGTGCTGCTTCAGAAGAATCTGGATCATTTTCCACCTGGATATCCACAGTCTTTGAGTCCTTCCCTGAGCTGTTTCCTTTCTCTTCTCTTTGCAGTTGGTTCTCTACAAAGATAACATCTCTGCTGATGATAACCTTGTGGGTAGTGGGATCCCACAGACGATACCCCTTCACTCCATCAGCATACCCTAAGAATATTTATTTTCTGGATTTTGAATCCAGCTTTGTAATTTCTTGGGCATTGTACATTACGTACACTGGACTTCCAAATATATGGAGGTTGGAATAATCAGCTAGCTTGCCAGTCCACATCTCCATCGGCGTCTTCAATTGTATTGCGGTTGATGGAGATCGATTCACTACATAACAGGCGATTTTTACTGCTTCCGCCCAAAAGACTTTATCCAGATTTACAGTTGTCAACATCGCTCTGGTTCTTTTCAACAGAGTTCTGTTCATCCGCTCCGCTACTCCATTTTATTGTGGAGTATACGCCGTACTGAATTATCTTTTGATGCCTTCTTGCTTGCAGAATGCTAGAAATTCTCCGTCTGTATATTCTTCTCCATTATCTGACCTCAAACATTTGATCTTCTTATCAGATTCAAGCTCGACTCGAGCTTTGTAGGCTTTAAAGACTGAGAACACATCCACCTTCTTCTTGATAGGGTACACCCAACATCTCCGGGAGTAATCGTTAATAAAGGATACGAAATACTTCGCACCTCCCATGGATGTAACTGGTGCTTGCCATACATCAGAATGAACCAGTTTCAGAATAGCATTGCTTCTAGAACTCGATGTGTTGAACTTCAGCCGATGCTGATTGCTCGTAACACAATGCTCACAAAACGGAAGAGCTACCGATTTGAGCCTAGGAAGCAGGTTCTGATCGGAGAGAATCTTTAAACCTCGTTCTGACATGTAGCCTAGCTTAAGATGCAACACCATGGTTTCTTCTTCTCTA
Organism: Asparagus setaceus; assembly: GCA_012295165.1. Lineage (NCBI taxonomy): Eukaryota > Viridiplantae > Streptophyta > Magnoliopsida > Asparagales > Asparagaceae > Asparagus > Asparagus setaceus. The sequence continues at coordinate 5,325,122 of CM022704.1, read as the reverse complement.
CGGCTGGTTGATGCCACATATGAATCAGCTTCCTACAGGGTTTCTCCCTTGAGCATGTATATATTTGCAGCTATCTTTTCTCCTTTGATCACCACAAGCGCCCCTCTAACAATCTTCATGATCCCATTTTCTATATGGGTTTTACATCCGAGCTCATCTAATTATTCCAAAGACAATAGATTCTTCTTCAAGCCCTTCACATGTCGTACATCTTGAATGGTGCGTATTGTACCATCAAATATTTTGATTTTGACAGTACCAATACCAGAAATCTCCAAGGCATGGTCATTTTCCATGAATATAGATCCCCCTGAGATAGGTTTATATTTGTGGAACCATTCCCTCCGGAAGGTCATGTGCCAAGAAGCTGCTGAATCTAGAAGCCAGACATCAGCAAACCTCTTTCTGCCTTCATCAATAGTGTTTGCTCCACTGTATAAGATTTCACCATCGTCTGATGTGCTGACAACACATCCTTGAGATGTTGATGGCTCTGAAGACTTTTTATCACTACTCTTCTTATTGTGCCAACACTCCGACTTGACGTGCCCCTTCTTGCCACAGTTGTAGCATTTGATATACTTCTTACTCTTTGACTTTGATCTACCACGAGCATGACTCTCACTGGAGCCTGGTTCCGTTAATCTTCCTCTCATCACCGATAAGGCCTCAGCTTGTTGCGAACTTGCCAGCCTGTCTTCCTTATTTTTACGCCGATTTTCTTCTTCCAAAACAGCGGCTGCAACGTTATCGAAAACTAGACTTTCCGCAAGGACGTTGTTTGTGAGGTTGATGATGAGTTGATCATACGAGTCAGGTAGACTCTGAAGTAAAAGCTTCGCACGTTCATTCACACCAATTGTATGTCCCAACGTTGTAAGTTGGGAGAACAGAGTGTTTAGGGTGTTGATGTGGTCGGTCATCGATGTAGATTTCGCCATCCGGAGAGTGTACAGTCTTCTTTTTAAGAAGATTTTATTGTGCAAGGATTTGGCCTCATATAGCTTTGTTAGAGTATCCCAGATCTCCTTTGTTGTCTTCTTCTCCTCTATGCTAGACAGCACCCCGTCAGCTAATGCCAGATAGAGATTTGCAATAGCATTCCCGTCCATCTCGTTCCACTTCTCATTATCTGTGATGTCTGCCAGCCTTTCACCGATGGCCGCTAAGCAATTATCTTTTCTCAAGATAGCCTTTATCTTTAACTTCCACAGAAAGAAATTACTCCCGTTGAATTTATCAATCTTGAAATTCTCGAACTTCGCCGCCATTGCTTCTATCACGAACAGTAACTCCTTATAATTTCACATGAACAGTATCGTATTTGAACAGTAACCGTATGTGTGAATAGTAACTGTACTTGTAAACAGTACCGTATTTGTGAACAGTTTCGTACTCGTGAATAGTATCCAGTGCCTTTTATAGGGTAAATAATAATCTAGCTTATTTTCTGATGTGAAGGATCCACCTTTGTTGGCAGCCACAGAGCATACGATAAGCAGATACAAATACCCTAAGGTAGGCTCTGATACTACTTGTTGGGACAAATTCAGGGCCCAATAGAGCAGAGTCGCAGCTAAAATAGTGCAGAAGTAATAAAGAACACACAGATTTACGTGGAAAACCCCCTAAATAAATTTGGGGTAAAAACCACGGGCAAGAATAGAAGAATTCATTATGAGGAAAAACTTAGGAGGATTACAATCTCTCTTTTACAAGGAAATACTCTCTCTATTATTTTCTCTCACTTCTGTATGTAGAGAAGTTGTTTCTAGAATGGGGATGAGTTTCTGAAGAAGAACTCTAGGCCTATTTATAGCTTTTGGAAAATCACTATTTAAAATATAATAATAATATTTTCCTATTGCTACAGTAATTGCTACAGTAATATTACTGTAATAGTCACGTCTCGCTTTCGTTTTGTTTTTTTTTGGCGGGGCCCACGAGCCTCAATCTTTGACAGAATGTACTATATTATTGTATCAGTGTAAATTTACTTTCTGTGTTTTCGCTCATTTGTTGAGGGGCCTTTTTCCAACAAATTTTTTCTTTTCCCTCCAACAAGTTGGAGGACAGAATCACATGCATATGAACCAGAGAACCATTCTAATCATAATATCTTGAAGTGGTGAAGCCTGAGGGTACAAGTACACTAATCTTTTAGATGTGTGCTATGATGTATAATGTAATTTTCTCAAAGGAAAAAGGACAGCAAAACATTGCACATGAAGGAGAAGAGGACGGTGGGGTTGCACTTGAATAAGGACAAAGTGACTTCACCTTTTGAGATGGCTTTGATCACTTTTCTTCATCCAAAGGAGAGAAGAAAGAGATGATGGTGGATAAAATTTAACTTTCTACAAAGGGAGAAGAAAGAGAGATAAGAATGTATGGGCTGAGAACAGGTGAACAGAGTTACCAAGGACATGCATGGAAAGTAAAGAAAATGAGGGGAAAAAAATATGTCTATAAGAAAATATTTTATTGATGAATTTTTATTCATGGATCTTATTTGGATGCTAGAAAGTGGGAAAAAAATTGTAGATATATTAGGTGTTGTGTTATCAACTTTCTTTAAACTTCATAAATTTTCTCTTCATTCATTTTATTATTCACTTTTAACATTTATCCAAACTGTTAAGAAAGAAAGTGCATATGTGTTGAAATACCACTTTTATTTTTCAATCAACTTTAAATTGTCAAATAAGAAAATAAAAAATAAAAAGTACAATCACTTTTCAACATTATTCACTTTCCATTCACATTATGATTGTCAAACAAATTATAATGAATGAATTTATATCATTTTAGTATAGATATTTTAATCATGTCTGTCCTATAAATTATCATATATTAAGTCATAAAAATTATTTGAGGGGAAAAATCAGCTTACATGCCATGAAGAGGATCTACAGTATATTCAAAAGAAAAGGCCAATCATGGAGGCAATTTGATAGTGCCCTGTTGTCTGTGGGGCCCTCAACCTGGTTATTTTTTCCCCTTAGTCCTGACCAAGACATTGTGTCTCCACAAATTGACAAATGAATGGTGTGATTGATTATGAGCTCCACTGAGTCATCCATGTGGCTCCATAATAGGATAAAAGGAGAGAGACAAGTAGAGAGAGAAGGAAAGATGTCATTAATTATGTGTGCATATGACAAAAACTTGTCATTAGGCTATTTATTAGGTTAAGTGTTTGTATCATGATTCATTCATGGCATAATTAATATGTAAGAAGTTCAGTTTTTTAGTGTTATGGTCTATGATAATGATAATGACCATTAGTGTTTGGGCATAATTGATTCAATTCCATTTTGACTCACTCCGATAACATTTATCTCATTTTTTTCCCGTCTTATTCTTTTTACAAAGAGAATATGCAGGTTGTCGCAGGACATAAGTATATATGAGGTGGAGGCTTTTCAAAATCCATCTTAATCATCTACTATATGAATTAGACCTAGGGCCTTGTACGTGTAGGTTTCAACTATATAAAAAAGGAATATGTATTTACATCTAAATCTTAGAGTACAAAATTATAAGTCAATCTTCATGGCAATTTCTAGATTTTTTATGTAGTGAAATTAAGTTTAAAATTGTATCAGAGTAGTTCAGGTTTAAATATTGTCGGACATACATCTATTAGCAGGTTTCAAAAATAACATCACTATATAACATGACTCATGTTTCAGCCTGTTAATGCTATGGATCACACAGTCAATTAGTTTAGGTTGTCAGATGATTAGGGTCCTCTAACTCCTCTGGATGTCCAAACCGGAAAATCCCTGAGATAGCCTGCACATGTCACAAATCGTGAGAGGTTGGGGTTGGATCCCCGGTGGTTCCTCCGACGGTCAAGTTAGTGGATAATCTTGAGTGGGGAAGTAAAAATTAAACTTGTTAGTTCCTTGATTTTGATGATGTTGTAACAAACAATTTATAACTAATCTTGTTTGTCTAGTGTTTGTGTTTTCATGTTTATTCTAGGCAAACAATGTGTTGGAGGTTGGATGGACTTGCGCCTACACGATCATATCCATTGGAGGATGGGAGGAATAGTGGAGTGAAGCAATGCAATTCAAGTCAAGATTTAAGATCAAGCTTCATCCGCAACCAAGACAAGCTTATTGTAGATCTCAAGCTTGGGTACATTAGTTTAGGTTTATACTTGTGTGTTTATACTTAGAGCTCAAGATTCATACACACACACATTTATTTTGATTTATCACCGTTTTAGATTATAGACTTAATGACATGATTTTATATCTTTTCTCAAGTTTATAAATCCATTGGAAAGTATTTCAAAACGTGTTTGAAAAAAAAAATCTCAAGTTTATATCTTTTCAAACATGCACGAACATGCACGCATACACACTTTTTTGCTTCTATTGCAAAACAAGTTAAAATTGAGAATTTATTGTATTCATGGTTTATTGACTTGATCACATTAATTTATATCTTATATAAAATCCATAACCAAATCACAATATCTCAATACTTGTTCATGTTCAAAATCATGCTTTTCACATATCATTATTTTTCATGCTTTTGCAAAAGAATTGGGTTTTAACAATTGGAAAATGCAATTTGAAAAATTTCTTCGTTTACATGTTTATCTTTATATATAAAAATATTTCCCAATTTTACTAATTTTGGAGTTGTTTTGTCATTTTCAATTGAATTTACAAAAGAAGTTTTCAGCTTTTTAGAACTGCTTATTTGTGTTCAAATAATTATTTCTCACAAATGGGAAGTGATATTTCAGAAATTATTTTTGTAACATGTTTATCTATATTTTATAACCTTCCCTAAATATTTCATAATATTTGGAGTTGATTTACTATGTCAAATTGATTTTACATTGTCAAGCATTTTAGCAGTTTTCAGAATCTGAAATATCTGTCTGAAACAATTATTTATCACAAATGGAAAGTGATATTTTAGAAATTCTTTCTCTAAAATGTTTATCCACATGTTTAGAAATTTTTCTCAAAATTTCATGATTTTGGAGTTGATTTGTTATTTTTAATTAATTTTACAAAACCAGATATATGAATTTTCGAATCTTTGGATTTTGGGGTATTTTGTCTTTTCACCTATAACGGCTAGTAACGGCTAGTTTTTATTTTTGAGTGTTTTGCTGGTTGTTTTTGGGGTTATTTCATGAGCCTATATATACCTCATGCCCCCATTCATTTCTAACTAAGAAAGAATGTTTTAAAAGAAGTTTAAGAGAGTTTTTAAGATTTGTTTAAGAGTGTTTAAGGCATTCAAGTCTTATTTCAAGTTTATTTTGTGGAGCAAAGTTTTACAAGAGGAAGAGGAGATCATTCTTTGGTGGTTGAGCTTTCACTCATCTCTCTTTAACTCTTGATCTTTAGAGAAGTGTTTCTAAACTCTTTCTAGCTTTACATTTATTTATTTGTTAATCATTTTTATTAAAGCTAGATTTTAATTGAGTTTAGTTTTAATTAAATCTCATTGTTACACACACCCACTTGAGCTTATAGTATTTTCATACATAGTATATTGGGGTTGTGAGAGTTTGTAACATTGAGTTGTGCTTAATTGAGTTCTCATCCATAGAGAACAAACATTTGTATTTGTGAGCTTTAATTGTGAGATCACATTGTATTACACTAGTACACCGAGAGGAGTGTGTGGTGAGAGACGGGGTTGTCCCAAGAGGAGTGGCGTCGGTAGTAAAGCCTAGGGAGAGGTGGTAAATCCGAGCACTTGAGGGAGACACGAACTAGAGACCAACACTTGAGGTGGTAGTTAGTGTAAGTACATTGTGAGTGATTGTAAAGTTTTCGGTGAGCTAGAAAACCGAGATAGTGTGGTGTAAGCGTTATTGGTGGCGTAGAAACCGGTTGATATAGTGGAGATCTCCTCGAGGTGAGGAGCGGGGACGTAGGTCGTGGGATGACCGAACCTCGTGAACATATTATTGTGTTTGAAGTTTGCTTGGCGCATTCATCTTGTTCATCTTTATTGCCTTGCTTTCATTTATTTTATCTCCCTATCTTATTTACACTTGTTTACTTTTGTTTACTCTTTGTGTATATTATATATCCTTGCATATTATTCTTTGTATATCATACTTGCTAGGATATATATTTGTTAATTAGTTTTAATTTGGCATTAATTCGGATTAGATTAGCATATTGCCCTATTCACCCCCCTCTAGGGCAATTTCAAAACTAAATGCTCTAAGATGGGTTTTTAGTGTGTGAAAAATTACTTACCTTGGTCTGTAAACAGCTCCCCTATTTATAGTAAGGGGTAGTTTGGTAACTTTAGTCGACGGACAGCTCACGGCTGAGCCAGCTTCTGCCTCATAAGTGTTGATAGACAAGAGGATGAGGGTCATTGCAACTAGGCATGGGCCGGCAGCTGAGTCAGACCCACCTTTACAAGTGTCGTCACCTAGGTGGATAAGGTCGCGTCGACATTAAATGCGAGATGACGGGAGGCACGTGGTACGACGTGTCTTAAAGATCGACGAGCTTAGAGAATTGATGGCTAGGATCTTGTATTTAATACAGCGGTGACCCCTCGTGGGCGGGAGGCTCGAGGCACGGTGTCGTCTTCCTATTCCAGGTGGCGTGCCGAATAACACCGTCTTTCGAGTCGACCTTGCGAGGTCGGCGGTGAATTGGCCTAGCAGGTTGCCCGTGGGGCCAACATCTTTGAAGGGGTTGGATAGGATCATCCTTCGACTTGGCTTAGCGTTTACGCTATCGCGGCGACATGTACCGCCTCGCGAGTCGTCCTCGCAAGGAGTCGACGAAGGGGGCGGCTGAACGAATCATCTGCCGAGTCGACCCAGCGGGTGCCGAGATGCCGGCAAGTCCCGCCTCATGAGTCGTCCTTGCAGGGAGTCAGCAGAGACGTTTTGGCTTCGAGAGCTAGATCTAACGATTGAGGCCGTCTTTCGAGTCGGCCAATACGCTGGTTCAGGCCATCTGGAGGTGGATTAACTGAGCCCAGCCCCTAATGCGGGATACTTGTTTGCTACTAATCACAGATTAGTATTTGGATGATTCGAAGGGTTATAACACAACCGATAAAAAGAATGTCCAACTTGCAACATTTGTATGTTAGAATATAAAACTATAGCTCTCAACCCTTGTCACAATTTAAGATTCTTGGTGCAGTGGAATGATAGTAACCCGACTTCAAATTCTACCAAGCACATATTTACCATGGATTTGAGATGGTAATATCGCATACAATATTAGTCAAGTTGGCTCGTCCATAAAGAGGGACCTTCAATATGGGAGGACATGTTACAATATTAAAATATAACCCTCAGTTATTACCTTGATTTTAGAGTTTTTGGTATAATGGAGTTGTCTTTAAGGATGTCATCACGACCAAAAATCTCTCAGTTCACTAGCTAGTGATCTCTTTATTGATTAATTAAGGATTCGGATACTCTCCACTACCAAAAAAGTAGTAGAGACACTACTACTTAATCATAATCATTGATTATCTAGTGGATGGTTATAATTTTTTCTTTGATTGCAAATTAGGAATGAGTGCAATACACGAGTAGGGTGTGTGTTAGATTTACAATGTATTATAATCAATCATTAGATAATTAATAGTTGTGATTAAAAGTAGTGGTCTCTCTACTACTTTTTGCGTAGTAGAGAGAATCCAAATTGATTACAAAATTAACTTTCAGCGACAATTTTGATCCTGTCAACTAATTGGCAGAATAAAGAGTCCTCTCATCTGCATTTCTAAATAAAGAAAATGGCAAAATCATATTAATCATTAATTACTTATATTGCTATAAATACTCAATCTAGCGTAATGTAAATACTCAATCTAGGAAACTGTTAAAATATGTAACATGTGGTATACGGAATGCAAACTAGTAGACCATGCAATTGAAGCTGTAGATAACACTATTTAGCATAAACTATGTATTATTTGTCCATTTTATCCGCAATTCACAAATAACATGTCAAATCATTAAAAGCTTAAATTTTAAGGGACTTTTTTTTTCTTTTATTGTTCATGAAATTAAAAGTATCATCATTGTAAGTGTGTCGCCTGCTCATTGGACTAAAGAATTCATGATGATCTTGGCGATGATGAATTTTCTTTTGGTGTCACTTTGGCTATTCATGACTACAATAAAGTTGTGTGTGTATAGATCCTAAAACGCATAGTTCACACTACTCAGCACTAACTTGTCTTATACCTTTTATATGACGTCATGGCTAAAATAATCTCAAGTAGTACTTAGCAATATTGATGTATCTATCACACTAGTCCAATGAAATGAATAGGAGTTGTCCCCTTCATGAGACTAGTTAATTGGAGAATACCAAATGCCTATGACTTTCATAAGAAAATTTAACAAATATCTCAAGAAAATAATATTTGCATGTAACCCATCAGAGATAAGTTCTAGTATGCATCAATTTAGCATATGTCTCATGACATTAGCACTTGCTCAGCTTGCTAGTCCAGAGAAAGAAACATGAAGTAAAAAAACACATAATTGAGAAGGCCAGGTTGATTAGCGAGTGCCCATTGGCCTAATTGTGTTTAATATTATACTTAACTAAGTTAAAAATAATTTTAAGCATGAATGAGGATTCTGTTAGATGATGTACTTTGGAGGCATATATTTCAACCTTCAAGCAATGATAATATAACAACTTGAGCTTAAAAAAATATCAGTCTACCTGTCACCTAAAGTAAGTTGAAAGCTTGCACTCAATAACTATTTGATATCCAATACTTAGTTAAATATTGATTTAAAAAATAGGCATTTGGTGATCAATTATTAATGTTATGAAGACCAAAGGAAGATAGACAGCTAGCTGTCTAATTAGTTGACATACCATTTACAATAAATAAAATCTTCCATGTTATGGCCATAGATTATTTTTATTAAAATATTCAAAGATTTGGATCATAGAACTATGATTTAAACAAATACTTTATAAAAGGCAGTTATTCTATTGCTTAACAAAGGCATATCAGATTTCTGATAGAGTCATAGAGAACAAAATTATCCAATGCTTTTGGGGAAAGCTACATTGCTGGTTTAAAACAAGCCTCAAAGTATAGTCTATGATACAATGCATATGAGATAAATTAATTAATACAATCGCTGGGGGTGGGCAGAATTTCTAACAAGTAATATATTGCCATATATGTATTAAATTTTTGGATAAATTTCACTAAATCCACAATAAGTTTGGGCCTTTGCCACTTAACCCCCAAAAAGTTCGAAGCTTTCACTAAACCCCCATTAAGCTTGGGAACTTTAGAAAACTCTCCTCAACATTTTGATATTTTTCACTTACGCCAATGACTACTTTATGATGTCTATGCGATTAATATTCTCTGTTTGGGAAATCAAGGATATGGACTTACATCGTTATAAGGGTTAAGTAAAAAAGATAAAAATATTTTGGGGATTCTCTGAAATTTCCAAACCCATTAGGAGTTTAATGAGAGTTTCAAATTTTTTAGGGATTTAAGTACCAAAAGGCCAAACTTATCTGAGGTTTAGTGAAATTTACCATTTTCAGCAAATAGGGACCCAGACACGTATGTTATAACTCAATAATCATGTTTATGAAAATGATTGCAGACTGGGACTAAATTTGAATATTATAGTCAGAAAGAAACGAGTTTTCTCTTAATTTTTAACATTTGTGACACCTACATGTTTTGGATATTTTTACCATTGAGTACATACTTATACCTTTTTCTTTTCAACAAACATATCTATGCATATGTATGTGTGAATAAATTAATAAAAGGATAAATAAACCTTTTTTTCCTTTTGTAAATAATTAAGAAAGGAAAGTTCATTGGCCATAAGGCCAATAAACACATGTATTCCATTTCCATAATAAACCCAACATAAAAAGTGTGCTTACCTTTCAATTCTTCTCCTCTACAAGTCTCTATCCTTCACTGGTCAATTTGACAAGTGAGTGGACTGTTTTAATGTCATAACAAGGGATTTAAGAGCCAACTACCTAAAGCAAGAAAGGTGATTATGATCTACAACTAGCAAGGCAATAATACTTAAAAAATCTTATAATTTTATTTGTCTTCTAAGAAGCTAAAATAGTTGTCGGAATCCAATAACAAAGTGGTCTCTCTCCCTCAAACAAAACAAACATATCCAATTGATGTTGCAATTGATGGGCCCTACCCCCATTTTTGCATGCTTAAGGTCATCTCCCATGACCAAAGGGAATTGCATTGGTCTTCATGCAAATTTAAGTTTCAAATTGGTTGCTAGTGTAGCTAAAAACTAAGGGTAGATACCGTGAGTCAATAACAGTGCCCCCAAATAAAAATTGAATTTGCTGCTGATATAGTGAGGATATTTTTGTATTTTTGGTGTTGTAGAAAAAAAACCAATACATGCTACAACATATCTTCAATCGCCTATTATTCACTGTATTCAGGAAAAAGAGGATTAGAAACATCATGGAGGCGAGATTACGATTTGAGAGATCAGTTGTAATCGTTTATTGATTAATAGCAAAATCTTGTCTGGTTGTACTCCAAGGATGTAAAAATAACCGCATCGACTATAAAACTCTGTTAAATCACTATGTCTCTCTGTGATTGTTTCTCTGATTTTCTTTCTTTTTATTATTACCAATTCGTGATTATAATTTTTTCGCTGCGTTGCTAACACAAAATAGTAGGATAAAGTGTAAGATATTTAAGTGCTCATTAGCCAACTAAAAGCTCTACTCTCCTCTTTTTAAATACTACAATAGTGAGTTGAACTAAAAGCCTATTAGCCTTTTCCCTCTTTTGTCCTCTCTTGTTCTTCACAGCAGACGATTTGGTGAACACCTCATGAACTGGCCACCCCACGTGCCAACGCAACAGACACGTGAGAGTGAGGGGCATAAAAGAAGAGGAGGAGGTGACCACACTCCCATGTGAGGGGCTCTCTCATCTCTGACACAAGAGCAACAAGCACAAACAACAACAAAAACAAATTAAAAGCTGAGCAGTCCCATTCAGGTACCACGCTGCCCCCACGTCCCCATGCATGCGGTCGGATCACCTCCCCTCCCCATGTGCTACACACCACTATATACTCAAAATTTTTACTCTCCTATGAAAAATTTCGAAGTGATAACCTTTTGATTTTTTACATTAGGTATGCAATGTAAATACAAGAAACGCAAATAAAATTGCCTAATTGTCCTTGAACCACGTGATTGTTCGCGGTAAAAGTTGGTTTGTTATTCATTGCTCGTTTGAACTCGTTAATGCGAGCCGTTGGCTACAACAAAATTCAAACAAAGAAAATGCCTTTTATTTCGCGCTTACAATGAAAACGAAAATTACAACTTTCTTCCTTTTGTGAACAAACACGAGGATCTCTATTTTACGGATCCCGCTTGCGTGGGTTCTTTCTGTCTTAGGGGACTTTTATTCGTCCGTGGACCACCGCGCAATTCCGATCCAGGTGGAAACCCGGGTTCTGGAACTACAGACGTGAAGGGGCTCGTTTCACGAAGGAAACGACGCACCTGAGGGGATCACACTCACGAAGGAGAGGATCGCCTTCGGGGATCGCACTCACGAAGGAGAGGATCGCCGGAGCGGGTGAGATCTACTAGGAGAAATCACAGGCCCGTCACGTAGCCGAGCCGGTTAAGCTTACCTCGCGGTTTGTAGATCTGACGTGCTCGCCGGTGCTCGGGACTGTGCGTCGACGGCTCGTGGATCTCGCGAGGGCTCTCTCAAGAATATCAGAAAATCCAATCTCCAAAAATCCAGCCCCTGAAACTGAGCACCCCCACTATTTATAGGAAAACAAGAGGGAGAGGGGGTTTATTGGCCGGCCGGACACCAAACGGTGTCCGGGTTTCGGCCGAACGCCGTTTGGCTTCTCGGTTTGGTTTGGTTTCTCGGACTTTTCCGTGACGTCCATTCCGATCTTGTCGTCGTCGTTCTAAGTCCGTGCTTGGTTCACTTGATTGGTTTCATCCCGTCAACGGTTTAAGTGACGATCGGTCGGTGTTCAAATCCGATCTTGTTGACGTTCGAATCCGATCGATCTCGTTGAAGCTTTGCTTGTTGGATTCATTCCATAACACGTAGCCTCGTTGATTCGTACGCCTTGTTGACCCACTTCATGTGTTCGCGGACCCGCTTTACGCGTTTGCGGCATAGTCGATCGCCGGTGTTTGTCGGATGGGTTGTTGGTTGTTAACCCACCGTCACGAGTTTCGTTCGGGTATTGATAAGCAATTTTTAATGCCTACAGTGATAAGACCAAAGTAACAGAACTTAAACGAAATGATAATGAAAACATTGATATTGGTATAGGAAACAAAATATGTTTTGAAAAGTCGGCCTAGGAAAAAGCAATTATTAATCTGATGTTTAGATGGTCTGTGCTCATATAAATAGCTTTAGGCAATCAAATGTCATATGAAAAAGTTGTTTTATAAGATTAATTCTACAGAGCTAGCTGTTAAATCATAATAAGTAGGAGTGGAAACGAACCCAATTCGAATCGAATTCTACAGTATTTTTAATCGGTTAATATTAGACTATTCAAAATATGTATTCAAATTTTGAAACAAATAAAAAATGTGTATTCAAATTCGATTCGACCGGTGTTTGAATATTCAGACAACTGTTCGCAAATATTCATTAACAGTTTTATATAGTATTTTGTGAATTATTCAGTTCATATTTGATAAATATTTGATCGATAAACGTTGTCATATCCTTGTCTTATAATGCATCAAACATGATACAACCAATGAGATGCAACCTAGTGATAAATGTAATAGTCACAATTCACAAATCAAAAACTACTTATATGAGGTCACATATGAAATATTTTTTAGAAGGCATAGAAAATATAATAACTAAATTTTATATGTGTATAATGTAACATAAAAGCGAAGAGTTTATTAAACCAACGAATCTAATATACATGCATGAATGGTTAAATTATATTCGTTTATGAATCAAGTACTAAAAATTATCCGTTTATTTTAAATAAACTATCGCATCGAATATGACAGAATACTTAAGCGAATAAATATCGAACTATTTGTTAAATATTAGATTCGTTCCGCCCCTAATAATAAGTGCTCTGGGTTGAAGAGTGCTGATCGTGTCTACACGGGCACCGGTTGAAGAGTGTCCACGTCAGACATTGGCATAATTAGACTGCTCTAGTAGTTGGACTTGGACCGTAGGATTGCAATATCCTAGCTTCAATATATAAGATGTGCAAAAGATTAACTACAAATGCATTTAGGAGATATACCTCCATAAAAATCACCTCTTTGATAGAATTTCAATTTCTCGAATAAGAGCAGTTGATGATGAAGTATAGAAGCTGGCTTATCAGCTAATTCTTTACTCATCATTAATATTTTAAGTCTCTATTTGCATCGATATATAAATATTGTAACAAACAATAGTATTAATTAACATTAACTATTTTTTCTAAGGAAACTATTTTGGCTATGTATGGGCCAACACAGCTCCAAAGTGCCCGTGGATTTTGTTCGCGATGAAGCAATAGAAAGAGATTGTGATTGAGGGGACATCCACTCTCACTTCCCTCTTCTATCATTTCTCTCTCTCTCTCTCTCTCCTCTTTCATTTCATCTATTTCAGTGAAGTAAATCAGAATCTCTCTCTCTCTCTCTCTCTCTCTCTCTCTCTCTCTCTCTCTATGGAGATAGTAAAATGACAAGAGATGGCATAAAAAGCTAGAATGAAACAAACACCAAATTAGGCTTGGATTTGATTTGAATGTCCCCTTTTATAATAATAGTTTTGAGTTCTTGGTAACATGATGTTATTCTCTTTCTTCACGTGGCTATATCAATATTTATAGACATTACAAGAAAAAAGAGCCATTAAAACATAATATTAAGGCTTAATTGCATTTAAATATATTAAGGCTTAATTGCATTTAAATATTTTATAGTTTCTCCTACTTTGCACTTATATACCCTCACTCATTTATGGCAGTAATTATAGATGCTAAAGTTTTTAAATTTGCACTTATATACCCTCACTTGTTCGGTGAACTCAAAGCCTAATAAGCCCCTACACTTTACTCTACTTTTCTAAGAGCCCTTAAACTCTTATTTCAATTTATTAAGCTTCTAAGCTTTATTCTACTTTTCTAAGAAGCCTTCAATCTCTTATTTCAATATGTTAAGCCCTAAAGTTTTTATTTTCATTCTATTTAGTCACCATGGTGGTTTACAACCCCAAACGGCAAAGTATTATTTTCAATTAGACTAGAACTGAAGCATTATAAAAATAAACTTCTATATTTTTATTGGAATATGAAAAGCAGGTGTAAATTTTGATGAAAGTTTAATGAGGTTTATTTTTTCTTTTAGCTAAACCTTATGGAGGAATTATTGAATTTTTTCCTTAACTAATTTATAATAGGGTTTTTACATCAAAACCACCTTTACTTTTACTCAAATTGATACTTAACACCTTTAAAGTTTTTTTTAATGTATACCACCTTTACTTGCTAACATATTTTGCAATGTCACGTCTAATCCAGTTTTCAGCCAAAAAAATACGCGAAATGACCATTTTACCCCGCCATTTTCTTATTTTTTTCATCTCCTTCCTCACAAGTCCTAACCCTAGCCTCATCATCCTCCTCTTCTCCTTGTCTTCCCTCTCCCTCCTCCCCCAACTCCCCTCCCCCTCTCTCTAGTCCTCCCTCTTCCTCCCCGACCTCCCACTCTCTCATTCCTTCCCAAGTGGGAACTAGGATTAGGGTTGGGTGTGGGGGAGGTGGCGGCCATGGGTTAGGGTTAGAGTTTTGGGGGAGGTGGCAGTCATGGGTTAGGCTAGGGTTTTGAGGGAGGTGGTGGCCATGGCTTAGGGTTAGGATTAGGGTTTATAGAAGAGGAGGATGGAGGAAGCTAGGGTTAGGGGTTGGAAGAAAGAAGATGGGGGTAAAATGAAAATATCTAATTTTTCGTAGGTGAACAGTAAAAAAAGGCGTGACATTGCAAACATGTTAGCAAGTAAATGTGGTTTACATCAAATTTTTTTAAAAGGTGGTAAGAATCAATTTGGGTAAAAGTAAAGGTGGTTTTGATGTAAAACCCCTTTATAATAATAATCCTCCTCCCTCCAACAAAATTTATAATAAAACTATTATGCCCTTCTATAGTTATGTTGAACCCTCATTAGAGCTAAATAGAATGAAAGTAAAAACTTAAGGAACCTAATAGATAGAAATAAGAGTCTACATGCTTCTTAAAAAGCAAGAAAAAATTTAAGGGCTTAATAGAAAAATAGGGTAAAATTTTTCACCTTAATAAACTTTGAGTTTCTCCTTTGGCAGCACCACTCCATTATAGTAAGGGCTAAAAGGGTTATATACTTATATCTCTAACACTATCATTAATCCAATCAAATTCATAATTTCTCGAGAATTGAAGCATGTTAGGAAGTAGGAACTCGAGATCAATGGAGGGTATAAACAAAGAAAAGTGAGTGACCCACAAAAAAAAAAAAAGAGAAAACCTCAAGAGAGAGAAACATTAGGGTTTTTGGGCCTCTCCCCCTTCAATACCCAGCCCTCACAAATTCCCCACTTTCCTTGCTCCCCCCTTTCCCCTTTCCTTTTTTCTTTCCTCCCTTTCCAAACACAAAATATTTATTAAAAAAGAAAAAAAAGAAAAAAAAATAAAAGTATAGAGAGAGAGAGGGGGGAGAGGGTAAGAACAATTAAAAGAAGAAGTGAAGGAAGAGTCGCCACTCTTTCTCTCTCGCTCCCTCTCTCAAAAAAATCAAATGGACGCTTACGAGGCGACCCGGGTGGTGTTCTCGAGGATCCAGTCCCTGGACCCGGACCACGCGGCCAAGATCATGGGCCTCCTCCTGCTCCAGGACCACGGCGACAAGGAGATGATCCGCCTCGCCTTCGGCCCAGAGTCCCTCCTCCACTCCCTCATCCTCAAGGCCCGCCTCGACCTCGGCCTCCCCCTCCCCTCCCGCCTCAACCCTCCCCCTCCCCTCTCCATCTCCTCCCCCTCCTGGGCCCCCCCCGCCGACTCCGACGACTTCCCCCCCGACCTCAACCTCGACATGGCCTGGGACCCCCACCTCCGCCGGAGCTTCTCCTCCGGCGCCGGCGACCTCGCCCTCTCCTCGCCGGAGGGCCCCGGCTTCGGCTGGAAGCCCTGCCTCTACTTCGCCCGGGGGTTCTGCAAGAACGGCAGCAGCTGCAGGTTCCTCCACGGCCTCAACGAGGACAAGCTCGACGCCGCCATCGACGAGCAGCGCCGCCGCCTCGCCGCCGCCGGCGGGTTCCCGTACTCCCCGGCCGGTAGCTTGCCGATGTCCCCGTCGTCGCCCATGAACCAGAGGTAGATGACTGGAAGATAGCTGGTTTAAAGTTTTTGACGATGGGTTTCTTGAGTTTTTCCGATTCATTTTGATTTCAGGGCGGCTGCGGCGGCGGCGGCGGCGCTGATGCTCGCCGGAGACGAGAGCAGGTTCATGGGCCGTTCGAGGATCGACCGGAGCGAGTTTGCTGGGATGGTGAACCCTGCGTCGAGGCAGATTTATCTCACTTTTCCTGCTGATAGCACTTTCAGAGAAGAGGATGTCTCCAATTATTTCAGGTTTGAAAAAAAAAAAAATTTAAACTTTTTGATGCTTTGATTGTTGTTTGGGGTTAAAGTTGATTTGGGTTTGTGTTGTTTTTGTGTAGTATTTATGGGCCAGTTCAAGATGTGAGGATCCCTTATCAGCAAAAGAGAATGTTTGGGTTTGTGACTTTTGTGTATCCTGAGACTGTGAAGCTGATCTTGGCAAAGGGGAACCCTCATTTTGTTTGTGATGCTAGAGTTTTGGTGAAGCCTTATAAAGAGAAAGGAAAAGTCCCCGACAAGTACAGGCAACTCTCTCTAGTTACTTTGATTCTTCTTGCTCTGATCAAAATCTGATCTTTTTCTGTAAATTCCTGAAAAGTTTGCTTCTTTGGTTCATTCTCTTCAGAAAGCAGCAGCAGGGTGAAAGAGGGGATTTTTCTGGGTGTACTACTCCTACTGGTTTAGATTCCAGAGACCCATTTGATCTTGGTGAGAAACTGACAATACCCACTTTTCAATTTTTGATTCTTTTTCTTGTTTATTTTTCCAAAATGGGCAATTTAAGAAGAAGATGAAGATACCCAGTTCCCAAATTTTTGTTTTTTGTATTTTTTTTTTACTGAAATTAGTGCTTTTATATCAGGAGCAAGAATTATGTACAGCAATGGAAACAACAGTCAAGAAATGCTTTTGAGGAGAAAGCTGGAAGAGGAGCAGCAAGCATTTGAACTGCAGCAAGCAATAGAAATGCAAGGGAGGAGATTTATGGGCCTTCAGCTGCTAGATTTCAAGAACAGAAGCCCAGCTATTTCAAGCCCAACAACAATCACCACTGCCCCTTCTAATGACAGGAGCTCTGAAGAATCTCCAACTGAAGGCAAGTATTTAATGATTTGATTTATTTTTGAAATGTTTTGAAAAAAAATTTTCCCTAATTTTGATTTTTGCTGTTTGTAGACAAGAGCCCAAGCTTTGTTTCCTCTGGTGGAGAGCAGCAGCAGGTGAAGGCAGTCAATGCAGCTGATGATAAGGAGGAATCTGGTAGCCCCAATGAAGATAGTGATTTCCAAGAAAGGTAATGAATTAATTAAATAAATAAAATTAAAAGCTTGAGAAAATGCTTTTAAATTTGACCACTTATAGGCACTAATAAATGCTTTTAAAAGCTACTCATAACAAAAAAAGGATGAATTTGTGCACTCATTGGAAAGCAAAAGGGGAAATAAAAGTGTCTTTGTTACTCTTTGTTTTGGTTGGTCAAATGAGGCCATTCCTTTTCTTTCCAACTTTTCTTATATTATGTGATTAATTATGGAGAAAATTATATTACAAAAAGCCTTTGTCTATCAGGATTCATTGTCGTTTATTACATTTTACTAAAGTCTCCTCATCAATCATGATCTTCATTATGCAAAGATAATGTTGAAATATATAACAAATGGCATCACATGACTATTACATTAGCACTATTGTTGACAAGCTTTTTGTTGAGTTTGATAAATTGTAAATGGCTTTTGTTTTACAATAAACATGATACAAATATTCTCCAATTTATTATTAAAAAGCTCTAATATTTCTCATATTCAGTCATTTCATTAGAATCATCCATTTACTCATCTAAGACTTACTTCTTTTTTTTTTCTTTTCTTTTTTGTGTCTTTTTTGCAAGCTATTTCCAAGTACACATCCTCTGCACTTTGCCTTTTTTTTCCTTTCTTATAACAAAATGGGCTAAAGCCCCTCTTTATCCTCAACAAATCTATGAAAATGTACTGGTTTTACACTATAATATAATATATCCAAAGTTCATATTTAGCCTTATCATTTTAATTTCCTTATTTTGAGCAGCGTGGAGCATAATTTGCCTGATAGTCCTTTTGCATCACCAACCAAAGCTTCTTCCTTATTTGCTGGGGATCCGTTCTCTGCTGCTTCAGCATTCTCTTCAGTTCCAGCTCACAGCAATGGCAATGGCAATGCCAACAACCTTGTTCCCTCCACTCTTGATGTGGCTTCCTTCAAGTCTTGCTTCTTCCAAACACCAAGGTACTGTGACTAGCTTCAAAAATAGAAATTATAATAGAAAGTTCCTTGCTTTTTCATATAATGTTTCTTTTAAAATCCTTGACAGTTAGGTGATTATGTTAATATCCATATGATGCCATATTTCTCTATTTTTCAATAGTTTCCTTACATAAAATGATGGAAAGATGAGTATTTTCTACCTATTAGAAGTTTTTCTTCGAAAAATATTTGGAAAGTGACTAATGTGGCAGACATTCATACCACTACAGTCTAGATCATCAACATATTCAAATCATAATTGATAGATTCCAGCACGGTTCAGTCCTGATGTACTTATTAAAAAGATGCTCTTTTTTAGTCAAGTATCTAAATGCCAAAGATGATAAGAAATGTTTTTTTTAATTTATATATTTAAGTATTGATGAGAAACATTTGTTTGTCAGGTTGTCATCTGGTCATGGAGCTGTTGGACTGTAAAGAGTGATGCTAGCCTTCTCAGTAAGAAATTTGAACATTATTCCTGCAATCAATTGATTCTCAATTCAATTTTCTAACCTATTACTAATACCACTCTCATTGTTACTTTGTGCAGGAAAGAAAGAAAAGAATGAAAGAAGAAAGTTTAAAGGTAGGAAGAAAGAAGAAATTGTAGTTATACCCCCCTTAGGCTTATAGTAGTTCTTTTTTACCCCCTCAATATCTAATGTCTAGCTATAGAGAAGCCCCCTGTTGTTATATAAGAAAGAAAGAAGGAAGAAGTGCATATTTTCTTCTTGACTCTATAAGTGAATATTTACCAAGTTACTAGAAGTATTAATATTGTTACTAGTTATTACTAGATAGGTACTATTATTAGGGACCAACCTGCCAACAACCAGCAAGATACAGAAACTTGAAAGAAGTGAATGCAAGAGAGGACAGAGAAAAAGGCCAAAGTTTACCTACTGAAAAGGGAAGATGAGCTGAGGAGAGGACCACTCTTTGAGAAGAAGATGAGGGCTCAAGATGATGCTGATGCTGATGATGATGTATAAATACAAGTATTATAAATTCTCTCACATGTGTACACTGTTTATTTCTCTATTGTAGGAGGTGACAAAAGTTTAAAGGAAGAAAGGAAACTAGAAAGAAGTGATATTGCACTCTCTCTCTCTCTCTCTGAAGTTTTTACCCATGAAACACTAAAGTTTTATTTAGGGGTTTTTACGTAAATATCTCCCAATTCATCTATATAAGCAAATTTACTTTCCAAATCTAGATATTTACAGATTTATCCCCATTTTACTGCATTGAGCTAAAATATTACCTTAAGGTGTATTTCGAAGATACTAGCAGCATCATGGTCTGACCTTCCAAAGACAGCAATCTCATCATTGACAGCGTGTACGGACGGTTTCTTGCATATTTTAGCTACAGTTATAGTTGCACTGCTTTGTCTACAGTTTAGAGTTGCACTGCTTTGTCTGAGCCACAAATAGTATTCCTCAATCGAGAGGATTGAACAATTATCGTTTATATTCAAGAAAATACAACGGTTCAATTCTTGATGTACATGATCAGAAATGACGACGTAATAATGAAAACAATATTTAGGATGTCATTGATCCGCATACATATTTGGAAAATGAGAACGGGGACAAAACTTAGAAGAACTGCACATAAGAAGAGCTTCTTTCAGTAATAAAATAAAGCTTCAGAGGGTATCATACAGACTAAATCTTCATGTCTGGCAAAATGATCTTCATAAAACTCTATGTCCCAAGTATTAATTACTCAAAAATCGAGGTTAATCATCGTCTTTGAATTCCCTGGTTAGTAACAAAAAATAAATGAACCTAGTCAGCGTCTATCGAAAAGATGAAGGGTGGATTTATGATGAAACTTTTTCTATTTTGTAGAATGTTAAGATGAACCTCTAATGGTTGAGAATTATTTCATAAATAAATGAGAGGGGATGGAGGCAGAGCCTTTTTTTTTTGTGACAAGTAGACCTCTTGATGGTAAAAGGATACAAAAGTTTCTCTCTAACCTAAATGAGACAATGTAATACCTGCGATCAAGATAGCGAGGCTGAATTCCTGTGCCTTGGCAAGTGGTGCAGGTTAAAGAACCTGCACCATCGCAGTTGATGCATTTTGAGACTTCAGTTTCACCTCCACCAAGAACAACAGTCACGTTACCGGTGCCCGTGCAAAATCTGCATTGTT
Organism: Asparagus setaceus; assembly: GCA_012295165.1. Classification (NCBI taxonomy): domain Eukaryota; kingdom Viridiplantae; phylum Streptophyta; class Magnoliopsida; order Asparagales; family Asparagaceae; genus Asparagus; species Asparagus setaceus. Next base: position 5,304,259 of record CM022704.1, on the reverse strand, counting down.
CTGGAAAATTCAACTGTTTCTATTTAATGTCATGTGTATATTTCTCTCAATATCACTCAAATGATTGACATCTTACCAAGCACAGGTGTTGAATTTAGCAGTGATATGTCTAATATGAACTAGTAGAGAATCTAGAGATTGATTATGCAACATGGAACTTTAAATAAAATCATGCATCGAGTGTGTTAGGTTCTATTCTTCCATTAAGCATACCGAACTGCGTTTTCAAGAGGATCCTTCCTTTTGATTCTGTGAACAGATCTGTGCCATGAAATTAGTCATATTACTACTATAAAAACGGTAATCAGAAAATGGATTCGGATCCTCTCCACTACCAAAAAATACTTCTTTTTTTTCCAAAATGTGTTAGTTAGTAAATGTTTTCACTAGTTCTCCAATCAAGAAAAAGAAAATGATGTCCAAGTTTTTATGAAAATGGTTGCCTCCAGCCTTGGATTTAATTTGGAAAAATAGAATAAAATGTAAATAAATACATTTTTAATATAGTGATGATAAGATTTAAACCCAGAATCTCATAAACCTAGGGCCCTGACCATGTCAAGAAATAATTTTATTCAAAAGCTTAAATTGTCAAATTTTCAGTTAATAATGTATTGCCAACATTAATTCTTGCACATAAAATCCTTGATAAATCCAATCTAATTTCTTCAAATACTACTACTAAGAAGCTACAAATTTAGCAAATTTACGAAGAACTTACGAGCTCCGGACCCATTACAAGGGAAACAAGGCTGTGTGTTCTCCCTCTTAGCCTGTAATAAATAAATAAATAAATAAATAATTCAAATTTACATAAAGTTGCAAATAAAAAAAATAACCCAACAAATGAAAATAAAAAACTTACAGCACTATCAATCTGCGTCTCATAAAACAAAGGGATCCCAACACCCACAGCAACACTAACAACACCAACAGTAATAGCTATCACCTGCAAGTTCAACAAAACTCAGTAACAAATAATGCTTGAAACTTGAAACAGAGTGCACAATGTCGTTGAGTTTACAGTGTCCTGGTCAAGATCAAGAGCTCTTATGCGAGGATAAGACAATGGTGGCCTCTGAATTCTTGTAGGGGTTTTATGAGGGAGGGAGAGCTTGGGATGAGAGGATGAGGACAAGAATGGAGAAGGGAGGCCGGGGAGAGAATTTGCCATTAATCTCTCTCAGTTTATTCTTCAGTTTTCTATGACTTGTTGGTATTTTGAGAATTTTTGGGATTTGGGTGTGAGTAGATTTACGCCACAAGTTGTAGATTGGAGAAAGCTCTGAAAGAGAAAACAAGTCCATTCAAGATGAGTGGTTGGATGAAGTGGGCCCATGACTGATAGAAAATAGTGGATAACAATATTTTGATATTTGTCACCCAAATAATTGAAATTGCCACTTAGGGGCTTTTTGGTTAACTAGTATAGAACACGTACGTTGCACGTGAATGTACTTGTTAAATATTAGTAAAAATTTTGAAAGTAAATAATATGTTAATGTATCACATTACAATTTATATATTAATATCTATCAATTATTATGGGTTTTATATATACCCCTAAAATCATGTATATTTGCAAGATTACTCTCTAAATTTGGGATCATTAAGCCAACAAACTATCAAATTTTTTTTGGGATATGGTGAATTATTCTAATTTGATCAACTTTAGTCATCTCTCAAAAATTAATCATTTTAACAAAATATCCTAGTTTTTTGGTCAATGAAAATTATTTTATTCATACAATGAAAAATATCCTAGTTTGAAAGTCAATGAAGGATAAAATGCAGACATGTCTATGATTTGAAGAAAAAGCAACTATTGTAATGATGTATAATTTAAAAATATTTGATATTTAAGGTATATATAAAATTGAAGTCTTTGGAGAAAAAGTAAATAACCAAAAAAGGGGTAAAAATTATCCTCTTCTTTCTCTCTGTATGTTTGCAAGTAAACGAGACTTTACTTGAGTGTGGGCCGGTAAAACCTATTAAAGACACACATGTATCACTCCACTTATGTAACAAAAAAGGATGAATTTGTGCACTCATTGGAAAGCAATAGGGAAATAAAAGTGTCTTTGTTACTCTTTGTTTTGGTTGGTCAAATGAGGCCATTCCTTTTGTTTCCAACTTTTCTTATATTATGTGATTAATTATGGAGAAAATTATATTACAAAAAGCCTTTGTCTAGCAGGATTCATTGTCGTTTATTACATTTTACTAAAGTTTCCTCATCAATCATGATCTTCATTATGCAAAGATAATGTTGAAATATATAACAAATGGCATCACATGACTATTACATTAGCACTATTGTTTACAAGCTTTTGTTGAGTTTGATAAATTGTAAATGACTTTTGTTTTATTTACCATAAACATGATACAAATATAGAGAATTTAAATAAATTCTCCAATTTATTATTAAAAACAGTAATATTTCTCATAATCAGTAATTTCATTAGAATCATCCATTACTCACCTAAGACCCCTTTTTTCCTTTTTTTTTTTTTTATTATTTCCAAGTGCACATCCTCTGCAGTCTGCACTTTGCTTTTTTCCTTTCTTATAACAAAATGGTCTAAAGCCCCTCTTTATCCTCAACAAATCTATGAAAATGTACTGGTTTTGCACTATAATATAATTTATCCAAAGTTCATATTTAGCCTTGTCATTTTAATTTCCTTATTTTGGGCAGTGTGGAGCATAATTTGCCTGATAGTCCTTTTGCGTCACCAACCAAAGCTTCTTCCTTATTTGCTGGGGATCCATTCTCTGCTGCTTCAGCATTCTCTTCAGTTCCAGCTCACAGCAATGGCAATGGCAACAACCTCGTTCCCTCCACTCTTGATGTGGCTTCCTTCAAGTCTTGCTTCTTCCAAACATGCACCAAGGTACTGTGACTAGCTTCAAAAATAGAAATTATAATAAAAAGTTCCTTGCTTTTTCATATAGTGTTGTTTTAAAATCCTTGACAGTTAGGGTGATTATGTAATATCCATATGATGCCATATTTCTCTATTTCAATATTTCCCTTACATAAAATGATGGAAAGATGGAGGAAAGCTAATGAAAAGGTGGTTGTTCCTTTGCATGAGTATTTTCTACAAATTAGAAGTTTTTCTTTGAAAAATATTTGGAGAGTGACTAATGCTGCAGACATCCAGACCACTATAGTATAGATCATAATTGATAGATCATGGCATTGTTCAGTCTTGATGTACTATATTAAAAAGATGATAAGAAATGTTTTTTAGTGAAGTATTTTAATGCCAAAGATGATAAGAAATGTTTTTTTAAAAGTATTGATGAGAAACATTTGTCAGGTTGTCATCTAGTCATGGAGCTGTTGGACTGTAAAGAGTGATGTTAGCCTTCTCAATTCCTAGCAAGAAACTTGAACATTATTCCTGCAATCAATTGATTCTCAATTCAATTTTCTAACCTATTACTAATACCACTCTCATTGTTACTTTGTGCAGGAAAAAAAGAAAAAGAATGAAAGGAGAAAGTTTAAAGGTAGGAAGAAAAAGAAATTGTAGTTATACCCCCTTAGGCTTATAGTAGTTCTTTTTCACCCCCTCAATATCTAATGTCTAGCTATAGAGAAGCCCCCTGTTGTTATATAAGAAAGAAAGAAGGAAGAAGTGCATATTTTCTTCTTGACTCTATAAGTGAATATTTACCAAGTTACTAGAAGTATTAATATTGTTACTAGTTATTACTAGCTAGGTACTATTATTAGGGACCAACCTGCCAACAACCAGCAAGATACAGAAACTTGAAAGAAGTGAATGCAAGAGAGGACAGAGAAAAAGGTCAAAGTTTTCCTACTGAAAAGGGAAGATGAGCAGAGGAGAGGACCACTCTTTGAGAAGAAGAAGAGGGCTCATGATGATGATGATGATGATGTATAAATACAAGTATTATAAATTCTCCCACATGTGTACACTGTTTATTTCTCTATTGGAGGACGTGACAAAAGTTTAAAGGAAGAAAGGAAACTAGAAAGAAGTGATATTGCACTCTCTCTCTCTCTCTCTGTTGAGTTTTTACCCATTAAACAATAAAGTTTTATTGAGGGGTTTTACATAAATATCTCCCAATTCATCTATGTAAGCAAATTTACTTTCCAAATCTAGATATTTACAGATTTATCCCTTTTACTGCATTGAGCTAAAATATTTGAAAAAGTTACCTTAAGGTGTATTGCGAAGATATTCATTATCTGTTAGTATTTTTCCAATCCATTTTTGGTTATTTTGGCTCAATGTGGTAGGAAATGGATATTTTGGCTCAATGGGGTAGGATTACAGGTAAATTTGCAAATATGTAGATGTAAGGGTAATTTGCAAAAGATGGATGGTTATGAGTAGGGTGGAAATGAACCAAATAATTAACAAATAGTTCGATAATTGTTCGAGTAACTATTCGGTTATATTAAGTAGTTTATTTATGACTAAACAAATATTTTTAGTATTCAAGTTTACTAACGATTAGAATTTAACTAGATGTATATTCGATTCGTTTGTCTATCAAATACTCATTTAAAATTTGATCATTTATTATTTGTATTATTGCACATATGATGTCATATTTTTAACCCACTTACCATTTCTACTTAAGTTTTATATACTAATTTTAAGACTTAAATAACATTAAATCTATTTTCTAATAAAATTTTTGATTTAAATATATATACATCATATATTATAAAGGAATAATTTTTATTTATGAATTTAAAACTCTTTGACAATCAAAATTTTTAGCGGAATAAATATACTTTGATATTCGATAAGTATTCATGAATATTCATGAATATTTATCAAATAGTAGTATTCGAGTTTGAATTGAAAAACTCCATATATGAATATTAGAGTCCGCATTCGTGATAATTTTAAATAAATACGAATGCGAACACTTTAGTATTCGATTCGATTCGATCGTTTACCACCCCTAGTTATGAGGGTATATATGTGGGAATAGAATGTGAGTTCTTCTGCAAATTAGTTTTGTACAGTGGGTTTTCTGTAATATATCTATTTTTCTATGCCTGCTATAATAATTTCCTGTTAAAAATTCAAGAGAATCTAACTATTGTATAGGAAAAGGTGAAGAACAGTGAGAAGCATCCATCATTTCCGCAGCAGCAAATAAAAAACTGTGGCTTTCAGAGTTGAGTCACGTGAGATGTCATGGCTTTTTGTGCTTTAACTTTTAATATTTGTTTGGTTGTTGTCCTTTTGCCTCTATAATTCTCTTTACTTTATTAGAGGTCTGATGTAGCCTTTTGGATAAGGCCTGGTGTCTGTCAGTGATTGAGCTCTGTCCTGTGTCCTTCATAGTTATTATGAGTAATAAAAGAACAATGCATGTTATGCATAATTGAGCAAAAGGCTAAATTATCATACTGTTGTTAATAGTACCTAATAATCTATTTGTATTATCGTGATGTGAATAAGATATTGGGAAAATTATTTCTAGCCCCCAAAATGAAGAACCAAATTCGTCTGACCCCCAAGACTTGATGAGCAAGCTGAAAAACCTCTCAATCAACTTTGTAACGCTTCCAACTTCTAAATTTAGCGTCACCTAAGCAAAAGTTTTCCATTCCCCACTTTACCCCTAATACATGGGCTGCTCTCCCCCCATCATTATCAAGTCATCATAAATATGCCACCTAAGCACCACATGACAAATCACTTGAGTGCTTGCCAGAATTTTTTTTTGAAAATTTTATTTTTTTGTCTATTTATCTTATCGTGCAAGTTTAAATACTTTGTTGTCGTCGAAAATAATTTTAATACCAAGTTGATTATTAGGTACTATTTTTAATATGAATCTGGTAACTTAGCCAAAAAAAGGTATTTAGTGATCATCACATTTCCCTTTACAAGGGTTTTTGACCATAAACCTAAAGTTTTTACCTGACTATGTTCAAGCTTGCTCACTTCTAAAATTGCTTTCAAATCAAAAATATCTCTGCTATGTGTATTTCAACAATTTAGTATACAAAACTTACAACATGATATAAATAACTTTCGACAGACCATAACAATTTAAGTCGAACTATAGAAACTTACAGCTAAATATAGCAGCTTGTGATGAAAGAAAACAACTTACAATAAAATAATATTATATAGTAATTGTTAAAATATATTAAGTAGGTTTAAAATAATTATATGTGGTATTTTATGAAGAACGATTCAAAACTAAAATATAGTGTTTTTTCCTTTCTTCTTTTGTTGGAAAGAGACGATCCTGACTTTCCTAGAAGTATAGTCAACAAAGATTTATTTTTTAATTTTTTAATTTTTGTTGATAATCCATCTTGGAATCAAACTGAAGACCGTGAGAGTCATATTGAAATATCGCAACCGCTCAGATCACCCCATGGTGGGCAATTTATAATGTGTTATGCAAGGGTGAGAGGTACTTGGATCATAAAATCCCCAATTCACTGACTAAAAACAATTCTATAAAAGTGCGTGGCTCAAAACCTACAACTGTCAGTGAAGGTTTGCAGCAATATCACAAACTTATTCCTCTAAGACTAGAAAGACAAAATTACTCAGCCATTTGAAGATATTTAATGCCAAATCCAAGATAGATCTCAAGCAAATCCCTTAAAATCAGATTCCCTGTCCTAATTACAGACAACCTAATCCCTTATCCATCTAATCCTATAACAAATAAATCACATGGGAGAAGGATCACGAGCTTAAGTAATAAGTAGGTTTGCTACTGTTGTTATATGTTGAATTCTTGACATATGTTATTGTGGAGGGTGAGACACCTGGGATAATTCATAATTCTACTCTAATCTTGCTTCCATGAGCACAGTACACTTCGTGTTCTCCCCAAGGGGTGAAAGTGTTTGGTGGATCACATCCATTGTCCATATCGACTATAGCAGAAATGAGAATGTTCGATGGTTTTGTCGATGCACATTAAGAGATGAGATAAGAAATGGACATAGGAGGTTAAATGTTGCTTATGTTCATAGAATGAATAAAAGAATTTTAGGGTGGTTGGCTCATTTACAATAAATGTCACTAAATGCATAAATTAGGAGAAATGAATAATAGTTAATGGGGGCTAAACGAACTAGAGTTAGAACCTAAAGGCATATTTGGCAATTCTTCAAAATGGGGCGAGATTTGGTGCTAGCCCCATTTTGAGAAGAATTGTGTTTGTGTAAAACATGGTCAGCATCGGCCAGATCTTTTAAGGCCAAAATTGGCCCCTAAAACTGGTTTTATTTTGGTCCACCTCCCCTCGGACCGAAAAATACAATTTAGTTTAAAACTGGATCAGGATCCGTCCTGGCCCAGTGTTAGGGTGTTTCCTAAATACCCCCCAAAAGAATTTCATTGAAAGCAATTGAGAAAGTAATAGTAAACTTGTCAAAGGAGATGATTCATAATAGAAATGTATGGGAAAATATGATTTCGTGTAAGACAACCTCTAAAATTTTTGGAATAGACTTGTATATCAGCTCTCCATCTGTGACTGTTGGTCTAAAAGAGAACTTTTTTGCATTACACAATAGGAAGACTATGAAACTCCTAGCCAATGCAGAAAGATAGCTGAGAATCTATTTATTCAGTCACAATCATATAAGTCGCATTAAAAATGAAAAGAAACCAAAGAAGTCACTGGCAGTAGCTTGGTTCTTCCCGCAAAATAAGAAAATAGTGGATATCATTTGCATTAAGCTCACTTCATTAACAGCATACTCGCTAACCCATTGACTTTTTTTTTTTGGGGAAAATATTTGTTACATCCACATGCAGAAAGGTAAGGTAAACATATGCTCTAAAAATTATATCAATACAAAAAAAACAATGAGTAACTAATCGTCATGTTTTGACTCCTGAAGGACTTCAGCAGTAGACATTCTTTTCAAGATCCACATATATGAATGTGCCCGGACAAACTCGTTTCAGGTGGCTGTTAAGAACTTGCTGCAAATTCAGTAACCAGTTTCACATGAGAGTTTCTTAGTATGGGTTTTTCTAATATTCGTCTCTAAATTTCCTGTATTTTGAAAGCGATCCCCAAAATGTCGTCGTGATTTGTTTTAAGTTACACCAAGTAAAGAAGGCCTTTCTTAGTGTTTTAAAATCAAGGTTTTTCTTCGATATTAGTCCCTTAAACCTATTTTGAAATTAGTCCGTCAAATCATTGAAATTGCTACTAGGCCCCCCCAAGTCTTATATCTTGTTACTGCTGCTGTAGGTTGCAGGGATTAATTCAAAACTTTAAAGAATTGAGAGACCTAATAGCAGTTTCAATGATTTGAGGGTTTAATTTTGAAACAACTTATGAGGATTGGGGGAATTTCAACATTATAGGAATTTCTACAATTTAATGGACTAATTTCAAAATACGAAAGATTACGGGACTAACGTCGAAAAAAGCCTAAAATCAAACTCGGGTTAGATAAGAAAATAACAAAAAATTTATAGCCACCAACACTATAAGGATATGGGCACTGGTTTATATTAGTTTATTTTTTAAGTTTATTTATGCGCTCTTGTAATAGACTTACAAGGAATTTAGACTAATTGGTGGATGCGTCCTCGTTCGGTTGTGATATGTTTTAACTACTACTGAACGGAAGAAGGGGGAGCTTTTTACAACTTTTTTCACCAATAAAAAAGAGAATACCTTTGGGAGATGGCTCATCCTGAGGCTTCATTGCCGATCCTTAAGTAGTATAATGGAAAAATAATCAGGGGAAAATAGGGTTCTTGTTATATTAGACCCCCAAATCTTTGTTAATTCTATATTAGACTCCCGGAATCATAATATTTCTACTGTTCTACATTAAACCCCAAATCCTTAACATTGTTTAAATAACACCCCCAAAATCTATTTAGTTATTTTAAATAAGACCCTCAAATCAATTGAGTTGTTTTAAATAAGACCCCCATTTCGAACAAATATGAAGATTTGGGGGTCTCATTTAGAAATATGAAGGTTAGAGGGTCTGATATAGAATTAGAAAAGATTTTGGGGCCTACTATGACAAAAAAAGTAGTTTCTCTTCAAAGATTTTGAGATATATGGGACATTAAGACATATACAAGGTAAGACTAAGCTATTCATATATTGTTACCTTTAGCTGTTCACGTTCACGCAGTACAACAGGATCATTCAATTCTGTGTATGCATTGCATACCTGAAAAATTACACGTTGACAGCCATTATTACAAGGAAGAAAAAAAATATTTCCATATGCGAGGACTTCGACTAACATACCTCGCGTTTGTTGATGAACAATTCAAACCGCTCAGTTAGACCAGGCCCTGATCTGTGCCATTTTGCTAATGGACTCATTATCTCTGGATGGTTGATTATAAAAGTAGGGTTCATACAGGTCTCCTCCAGAAAATGCCCAACAAGCTGTACCCAAACACATTTTAGGACAATAGCTTCAACGGTAAAAGAATAAGTGGAATATACTGAAAATTTTCTCAAGGAAATGACCCACAAATAGCAAGAATATGCTGAAAAAACGAATAACTGGAATAATCCTAGAGAACACAAGTGAAATCCCATGAACAGGATAGTTTCTGATTACTGCCCTATGTTCCTGTTTTCTATCATGAAGCCAACATATTAGATCTACTAGGACATTGCATGGGGACATAACAAAGTTTATCAGTCTCTTAATATACGAACAAAAAAAAAGCTCTCTTATTATCCTAAGTACTCACCTTGTCCAGCAATCTTGCAGTTGTCTGAGGTGGAGGACATTTGATTTCAAATTTTGTGCATGCATTCACCAAATATTGGTTTGCTTCTTCGCTGGAAAGATCTTTCGGTATGTTTGAGTTGGGCCATAGTTTCCAACCCCTCGATCATGTCTATCCTCCTGATACCATGAACCAGTAAAATTCATCCATTTTAAAATTTAAGAACATAAGACAGTTATTTCCTCTAGATGAATAAAATTATGCATCCACTTAAGTTACCTGAATGGTGGAGTAAAATCGATTTCAATTGGATCCTGGTCAACCCCATTTGCATGGTATTTTATTTTATAGCCGCCTGTCAACTCCTTGACCATTCCTGTTGAAAAATTTTCAAGTAAATAACAACAGGTAATTGGGCCATTTGCTTATTCTCATCTATGTGAGGCATGTCACGTGCATGGCATTTGATATTAAATTTAAATTTTCAAGTTTTAGCATGTGGGTAAACAACCTGTAAGATCCAATTTATGAAAACAATTTAATGCTGACGAGACGAGAACTCAGATGGAAAACATATTTTACTGAAACTGCAATTTTAGAAGATGCAATTAATCCCCTAGGCTGAGTATTTATTTAAGTCTAGAAGATGATAAATATTCTTATAGGAAGTGCATACATAATAACAAAATCATACTTATGCAATGAGATATCATATTTACCAGATAGCATTTGTTCAGTAAGTTCCATCAAACCATAATAATCTGCAAAAGCCATGTAAATTCGCATGTCGTAAATTCGGGATTGTGGGTCAAATCAATCCCTTCATTTCTAAATTGCTTTCCAATCTCATAAACACGGTCCAGGCCACCCACAACGAGTTCCTTCAGATAAAGCTCAGAAGCAATTCGCGTATACAACTTCATGATCAGTTCATTGTGATGGGTAACAAAAGGTCTGGATGCTGCTCCACCTGCAATCATATTCATCATAGGTGTTTCTACCTGAATATGCAGCATAATGTAAAAGTCAGAAAATGTGAATTACAGAAGGCAATACTAAGAAAAAAGAATGGGTCCATAAACAAACCTCCAAGAAATCAAGATTGTCCAGGAAACTTCTGATGTAAGAAATAACCTTGGCTCTGGTTCTAAATATCTGCCTAACCTCATTGTTCAACATCAAATCTAGATATCTTTGACGATATCGAGTTTCCTAGTACCATAGCAAGTGACATGTTAGTATACCCAAGTACAAATTAATTCGCCAAAGGATAAAGACTCCATAGAGTAAACACAGAAGTTTTATGAGCATAAAGCATATAAAGGAAGCTAATCTAAAAAGAACAGGACTAAGCTAGTGTCAAAGCATACTTTTGAGCTTGTTGGCATATGCAATTAAAAAATGTTATGAACCAAACAATTCAGCCCAGGGTAAGGTAGGAAAACTTTTTAAGTAAAATATAAAACAGTAAACTACCTGATCTTTCAGCACATATGCCTCTGGATTCCTTGTCATTCCCGGAACCCACTCCGTTGTTGCCTTTCCTTCTTGCTTCTGTAAACAATTCCATGAAAAATTTTAAAATTAATGCTCACAAAATATGTGAATGCTTGTTTGTGTGTGTCAAGAGAAACAGTGAAACAAGCTAGTCAAAGATTTCATACCTTGACAGCATTGCCAGCATTGCCAGCACTGCCGGCACCAGGGGCAGCTTTCTGCCTAGGCATCATATGAAGGCAAGGTGATAGGACAATGAACTTTTTTGGAAAAATACTGAGTTCCCCATTTTTACTCTTTCCTGCAAAGATGTCAGGATGTCAGATGTACGAACATTTTGTGCCATTGGGGGAAGTAGAGTAACTTTTAAAAAATGTCAAAGCCACGGTCTGTTAATTATAGAAGTTCCCCAAGAGTCACAAATTATTAGTCATAGTGATTCACATACATAATGTCATCAACCATACTAGACAAAAATTGCTTTCATATCTTTTACCATGTCATGGAGTTTATACTGCATTTTATTAACAAAAATAAAGTAACAACTATGAGCAGTTAATATTTTACTTATTTGCGTTAGTATTGATATTTCCATTTATTTACACATAATTATTACTATTGTTATTAATATCATCAACATCACCAATATCATACTATTATTAAACACAATGACACGGCGGGCAGCGGCAAATAAAAACAAAATTTTCTACCTCATTTTTTCACCAGAACACTAAATTATCTCGAAATAAACAATAATAATAATATGCATTTACTGACAGCTATGAATGCGGCAAAAAAAATAGAGCATGTTCTATGTACTATAATGGATGCTAGGTATGCAAACAAATTCCTCTATGTAATGCTAAAATAGATGCAGTAACAATCTGAAACCAAATAGACCAACCTGGATAGCCACAAATACCGCAATATCACCAGGTTTCACACCGGCATGGTATCTCGAAAATTCAACTTCATCCATGTCTGAGTCCCTAATTAACAGCAAAATAAAAGCAGTTGACATATTATGTAGGAGACAAACACATAACTCCTCAGTCAGGGAGTAAAATGACAGTTTTTGTTTAACTTGAATTAACCAAAATATTCAGAGAGGTACTAAATTAAGAACCAAGAAATTGCATTAATCAAAATATTGTAAAGAACTGTAAGAATACCTTAAACTCATCAAGAAAGTCAAGCTGTTAAACTAGAATTAGATTGTCAACCTTAGACATAATGTTAGCAGGTAGGTTCTTTTTCCTTCTTTTGTTTTAAGTTTTAACAATTAAAGTCATCACCAGTGTCCAGCATAGAGGTTGGTTCACATATATACAACGACTAATTGGTCTGGGCTTCCCAATTGATTCAGTCACTGAAACGATCTAATTGTGGTTGCAACTGATTGTCATTTTTTCCTTCTTTAACAATGATCATAGCTGGGACTAGAATCTAGGCTTCCATACGCCATCCCCCCATAGCCACCTATGCTAGGCCAGGGCTCAAAGATTGTAATGAATGATTAACATTTCATTGTCTAATAATGAATAGAGATAACAACACATTAACCTCATTCGTTAAGTTTGGTTTGATATTCCACTAAAATCATGGGGTAAAATTTTTAAAAGTTCAATACTGATTGAATTCCACTACCATTCAAGTATGGTAAGTTGGTAACCCCATAGTTTGTTCATATTGTGTAAGGGTAATTATATGTGAGTACTTCCATTCCGACGGACACCAAATAAAAGAATGCTTCTACTGTTATACATACTTATTTGTCAATTAAATGCAAGGTGGTTCTATTATATAATGTACACATATTGCCTAATAAACTTAACATTTTCATGTGTCAAATGGTCTAATAGGTGTGAACACAAGCAATGCAATATTGGTTTCCCAAGATTGGCAACATTATACATGATATACTTTTGCAGATTTCATTTGTAACTGACGAAAGAATATTTTACAGTAACACAAGTAATGCAAGCATGGGCACAAATTTGGATATTATCTGAATCTACTGTTTCAAAAAATAAAGCATGCCAATTATAACTACGACATGATAATTTATATCCAAGAAAAGGTAATTAAATGAAATGGTACCTAGCATCAGCCATGACTTGAACTTTAGCACCACCACCACATAGGTCATAGAAGTAGAGCTTGGAGGAGGAAGTTCGTTTGTTCATAATTCCCCCTTACAAAGAATATATACGTCAACAAGCCTGATATCAAAAAAAAGAAAAAGAGGGCAGAAAACAAAGTATGGAAAAATCATCATGTAAAATGACGATACCAGCTAAGTTGACTTCAACATCGTTTAGGTGCTCTCCTTCACCCAAGCCTCCATATTCTTTAACATAATCCACAATAGACATGGAAACAAAAAATTTATGAGGATAAGGGTTTGCTCCAGTTGTCTTCAGTGATGCAAGAACCTTAAGCCTATTCTCAAAGTATTGCTGCAATTACCAAAAAAATGACTAAATATCAATTCCTCCATCATAACATTTCACAATGAGGTTAAAAGAGATCGAGATAAACCGTGGGGTCCATATCTTCATCGTCTGCAGCAGATGGCTTAGTTGACCGTGAATTAGCCATGGCAGCAGCCTGAAAATCAGAATACAACTCCAAATTAGTAAAGATCCTGCAAATTAGTTCAGTTTTGTAACTGATATTATATTTTTTTTGAAACTAGCCCACTTCTGAACTATCAAATAATATAGGTGACGCAAGACGATCATGGACCACCGATTAAAAGCCAGTAGGATTTACGATCTATCTTTTTTAAGAAAATATTTGATGTAATCTTTTACTTTTAGGTGGATTAATTTAGGATATGATTTTTATTTGATTTCATGTTTCTTTCTGGTTTAACTAGTGTTTTAGCCCGTGCTAAGCACGGCCTTACCGCAATTTATCAATATTTCGTCGTGTTTCAATCACTTTCATCCGAATATAATTTTTAATATCTAACGACGCAACCCCCTTCGAAACACGTGAACCCCACTCTCACCCACCGCCAATGAGGTTAGATAACATGTATCCGCCTGGAAATAACGATATTAAACAACTTATATAAAAGCTATAATTAAAATTAAGATCATTTAAACTAAATTTTCATACTAAATGAATAAAATGAAGATAATCAAAATATCCTAAATGCAACTTGAATGAAATTAAACTATAAGATAGTTTAATATTCAAAAATATTATTCGCAAATAATCGTCACCAAAAAGTTCTTAATCAATCAAGCAGTCATAAGATGTAATAAATAAAATATAAAGAAGAGCTCTAATAATTTGTAATTATTTGTTCTCCGTCTTAATCCTCTTCTTGAAAGTTGAAAGAGTGATTCTTTGTCCATTTCGCAAAATAAAAACATGTTTATATAGTAAATTTAACAATAAAAATTACATTTCAAAATTAATTAATGTATAAATAAACCAACCCGATTGTATCCTTATTTTTCCAATTGGTTATAGGTGAGGTTTTAAATGCAGAAGAGTCAAGTATAGCAATAGGCAAAACATCTAAAATCTTCTTTTTGCCTTTGCTATTAATGGTGGATATCGGTGTAGATAAGTCTGAAGTTAATTCAACAGATTGATTATCAACGGTACCATCCTCATTCAATTGGTTTCTCATCCTGTGATAATAATACATTCGTCTTAGAACAACATGTTAATGTTTTAATTTTTGAAATAATAAAACTAATAATATATTTAGCAAACACCTTCTTCTTTGAATTTTTATCAGTACTATTTTCAGGTGTCGATAAGTCTGGAGTATATTGAATTGATTGACTGTCATCGCCATCAACCAGCGTCATATCGAGTGATTTTTCATCCTTTAATAAAAATAAATTTAGTATTACAACAATGAATACATTGCAAACTATTGAGGAATCTAATTTTATTAATAAGATTATGGAAATGTTACATTTCCGTCAGTTAGTAGTAACAGCCCATTGAGTTTTTCATCATCCACATCATCGTTAACGATTTTAATAACCATGTAGTCTTCAATGCATTTACTTGTGTTAAACTCTATAATCTTAACATGAAAACGCATATTTCTACCGATTAATCTCTTGATTGCAAGCGGAATCTCCTTGTTGTCTGCGTCCTGTTTAAGCAAATATCTATTATTTTTTCAAGTTCATCTATTAAATTAAAAATATATTAAAAATTTAATATAATTTCAATATAAATTACTAAACCCAGCGAAGATGCTAATTCTGAAGGATCAATTTTCATCAAACGAAGAACGCCGTGATGGACTATTATAAATGTAGTGATGCATGTTCCATCCGTCTCTTGTAAGGTAAGTTTGTAACTAAAATTAAATACATATTTGCGTTATATATTGGTTATTCAATTTAATTTTTATAAACTATAAATAATTTATATTTATAAAAATTATAATATCATGTTTACCTTTTTTTCTACATATTTAATTTCTTTTTTATGACGATTGCAGTAAAGAACCCCATTAATCTCTTTCAACTTGTTATTGCAATTAGCATGAGAAGGATATCGCCAACCGGACAGCTCCTCAATTCCCATGATTTGAGTGTTGCAAAAAAATATTTCTCCTAAAAATAGTATAGATAAACAATATTTTTATCATCAATTGAATTATTAAAATCAACAAAATAATAAAGTGCATGATAAATCAATTAAAATATTAATATTTTAAGTATATTGTGTAATAATAAGATAACTTTTAACATTGTATCATATTTCTTATATTGATATAGTGTTAAAACAATAATTGAATATATATAAAGTTTAGAAAATAATTCAATACAAAAATAAATTAAAATTCACTTACATCACCGCCATTCAATTTCTTTATTTCAAAATGTCATCAATTGTACCATCGTTGATTTCAAATTTGACTTGTGTGTTTAGCGATCTTATTCCAGTCTCAATAATTTTGTATTGAGTTTATGATCTATATAACTAAGAAAAAGATAAATAAAATAATTACTTATAATTCTCATAATTGTGAATAAAATTTATGAAAATATAATTATATTATTTCACAAAAGTTATAAAATATCATTGAGTTTGAACAACATCCTTGTTATCACTCATATTTATATAAAACTTTGTAACATCGTGGATGAAAGGCTTGTCAATCCTTTCATCGCTAAAAAAAAATTAATGTAAATATAGTATAATATTATGTATATATTTAAAATCATGCAAGTTTATAATTAGACATACAAATGTAAATTATCTCACACACACATGCACACACACACACACACACACATATATATATATATATATATATATATATATATATATATATATATATATATATATATATATATATATATATATATATATATATATATATATATATATATAATTCATACCTTTAAATCTAGAGTACAACAAACCGGTCACAATAATAACCAATGAGCTTTGATTATCTCGTTTTAAATTTTTCTCCAAAGCACATGCTAAATCTTCCCACAAAGTGATAGCTATGGTATTGAACTTGATATAAACAAAACTTTTTTCCATTCCCTGCTCATGCTATCAATCGCATAAATTTTATCAACTAATCCAATCACATCTATATAAGAAAATAAATGAAAATTTAGTATAATTTGACATACATGATAATCTATGAGGAATATAAATTTAATACATATCTATAAGAAATTCTTTTGAATCGATTCTTGATTCAATCTCTCCGTAAGGAAGAAATTCAAATTTATATTTTTCTATATCATCGTCATCCTCCTCTAAAATCTTGATGTTTGTACGATAACACAAATGAATAGATACTAGAGTGCTTACCGACTTGTCCATCTTACTTGCAAGAATAACCTTTATGTTTGAGAAAATATGAATTTTTTCTTCTGTATTAATTCTCTCAATTGTATAGCATCATTCTTATGGCAAAATCATGTACATGAGTGTTCGTTTAAAATTGGATAAAACACGCCATAATTAAAGTAAATTTTTATTATTTAAAATCACAATTATCGGTATATATAAATATTTAAATGTACCTCATTATCAAGGAGAATAAAGTTAATTCCAAATGAGATTCCAAGATTTTATGCTTTGTCCTCCCCATATCCGCAGGATTCTTCCTTTCAAGATGATATTATTTTCATCTACCAAGATCAATTAATGGCTTATATCTTGCAAATTTATTATTTTGTCCGCACATCCTTATAAAATATCCACAAATTAATTTAATATGAATTCAATTATCAATATATATTTAATTTACAAATTTGGAAAATACTTTATTTGGGAAAATTTTTAATTGCAAAATAATTTAGAAAACTGAAAATATATTTTCATTGCTATAATATATATATATTGAAAATATATTTTAAAGAATATTTATTAGTTGCTTTAATATTTTAGAAAACCCAATTAAATTTCATGTAATAATTAAAATATATTTTTAATTCTTGAACTAATTTTAAAAATATATTTTAATTGCTATAATAATTTTAAAATGTATTTTAATTAATATATTATATTAAAATTCATTTAAACTTGGACCTCTAATCTAATTTATTTAATTTTTAATAAACCGAAAAATATACATTTTAAAAATTAAATATATTTAATAAAATAATATTAATGGCCATAATACTTTTAAAAACTGAATAAATATTTGCAAAACATTAATTATTGTAATGTTATAAAAACCAAGAATAAAAGTTCAAAAATTTGAATTGCTATAATATTTTATAAACCCTACAAAATATATTCAATTCAAAATTTAATTGCTATAATATTATAAAACCCTATTTTTAAAATATTAATTGCTATAGTATTTTACAAAACTGAAAAACATATTTTTAAAACATTTAATTGATGAAATATTTTAAAAATCAAAATATATTTTAAATGCTTTAATATTTTAAATAACCTAAAATATATCAATAATTGATAAATAATAAATGATAATTGCTAATAAACAAAATAATAAATTATAAATAATATATGATAATAAACATTTTAATCCATATCAATAATTAATACTATAAAAATTCCATATCAATAATTAATTTAGTTTTATTCTAGATTAGAATTTGATAAATGATAATAAAGAAATTAATAAAAATTACTAATACCGATAAACTTAGCTTGATTTTAATCTTTAACTATATAGATAATGTTGTCGCATAGCTACTAATCATATATATAAATTGTACAAAAATTATAAAACTATTAAAGAAAAAGAAAAATTTTAATAAATCAGTAAATATAAAATAATATATTTTTAGTTTCATAATTATACATTAAATAAGTAAATAAATTAATATTCATATAAAAATCAGTAGATAAGTATTACTAAACCACACAAAATCTTGATTATTCAATGATTTAAATAAAATTAAACATTAAAGAATAGATTTATTAACTAATTAACTGAACATTTTAATTCAAATTTATAAAAATGCATATCCATTATTATATGTTATAATTTAATGATCTAATTTTGTTTTAAAATATCGTCCATTGCAAAAGGAAAATTTCAAACACAATATCTGTTTAAAAATGAAAAATAACATACAAATTATGTGATTTCATTAATTTTATTAACAATATGCAATAAACTATAAATTAGGAATAAATATAATCTACAGTAATAAATAATTACGAAAATAAAATAATAAATTAAATAAACACCTTTGGCTCATTGTAGAAACAGAAAATGGAGATCCTCTCGTTGTCTATCTCCTTGAATAATATTTAACAAAGATAGTTGTATTGTGTTTATATATATATATATATATATATATATATATATATATATATATATATATATATATATATATATATATATATATATATATATATATATATATATATATATATATATATATATATATATATATATATATATATATATATATATATATATATATATATATATATATATATATAAATTATTTCAAAATTTAAATTAATGGATATTATAGAATATCTTTTCGATTTTATTCTCTTATTAGAAAATGATTTTATACCTCCTATAATATGTAATATTCTCTGGTCAAAATAAGGTTTTATACCATATATAATAACTAACATATAATATAATCTTAACTAATAAATGATGATAAAACCAGAATTTTATACCATATTTAATGATATTTTCCGAAATTAATTCATATAATAATTATTTAATTATATAAGTAATATAATTAAAAGTAAACATATAATCTTAACAAATAAATGATGATAAAACCGAATTTTATATACTATAAATAATGATATTTTCCGAAATTAATTCATATAATATTAAAAGTAATATAATTAAAAGTAAACAAATGATTAGTATCCAAATTAATGAGCATGCCAACACTAAGAAATCGAGATATAATATTCTCTGGTCAAAATAAGATTTTATACCATATATAATAACTAACATATAATATAATATTAACTAATTTATGTTGATAAAACCGAATTTTACACCATATATAATGATATTTGCGAAATTATACCATATAATAATTATATAATTATATAAGTAATATAATTAAAACTAGTATCCTATTTAATTAAAGTTTGGATTTTATGAATAATTTTTTCATGATTAGGTAGCAATTATCTAATCCTCAATTTTTGCTATTTTCGATTTAAGTTAAGTTAAGATTTTTGATATTTCACTCATGATTAGGTAACAATTATCTAGTCCTCAATTTTCAGTATCTTTGGTTTAAGTTAAGATTTTATGATCTTTTTCATGATTAGTATCCAATTATCGAATTAGTTACTATTAATATAAATAATATCCTGAATTTTAGTTTTATATATCACAATTAATTTATATTATTGTATTTTTAATTATGTCAAGTAACAATCATTATTAATTTTGATAACTTGTTATTATCCACTTATATTTTAATTATGTCAAGTACATAAATTTTATATCTATACATAAAATGTTATAATGATTGTTACAACCTAATAATTAATTTTGGAATCTTAATTTTCTATTTAATATTATATTTTAAATTTTTATATAATAATATATATTTTTTAAATAACAGGTTATGAAAATTATTTAATATATAAATCGAAATTATATATTTAAATCTGTTATTTTTGGTTGTTATTAAAAACTAATTTCTAAATTATTTATTTTAATTCTAACAATATTATATCTCGATTTCTGTTTTTAAAAATAAAAATTCTTAAACTTTAAAAAATATAACTCATATTCATAATTTTCAAAAAATATTTTTAGTTATTATTGTAAATAAATAATTTTTAAAATATAAGTCACATGTTTTCAAGACTGTGATTTTCGAAATAATATTATAAATTAAAATATAATTCATATGTCATCGATTAATATTTACGATTGTTACATCTCACCATAAATCATATATTTCAATATTTTTATTTTGGATTATTTAACTGAGAATGTGTAAAATTATATATAATTACAAAATATATTAGTCATATTATTCAATATGGGAAATAATGATCTTTAATTATTCATTCTTATTTATCAAACTGCACATTCTATTTACAATGACACAACTTTAAATAAAAGACAAAAAGCAAAATACTTTTATTATTTATTCAAATTCGAAAATATCTAACAATGATAATACTATTTATCTTGGATCCAAATAAAAACTAAAATCTAATTATATATGGTATAAAATCTTATTTTGACCGAGAATATTATATCTCGATTTCTTAGTGTTGGCATGCTCATTAATTTGGATACTAATCATTTGTTTACTTTTAATTATATTACTTTTAATATTATATGAATTAATTTCGGAAAATATCATTATTTATGGTATAAAAGTGATCAGCCAAAATGAAATATTTTGTAATAGAGATTTATTTATGAGTATCCTCTTTTAGATTTTAGCTTTTATTTGGATCCAAGATCAATAGTATTATTATTGTTAGGTATTTTCGAATTTGAATAAATAATAAAAGTATTTTGCTTTTTGTCTTTTATCTAAAGTTGTGTCGTTAGAAATAGAATTTGCAGTTTGATAAATAAGAATGAATAATTAAAGATTATTATTTCCCATATTGAATAATATGACTAATATATTTTGTGATTATATATAATTTTACATATTCTCGTTAAATAATCCGAAAATAAAAATATTGAAATATATGATTTATGGTGAGATGTAACAATCATAAATATTAATTCGATGATATATGAATTATATTTAAATTTATAATATTATTTCGAAAATCACAGTCTTGAAAACATGTGGCTTATATTTTAAAAATTATTTATTTACAATAATAACTAAAAATAAAATTTTGAAAATTATGATTATAAGTTATATTTTAAAAATTTTAGGAATTTTTATTTTTAAAAACAAAAATCGAGATATAATATTGTTAGAATTAAAATAAACAATTTGGAAATTAGTTTTACAATAACAATGAAAAATGACAGTATTTAATATATAATTTCGATTTATATATTAAATAATTTTCATTAACTGTTATTTTTTAAAATTAATATATTGTTATATAAAATTTTAAAATATAATATTAAACAGAAAATTAAGATTCCAAAATTAATTATTAGGTTGTAAGAATCATTATAACATTTTATGTATAGATATAAAATTTATGTACTTGATATAATTAAAATATAAGTGGATAATAACAAGTTATCAAAATTAATAATGATTGTTACTTGACATAATTAAAAATACAATAATATAAATTAATTGTGATATATAAAACTAAAATTCGGTATATTATTTAAATTAATAGTAACTAATTCGATAATTGGATACTAATCATGAAAAAATCATAAAATCTTAACTTAACTTAAACCAAAGATACTAAAAATTGAGGACTAGATAATTATTACTTAATCATGAATAAAATATCAAAAATCTTAACTTTAACTTAAATCGAAAATAACAAAAATTGAGGATTAGATAATTGTTACCTAATCATGAAAAAATTATTCATAAAATCCCAACTTTAATTAAATTGGATACTAATCAATTGTTTACTTTTAATTATATTACTTATATAATTATATAATTATTATATGGTATAATTTCGGAAAATATCATTATATTTGGTATAAAACTCGGTTTTATCAACATTTATTAGTTAAGATTATATTATATGTTAGTTATTATATATGGTATAAAATCTTATTTTGACCGAGAATATTATATCTAGATTTCTTAGTGTTGTCATGCTCATTAATTTGGATACTCATCATTTGTTTACTTTTAATTATATTACTTTTAATATTATATGAATTAATTTCGGAAAATATCATTATATATGGTATAAAATTCGGTTTTATCATCATTTATTAGTTAAGATATTAGTTAAGATTATATGTTTACTTTTAATTATATTACTTATATAATTATATAATTATTACATGAATTAAGTTCGAAAAATATCATTAAATATGGTATAAAATTCGGTTTTATCATCATTTATTAGTTAAGATTATATTATATGTTAGTTATTATATATGGTATAAAATCTTATTTTGACCAAAGAATATTATAAATTATAGGAGGTATAAAATCATTTTCTAATGAGAGAATAAAATAGGAAAGATATTCTATAATATCCATTAATTTAAATTTTGAAATAGTTTATATCGTTATATATATACACAATACAACTATCTTCACAAATATTATTCAAGGAGATAGACAACAAAGGATCTCCATTTTCTGTTTCTACAATGAGCCAAAGGTATTTATTTAATTTATTATTTTATTTTCGTAATTATTTATTACTTGTAGATTACATTTATTCTTAATTTATAGTTTATTGCATATTGTTAATAAAATTAATGAAATCACTTAATTTGTGTGTTATTTTTTAAATAGATATTGTGTATCGAAATTTTCCGTTTGCAATGGACGATTTTTAAAACAAAATTAGATCATTAAATTATAACCTATAATAATGGATATGCATTTTTGATAAATTGAATTAAAATGTTTAATTAATTATTTAATAAATCTATTTTTAATGTTTAATTTTATTTAAATCATTGAATAATCAAGATTTTGTGTTTTAGTAATACTTATTTACTGATTTTTATATGAATATTAATTTATTTACTTATTTAATATATAATTATGAAACTAAAAATATATTATTTTGTATTTACTGATTTATTAAAATTTTCTTTTTCGTTAATATTTTTATAACTTTGTACAATTTATATATATGATTAGTAGCTATCGACAACATTATCTAAATAGTTAAAGATTAAAATTAAGCTAAGTTTAACTGTATTAGTAATTTTTATTAATTTCTTTATTATCATTTATCAAATTTTAATCTAGAATAAAACAAAATCGATTATTGATATGGAATTTTTATAGTATTAGTTATTAATATGGATTAAAATGTTTATTATCATATATTATTTATAATTTTATTATTTTGTTTATTAGCAATTATCATTTATCATTTATCAATTGTTGATATATTTTAGGTTATTTAAAATATTAAAGCATTTAAAATATAGGGTTTTGTAAAATACTATAGCAATTAATATTTTTGAAAATTGGGTTTTATAATATTATAGAAATTAAATTTTTGAATTGAATATATTTTGTAGAGTTTATAAAATATTATAGCAATTCAAATTTTTGAGTTTTATTATTGATATTTTATAATATTGCAGTAATTAAATATTTTGCAAACATATATTCAGATTTTAAAAATATTATGGCTATTAATATTATTTTAATAAATATATTTTATTTGTTTAAAATATTTTCGATTTATTAAAAATTAAATAAATTAGATTAGAAGTCTGCAAGTTTAAATAAATTTTAATATAATATATTAATTAAAATACATTTTTAAATTATTATAGCAATTAAAATATATTTTTAAAATTAGTATAGCAATTAAAATATATTTTTTAATTATTGCATGAAATTTAATTGGGTTTTCTAAAATATTAAAGCAACTAATAAATATTTTTAAAAATATATTTTCAATTTTTATATATATTACAGCAATTAGAATATATTTTTAGTTTTCTAAATTATTTTTACAATTAAAATTTTTTCCCAAGTAAAGTAGTTTACAAATTTGTAAATTAAATATATCTTGATAATTGAATTCATATTAAATTAATTTGTGGATATTTTATCGATGTCCGGACAAAATAATAAAATTACGACATACAAGCCATTAATTGATCTTGGTAGATGAAAACAAAGTCATCATGAAAGGAAGAATCACTTTCGAATATGGGAAGGACAAAAGCATAAATCTTGAAATCTCATCCGAATTAACTTTATTCAGCGATAATGAGGTACATTTAAATTTTTATTTATACCGATAATTGTGATTTTAAATAATAAAAATTTAGTTTAATTATGATTTGTTTTATCCAATTTTAAACGAACACTCATGTGCATAGTTTTGCCTTAAGAATGATGCAATAATGACTGAAAATTAATACAAGAAGAAAAATTTATATTTTCTTAAACGTAAAAATTGTTACTACAAGTAAGATGTACAAGCTAGAAAACACTCGATATCTATTCATTTGTGTTATCGCACAAATATCAAGGTTTTAGAGGAGGATGACGATCATATAGAAAAGATAAATTTGAATTTCTTCCTTAGGAGAGATTGAATCAAGAATCGATTCAAAAGAATTTCTTATAGGTATGTATTAAATTTATATTCCTCACAGTTATCATGTATGTCAAATTATACTAAATTTCATTTATTTTCTTATATAGATGTGATTGGAATAGATGATGAAATTTATGCGATTGATAGCATGGACAAGAATGGAAAAAAGTTTTGTTTAAAAGTTTTACAATGCATGATAATGAGTAAGTTATAATTTTATTATTGTTTATATGAAATATACATAAATATATTTTATAACATAAATATTTAATATATATTTTTCTTTTATCAAGTTCAATACCATAGCTATCATTTTGTGGGAAGATTTAGCATGTGCTCTGGAGTAAAATTTAATATGAGAGAATCAAAGCTCATTGATTATTATTTTGACCGGTTTATTGTACTCTAGATTTAAAGGTATGAATTATATGTGTGTGTGTGTGTGAGATAATTTACATTTGTATGTCTAATTATAAACTTGCATGATTTTAAATATATACATAATATTATACTATATTTGTTAATTTTCTTTTCGCAGTGAAAGGATTGACAAGCCTTTCATTCACGTATGCTACAAAATTTTATATAAATCTGAGTGTTAACAAGAATGTTGTTCAAACTCAAGGATATTTTGTAACTTTTGTGAAATAATATAATTGACTTTTCATAAATTTTATTCATAATTATGAGAATTCTAAGTAATTATTTTACTTATCTTTTTCGCTTATATTGATGCCAACTCAATACCAAAATATTGAGAATGGAACAAGATCGCTAAGCACACAAGTCAAATTTGAAATCAAGATGGTACAATTGATGATATTTTCAAGTAAAGGAATTGAATGACGGCAATGTAAATAAATTTTAATTTATTTTTGTATTGAATTATTTTCTAAACTTTATATATATTCAATTATAGTTTTTAACACTATATCAATATAAGAAATATGATACAATGTTAAAAGTTATCTTATTATTACACAATATACTTAAAATATTAATATTTTAATTGATTTATCATGCACTTTATTATTTTATTGGTTTTAATAATTCAATTGATGATGAAAATATTGTTTATCTATATTATTTTTAGGAGAAATATTTCTTTGCAACGCTTAAATGATGGAAATTGAGGAGTGTCCGATTAACGATATTCTTCTCATCTTGATTGCAATAGCAAGTTGAAAGAGATTAATGGGGTTCTTCTTGCAATCGTCATAAAAATCAAATATGTAGAAGAAAAGTAAACATGATATTATAATTTTTATAAATATAAATTATTCATAGTTTATAAAAATTATAATATCATGTTTACCTTTTTTCTACATATTTAATTTCTTTTTATGACGATTGCAAGAAAGAACCCCATTAATCTCTTTCAACTTGTTATTGCAATTAGCATGAGAAGGATATCGCCAACCCAAGAGCTCCTCAATTCCCATGATTTGAGTGTTGCAAAAAATATTTCTCCTAAAAATAGTATAGATAAACAATATTTTTATCATCAATTGAATTATTAAAATCAACAAAATAATAAAGTGCATGATAAATCAATTAAAATATTAATATTTTAAGTATATTGTGTAATAATAAGATAACTTTTAACATTGTATCATATTTCTTATATTGATATAGTGTTAAAACAATAATTGAATATATATAAAGTTTAGAAAATAATTCAATACAAAAATAAATTAAAATTCACTTACATCACCGCCATTCAATTTCTTTATTTCAAAATGTCATCAATTGTACCATCGCCAATTTCAAATTTGACTTGTGTGTTTAGCGATCTTATTCCAGTCTCAATAATTTTGTATTGAGTTTAGCATCTATATAACTAAGAAAAAGATAAATAAAATAATTACTTATAATTCTCATAATTGTGAATAAAATTTATGAAAATATAATTATATTATTTCACAAAAGTTATAAAATATCATTGAGTTTGAACAACATCCTTGTTATCACTCATATTTATATAAAACTTTGTAACATAATGGATGAAAGGCTTGTCAATCCTTTCATCATTAAAAAAAATTAATGTAAATATAGTATAATATTATGTATATATTTAAAATCATGCAAGTTTATAATTAGACATACAAATGTAAATTATCTCACACACACATGCACACACACACACACATATATATATATATATATATATATATATATATATATATATATATATATATATATATATATATATATATATATATATATATATATATATATATATATATATATAATTCATACCTTTAAATCTAGAGTACAATAAACCGGTCAAAATAATAATCAATGAGCTTTGATTCTCTCATATTAAATTTTACTCGAGCACATGCTAAATCTTCCCACAAAATGATAGCTATGGTATTGAACTTGATATAAACAAAACTTTTTTCCATTCTTGTCCATGCTATCAATCGCATAAATTTCATCATCTATTCCAATCACATCTATATAAGAAAATAAATGAAAATTTAGTATAATTTGACATACATGATAACTGTGAGGAATATAAATTTAATACATACCTATAAGAAATTCTTTTGAATCGATTCTTGATTCAATCTCTCGTAAGGAAGAAATTCAAATTTATCTTTTCTATATGAGTCATCCTCCTCTAAAACCTTGATATTTGTGCGATAACACAAATGAATAGAATCTTGAGTGTTTTCTAGCTTGTACATCTTACTTGTAGTAACAATTTTACGTTTAAGAAAATATAA
This sequence comes from Asparagus setaceus, assembly GCA_012295165.1. NCBI lineage: Eukaryota > Viridiplantae > Streptophyta > Magnoliopsida > Asparagales > Asparagaceae > Asparagus > Asparagus setaceus. The sequence goes on along the minus strand of CM022704.1, from coordinate 5,276,682 downwards.
ATTTTTCTTCTTGTATTAATTTTCAGTCATTATTGCATCATTCTTAAGGCAAAACTATGCACATGAGTGTTACGTTTAAAATTGGATAAAACAAGTCATAATTAAACTAAATTTTTATTATTTAAAATCACAATTATCGGTATAAATAAAAATTTAAATGTACCTCATTATCAGCGAATAAAGTTAATTCGGATGAGATTTGATATTGCGTTTTGTCCTTCCCATATTCGAGTGATTCTTCCTTTCATGATGACTTTGTTTTCATCTACGAAGATCAATTAATGGCTTGTATCTTTGTAATTTTATTATTTTGTCGGACATCGATAAAATATCCACAAATTAATTTAATATGAATTCAATTATCGTTATATATTTAATTTACAAATTTGTAAACTACTTTACTTGGGAAAAAATTTTAATTGTAAAAATAATTTAGAAAACTAAAAATATATTCTAATTGCTGTAATATATATAAAAATTGAAAATATATTTTTAAAAATATTTATTAGTTGCTTTAATATTTTAGAAAACCCAATTAAATTTCATGCAATAATTAAAAATATATTTTAATTGCTATACTAATTTTAAAAATATATTTTAATTGCTATAATAATTTAAAAATGTATTTTAATTAATATATTATATTAAAAATTTATTTAAACTTGGACTTCTAATCTAATTTATTTAATTTTTAATAAATCGAAAATATTTTAAACAAATAAAATATATTTATTAAAATAATATTAATAGCCATAATATTTTTAAAATCTGAATATATGTTTGCAAAATATTTAATTACTGCAATATTATAAAATATCAATAATAAAAACTCAAAATTTGAATTGCTATAATATTTTATAAACTCTACAAAATATATTCAATTCAAAATTTAATTTCTATAATATTATAAAACCCAATTTTCAAAAATATTAATTGCTATAGTATTTTACAAAACTGAAAAAAATATTTTTAAAACATTTAATTGATGAAATATTTTAAAAATCAAAATATATTTTAAATGCTTTAATATTTTAAATAACCTAAAATATATCAACAATTGATAAATGATAAATGATAATTGCTAATAAACAAAATAATAAATTATAAATAATATATGATAATAAACATTTTAATCCATATTAATAACTAATACTATAAAAATTCCATATCAATAATCGATTTTGTTTTTATTCTAGATTAAAATTTGATAAATGATAATAAAGAAATTAATAAAAATTACTAATACAGTTAAACTTAGCTTAATTTTAATCTTTAACTATTTAGATAATGTTGTCGCATAGCTACTAATCATATATATAAATTGTACAAAGTTATAAAAATATTAACGAAAAAGAAAATTTTTAATAAATCAGTAAATACAAAATAATATATTTTTAGTTTCATAATTATATATTAAATAAGTAAATAAATTAATATTCATATAAAAATCAGTAAATAAGTATTACTAAAACACAAAATCTTGATTATTCAATGATTTAAATAAAATTAAACATTAAAAATAGATTTATTAAATAATTAATTAAACATTTTAATTCAATTTATCAAAATGCATATCCATTATTATAGGTTATAATTTAATGATCTAATTTTGTTTTAAAAATCGTCCATTGCAAGCGGAAAATTTGATACACAATATCTATTTAAAAAATAACACACAAATTAAGTGATTTCATTAATTTTATTAACAATATGCAATAAACTATAAATTAAGAATAAATGTAATCTATTAATAAATAATTACGAAAATAAAATAATAAATTAAATAAATACCTTTGGCTCATTGTAGAAACAGAAAATGGAGATCCTTTGTTGTCTATCTCCTTGAATAATATTTAACAAAGATAGTTGTATTGTGTTTATATATATATATATATATATATATATATATATATATATATATATATATATATATATATATATATATATATATATATATATATATATATATATATATATATATATATATATATATATATATATATATATATATATATAACGATATAAATTATTTCAAAATTTAAATTAATGGATATTATAGAATATCTTTCCTATTTTATTCTCTCATTAGAAAATGATTTTATACCTCCTATAATTTATAATATTCTTTGGTCAAAATAAGATTTTATACCATATATAATAACTAACATATAATATAATCTTAACTAATAAATGATGATAAAACCGAAATTTTATACCATATTTAATGATATTTTTCGAACTTAATTCATGTAATAATTAAAAATATATTTTTAATTTGTAATTTTAAAAATATATTTTAATTGCTATAATAATTTTTAAAATGTATTTTAATTAATATATTATATTAAAATTCATTTAAACTTAGTAGACTCTAATTTATTTAATTTTTAATAAACCTAAAATATACATTTTAAAAATTAAATATATTTAATAAAATAATATTAATGGCCATAATACTTTTAAAAACTGAATAAATATTTGCAAAACATTAATTATTGTAATGTTATAAAAACCAAGAATAAAAGTTCAAAAATTTGAATTGCTATAATATTTTATAAACCCTACAAAATATATTCAATTCAAAATTTAATTGCTATAATATTATAAAACCCTATTTTTAAAATATTAATTGCTATAGTATTTTACAAAACTGAAAAACATATTTTAAAACATTTAATTGATGAAATAATTTTAAAAATCAAAAATATTTTAAATGCTTTAATATTTTAAATAACCTAAAATATATCAATAATTGATAAATAATAAATGATAATTGCTAATAAACAAAATAATAAATTATAAATAATATATGATAAACATTTTAATCCATATCAATAATTAATACTATAAATTCCATATCAATAATTAATTTAGTTTTATTCTAGATTAGAATTTGATAAATGATAATAAAGAAATTAATAAAATTACACTATGTATAAACTTAGCTTGATTTTAATCTTTAACTATATAGATAATGTTGTCGATAGCTACTAATCATATATATAAATTGTACAAAATTATAAAACTATTAAAGAAAAAGAAAAATTTTAATAAATCATATAAAATAATATATTTTTAGTTTCATAATTATACATTAAATAAGTAAATAAATTAATATTCATATAAAAATCAAGAGAAGTATTACTAAACCACACAAAATCTTGATTATTCAATGATTTAAATAAAATTAAACATTAAAGAATAGATTTATTAACTAATTAACTGAACATTTTAATTCAAATTTATAAAAATGCATATCCATTATTATATGTTAATAATTCTAATTTTGTTTTAAATATATCGTCCATTGCAAAAGGAAAATTTCAAAACACAATATCTGCTTAAAAATGAAAAATAACATACAAATTATGTGATTTCATTAATTTTATTAACAATATGCAATAAACTATAAATTAGAATAAATATATTCAAGTAATAAATAATTACGAAAATAAAATAATAAATTAAACACTATTGTAGAAACAGAAAATGGAGATCCTCTTCTATCTCCTTGAATAATATAACAAAGATAGTTGTATTGTGTTTATATATATATATATATATATATATATATATATATATATATATATATATATATATATATATATATATATATATATATATATATATATATACATATATATATATATATATATATATATATATATATATATATATATATATATATATATATAACGATATAATTATTTCAAAATTTAAATTAATGGATATTATAGAATATCTTTTCATTTTATTCTTTATTAGAAAATGATTTTATACCTCCTATAATATGTAATATTCTCGGTCAAAATAAGGTTTTATACCATATAATAATAACTAACATATAATATAATCTTAACTAATAAATGATGATAAAACCAGAATTTTATACCATATATAATGATATTTTCCGAAATTAATTCATATAATATTAAAAGTAATATAATTAAAAGTAAACAAATGATGAGTATCCAAATTAATGAGCATGACAACACTAAGAAATCTAGATATAATATTCTCGGTCAAAATAAGATTTTATACCATATATAATAACTAACATATAATATAATCTTAACTAATAAATGTTGATAAAACCGGAGTTTTATACCAAATATAATGATATTTTCCGAAATTATACCATATAATAATTATATAATTATATAAGTAATATAATTAAAAGTAAACAATTGATTAGTATCCAATTTAATTAAAGTTGGGATTTTATGAATAATTTTTTCATGATTAGGTAACAATTATCTAATCCTCAATTTTTGTTATTTTCGATTTAAGTTAAAGTTAAGATTTTTGATATTTTATTCATGATTAAGTAATAATTATCTAGTCCTCAATTTTTAGTATCTTTGGTTTAAGTTAAGTTAAGATTTTATGATTTTTTTCATGATTAGTATCCAATTATCGAATTAGTTACTATTAATTTAAATAATATACGAATTTTAGTTTTATATATCACAATTAATTTATATTATTGTATTTTTAATTATGTCAAGTAACAATCATTATTAATTTTGATAACTTGTTATTATCCACTTATATTTTAATTATATCAAGTACATAAATTTTATATCTATACATAAAATGTTATAATGATTCTTACAACCTAATAATTAATTTTGGAATCTTAATTTTCTTTTAATATTATATTTTAAAATTTTATATAACAATATATTAATTTTAAAAAAATAACAGTTAATGAAAATTATTTAATATATAAATCGAAATTATATATTTAAATACTGTCATTTTCATTGTTATTGTAAAACTAATTTCCAAATTGTTTATTTTAATTCTAACAATATTATATCTCGATTTTTGTTTTAAAAATAAAAATTCCTAAAATTTTTAAAAATATAACTTATAATCATAATTTTCAAAAATTTTATTTTTAGTTATTATTGTAAATAAATAATTTTTAAAATATAAGCCACATGTTTTCAAGACTGTGATTTTCGAAATAATATTATAAATTTAAATATAATTCATATATCATCGAATTAATATTTATGATTGTTACATCTCACCATAAATCATATATTTCAATATTTTTATTTTCGGATTATTTAACGAGAATATGTAAAAATTATATATAATCACAAAATATATTAGTCATATTATTCAATATGGGAAATAATAATCTTTAATTATTCATTCTTATTTATCAATGCAAATTCTATTTCTAACGACACAACTTTAGATAAAAGACAAAAAGCAAAATACTTTTATTATTTATTCAAATTGAAAATACCTAACAATAATAATACTATTGATCTTGGATCCAAATAAAAGCTAAAATCTAAAAGAGGATACTCATAAATAAATCTCTATTACAAAATATTTCATTTTGGCTGACATCAGCTTTTATACCATAAATAATGATATTTTCCGAAATTAATTCATATAATATTAAAAGTAATATAATTAAAAGTAAACAAATGATTAGTATCCAAATTAATGAGCATGCCAACACTAAGAAATCGAGATATAATATTCTCGGTCAAAATAAGATTTTATACCATATATAATTAGATTTTAGTTTTTATTTGGATCCAAGATAAATAGTATTATCATTGTTAGATATTTTCAATTTGAATAAATAATAAAAGTATTTTGCTTTTTGTCTTTTATTTAAAGTTGTGTCATTGTAAATAGAATGTGCGGTTTGATAAATAAGAATGAATAATTAAAGATCATTATTTCCCATATTGAATAATATGACTAATATATTTTGTAATTATATATAATTTTACACATTCTCAGTTAAATAATCGAAAATAAAAATATTGAAAATATATGATTTATGGTGAGATGTAACAATCGTAAATATTAATTGATGACATATGAATTATATTTTAATTTATAATATTATTTCGAAAATCAGATCTTGAAAACATGTGACTTATATTTTAAAAATTATTTATTTACAATAATAACTAAAATATTTTTTGAAAATTATGAATATGAGTTATATTTTTTAAAGTTTAAGAATTTTTATTTTTAAAAACAGAAATCGAGATATAATATTGTTAGAATTAAAATAAATAATTTAGAAATTATTTTTTAATAACAACCAAAAATAACAGATTTAAATATATAATTTCGATTTATATATTAAATAATTTTCATAACCTGTTATTTAAAAAATATATATTATTATATAAAAATTTAAAATATAATATTAAAAGTAATATAATTAAAAGTAAACATATAATCTTAACTAATAAATGATGATAAAACCAGAATTTTATACCATATTTAATGATATTTTCGAAATTAATTCATATAATAATTATTTAATTATATAAGTAATATAATTAAAAGTAAACATATAATCTTAACTAATAAATGATGATAAAACCAGAATTTTATACCATATATAATAACTAACATATAATATAATCTTAACTAATAAATGATGATAAAACCAGAATTTTATACCATATTTAATGATATTTTCGAAATTAATTCATATAATAATTATTTAATTATATAAGTAATATAATTAAAAGTAAACATATAATCTTAACTAATAAATGATGATAAAACCAGAATTTTATACCATATATAATAACTAACATATAATATAATCTTAACTAATAAATGATGATAAAACCAGAATTTTATACCATATATAATAACTAACATATAATATAATCTTAACTAATAAATGATGATAAAACCAGAATTTTATACCATATTTAATGATATTTTCGAAATTAATTCATATAATAATTATTTAATTATATAAGTAATATAATTAAAAGTAAACATATAATCTTAACTAATAAATGATGATAAAACCAGAATTTTATACCATATTTAATGATATTTTCGAAATTAATTCATATAATAATTATTTAATTATATAAGTAATATAATTAAAAGTAAACATATAATCTTAACTAATAAATGATGATAAAACCAGAATTTTATACCATATTTAATGATATTTTCGAAATTAATTCATATAATAATTATTTAATTATATAAGTAATATAATTAAAAGTAAACATATAATCTTAACTAATAAATGATGATAAAACCAGAATTTTATACCATATTTAATGATATTTTCGAAATTAATTCATATAATAATTATTTAATTATATAAGTAATATAATTAAAAGTAAACATATAATCTTAACTAATAAATGATGATAAAACCAGAATTTTATACCATATATAATAACTAACATATAATATAATCTTAACTAATAAATGATGATAAAACCAGAATTTTATACCATATATAATAACTAACATATAATATAATCTTAACTAATAAATGATGATAAAACCAGAATTTTATACCATATTTAATGATATTTTCGAAATTAATTCATATAATAATTATTTAATTATATAAGTAATATAATTAAAAGTAAACATATAATCTTAACTAATAAATGATGATAAAACCAGAATTTTATACCATATATAATAACTAACATATAATATAATCTTAACTAATAAATGATGATAAAACCAGAATTTTATACCATATATAATAACTAACATATAATATAATCTTAACTAATAAATGATGATAAAACCAGAATTTTATACCATATATAATAACTAACATATAATATAATCTTAACTAATAAATGATGATAAAACCAGAATTTTATACCATATTTAATGATATTTTCGAAATTAATTCATATAATAATTATTTAATTATATAAGTAATATAATTAAAAGTAAACATATAATCTTAACTAATAAATGATGATAAAACCAGAATTTTATACCATATTTAATGATATTTTCGAAATTAATTCATATAATAATTATTTAATTATATAAGTAATATAATTAAAAGTAAACATATAATCTTAACTAATAAATGATGATAAAACCAGAATTTTATACCATATTTAATGATATTTTCGAAATTAATTCATATAATAATTATTTAATTATATAAGTAATATAATTAAAAGTAAACATATAATCTTAACTAATAAATGATGATAAAACCAGAATTTTATACCATATTTAATGATATTTTCGAAATTAATTCATATAATAATTATTTAATTATATAAGTAATATAATTAAAAGTAAACATATAATCTTAACTAATAAATGATGATAAAACCAGAATTTTATACCATATTTAATGATATTTTCGAAATTAATTCATATAATAATTATTTAATTATATAAGTAATATAATTAAAAGTAAACATATAATCTTAACTAATAAATGATGATAAAACCAGAATTTTATACCATATTTAATGATATTTTCGAAATTAATTCATATAATAATTATTTAATTATATAAGTAATATAATTAAAAGTAAACATATAATCTTAACTAATAAATGATGATAAAACCAGAATTTTATACCATATATAATAACTAACATATAATATAATCTTAACTAATAAATGATGATAAAACCAGAATTTTATACCATATTTAATGATATTTTCGAAATTAATTCATATAATAATTATTTAATTATATAAGTAATATAATTAAAAGTAAACATATAATCTTAACTAATAAATGATGATAAAACCAGAATTTTATACCATATATAATAACTAACATATAATATAATCTTAACAAATAAATGATGATAAAACCAGAATTTTATACCATATTTAATGATATTTTCGAAATTAATTCATATAATAATTATTTAATTATATAAGTAATATAATTAAAAGTAAACATATAATCTTAACTAATAAATGATGATAAAACCAGAATTTTATACCATATATAATAACTAACATATAATATAATCTTAACTAATAAATGATGATAAAACCAGAATTTTATACCATATTTAATGATATTTTCGAAATTAATTCATATAATAATTATTTAATTATATAAGTAATATAATTAAAAGTAAACATATAATCTTAACAAATAAATGATGATAAAACCAGAATTTTATACCATATATAATAACTAACATATAATATAATCTTAACTAATAAATGATGATAAAACCAGAATTTTATACCATATTTAATGATATTTTCGAAATTAATTCATATAATAATTATTTAATTATATAAGTAATATAATTAAAAGTAAACATATAATCTTAACTAATAAATGATGATAAAACCAGAATTTTATACCATATTTAATGATATTTTCGAAATTAATTCATATAATAATTATTTAATTATATAAGTAATATAATTAAAAGTAAACATATAATCTTAACTAATAAATGATGATAAAACCAGAATTTTATACCATATTTAATGATATTTTCGAAATTAATTCATATAATAATTATTTAATTATATAAGTAATATAATTAAAAGTAAACATATAATCTTAACTAATAAATGATGATAAAACCAGAATTTTATACCATATTTAATGATATTTTCGAAATTAATTCATATAATAATTATTTAATTATATAAGTAATATAATTAAAAGTAAACATATAATCTTAACTAATAAATGATGATAAAACCAGAATTTTATACCATATTTAATGATATTTTCGAAATTAATTCATATAATATTAAAAGTAATATAATTAAAAGTAAACAAATGATTAGTATCCAATTATCGAATTAGTTACTATTAATATAAAATAATATCCTGAATTTTAGTTTTATATATCACAATTAATTTATATTATTGTATTTTTAATTATGTCAAGTACATAAATTTTATATCTATACATAAAATGTTATAATGATTGTTACAACCTAATAATTAATTTTGGAATCTTAATTTTCTATTTAATATTATATTTTAAATTTTTATATAATAATATATATTTTTTAAATAACAGGTTATGAAAATTATTTAATATATAAATCGAAATTATATATTTTAAATGCTTTAATATTTTAAATAACCTAAAATATATCAATAATTGATAAATAATAAATGATAATTGCTAATAAACAAAATAATAAATTATAAATAATATATGATAATAAACATTTTAATCCATATCAATAATTAATACTATAAAATTCCATATCAATAATTAATACTATAAAATTCCATATCAATAATTAATTTAGTTTTATTCTAGATTAGAATTTGATAAATGATAATAAAGAAATTAATAAAAATTACTAATACCGTATAAACTTAGCTTGATTTTAATCTTTAACTATATAGATAATGTTGTGCATAGCTACTAATCATATATATAAATTGTACAAAATTATAAAACTATTAAAGAAAAAGAAAAATTTTAATAAATCAGTAAATATAAAATAATATATTTTTTAAATAACAGGTTATGAAAATTATTTAATATATAAATCGAAATTATATATTTTAAATGCTTTAATATTTTAAATAACCTAAAATATATCAATAATTGATAAATAATAAATGATAATTGCTAATAAACAAAATAATAAATTATAAATAATATATGATAATAAACATTTTAATCCATATCAATAATTAATACTATAAAATTCCATATCAATAATTAATACTATAAAATTCCATATCAATAATTAATACTATAAAATTCCATATCAATAATTAATACTATAAAATTCCATATCAATAATTAATACTATAAAATTCCATATCAATAATTAATACTATAAAATTCCATATCAATAATTAATACTATAAAATTCCATATCAATAATTAATACTATAAAATTCCATATCAATAATTAATACTATAAAATTCCATATCAATAATTAATACTATAAAATTCCATATCAATAATTAATACTATAAAATTCCATATCAATAATTAATACTATAAAATTCCATATCAATAATTAATTTAGTTTTATTCTAGATTAGAATTTGATAAATGATAATAAAGAAATTAATAAAAATTACTAATACCAGTATAAACTTAGCTTGATTTTAATCTTTAACTATATAGATAATGTTGTGCATAGCTACTAATCATATATATAAATTATTTCAAAATTTAAATTAATGGATATTATAGAATATCTTTTGATTTTATTCTCTTATTAGAAAATGATTTTATACCTCCTATAATATGTAATATTCTCTGGTCAAAATAAGATTTTATACCATATTTAATGATATTTTCGAAATTAATTCATATAATAATTATTTAATTATATAAGTAATATAATTAAAACTAGTATCCTATTTAATTAAAGTTTGGATTTTATGAATAATTTTTTCATGATTAGTATCCAATTATCGAATTAGTTACTATTAATATAAAATAATATCCTGAATTTTAGTTTTATATATCACAATTAATTTATATTATTGTATTTTTAATTATGTCAAGTAACAATCATTATTAATTTTGATAACTTGTTATTATCCACTTATATTTTAATTATGTCAAGTACATAAATTTTTATATCTATACATAAAATGTTATAATGATTGTTACAACCTAATAATTAATTTTGGAATCTTAATTTTCTATTTAATATTATATTTTAAATTTTTATATAATAATATATATTTTTTAAATAACAGGTTATGAAAATTATTTAATATATAAATCGAAATTATATATTTAAATCTTGTTATTTTTGGTTGTTATTAAAAACTAATTTCTAAATTATTTATTTTAATTCTAACAATATTATATCTCGATTTCTGTTTTTAAAAATAAAAATTCTTAAACTTTAAAAAATATAACTCATATTCATAATTTTCAAAAAATATTTTTAGTTATTATTGTAAATAAATAATTTTTAAAATATAAGTCACATGTTTTCAAGACTGTGATTTTCGAAATAATATTATAAATTAAAATATAATTCATATGTCATCAATTAATATTTACGATTGTTACATCTCACCATAAATCATATATTTCAATATTTTTATTTTGGATTATTTAGCGAGAATGTGTAAAAATTATATATAATTACAAAATATATTAGTCATATTATTCAATATGGGAAATAATGATCTTTAATTATTCATTCTTATTTATCAAGCGCACATTCTATTTACAATGACACAACTTTAAATAAAAGACAAAAAGCAAAATACTTTTATTATTTATTCAAATTCGAAAATATCTAACAATGATAATACTATTTATCTTGGATCCAAATAAAAACTAAAATCTAATTATATATGGTATAAAATCTTATTTTGACCGAGAATATTATATCTCGATTTCTTAGTGTTGGCATGCTCATTAATTTGGATACTAATCATTTGTTTACTTTTAATTATATTACTTTTAATATTATATGAATTAATTTCGGAAAATATCATTATTTATGGTATAAAAGTGATCTTGCCAAAATGAAATATTTTGTAATAGAGATTTATTTATGAGTATCCTCTTTTAGATTTTAGCTTTTATTTGGATCCAAGATCAATAGTATTATTATTGTTAGGTATTTTCGAATTTGAATAAATAATAAAAGTATTTTGCTTTTGTCTTTTATCTAAAGTTGTGTCGTTAGAAATAGAATTTGCAGTTTGATAAATAAGAATGAATAATTAAAGATTATTATTTCCCATATTGAATAATATGACTAATATATTTTGTGATTATATATAATTTTTACATATTCTCAGTTAAATAATCCGAAAATAAAAATATTGAAATATATGATTTATGGTGAGATGTAACAATCATAAATATTAATTCGATGATATATGAATTATATTTAAATTTATAATATTATTTCGAAAATCACAGTCTTGAAAACATGTGGCTTATATTTTAAAAATTATTTATTTACAATAATAACTAAAAATAAAATTTTTGAAAATTATGATTATAAGTTATATTTTAAAAATTTTAGGAATTTTTATTTTTAAAAACAAAAATCGAGATATAATATTGTTAGAATTAAAATAAACAATTTGGAAATTAGTTTTACAATAACAATGAAAAATGACAGTATTTAATATATAATTTCGATTTATATATTAAATAATTTTCATTAACTGTTATTTTTTAAAATTAATATATTGTTATATAAAATTTTAAAATATAATATTAAACAGAAAATTAAGATTCCAAAATTAATTATTAGGTTGTAAGAATCATTATAACATTTTATGTATAGATATAAAATTTATGTACTTGATATAATTAAAATATAAGTGGATAATAACAAGTTATCAAAATTAATAATGATTGTTACTTGACATAATTAAAAATACAATAATATAAATTAATTGTGATATATAAAACTAAAATTGGTATATTATTTAAATTAATAGTAACTAATTCGATAATTGGATACTAATCATGAAAAAAATCATAAAATCTTAACTTAACTTAAACCAAAGATACTAAAAATTGAGGACTAGATAATTATTACTTAATCATGAATAAAATATCAAAAATCTTAACTTTAACTTAAATCGAAAATAACAAAATTGAGGATTAGATAATTGTTACCTAATCATGAAAAAATTATTCATAAAATCCCAACTTTAATTAAATTGGATACTAATCAATTGTTTACTTTTAATTATATTACTTATATAATTATATAATTATTATATGGTATAATTTCGGAAAATATCATTATATTTGGTATAAAACTCGGTTTTATCAACATTTATTAGTTAAGATTATATTATATGTTAGTTATTATATATGGTATAAAATCTTATTTTGACCGAGAATATTATATCTAGATTTCTTAGTGTTGTCATGCTCATTAATTTGGATACTCATCATTTGTTTACTTTTAATTATATTACTTTTAATATTATATGAATTAATTTCGGAAAATATCATTATATATGGTATAAAATTCGGTTTTATCATCATTTATTAGTTAAGATATTAGTTAAGATTATATGTTTACTTTTAATTATATTACTTATATAATTATATAATTATTACATGAATTAAGTTCGAAAAATATCATTAAATATGGTATAAAATTCGGTTTTATCATCATTTATTAGTTAAGATTATATTATATGTTAGTTATTATATATGGTATAAAATCTTATTTTGACCAAAGAATATTATAAATTATAGGAGGTATAAAATCATTTTCTAATGAGAGAATAAAATAGGAAAGATATTCTATAATATCCATTAATTTAAATTTTGAAATAGTTTATATCGTTATATATATACACAATACAACTATCTTCGTCAAATATTATTCAAGGAGATAGACAACAAAGGATCTCCATTTTCTGTTTCTACAATGAGCCAAAGGTATTTATTTAATTTATTATTTTATTTTCGTAATTATTTATTCTTGTAGATTACATTTATTCTTAATTTATAGTTTATTGCATATTGTTAATAAAATTAATGAAATCACTTAATTTGTGTGTTATTTTTTAAATAGATATTGTGTATCGAAATTTTCCGTTTGCAATGGGCATTTTTAAAACAAAATTAGATCATTAAATTATAACCTATAATAATGGATATGCATTTTTGATAAATTCAATTAAAATGTTTAATTAATTATTTAATAAATCTATTTTTAATGTTTAATTTTATTTAAATCATTGAATAATCAAGATTTTGTGTTTTAGTAATACTTATTTACTGATTTTTATATGAATATTAATTTATTTACTTATTTAATATATAATTATGAAACTAAAAATATATTATTTTGTATTTACTGATTTATTAAAAATTTTCTTTTTCGTTAATATTTTTATAACTTTGTACAATTTATATATATGATTAGTAGCTATCGACAACATTATCTAAATAGTTAAAGATTAAAATTAAGCTAAGTTTAACTGTATTAGTAATTTTTATTAATTTCTTTATTATCATTTATCAAATTTTAATCTAGAATAAAAACAAAATCGATTATTGATATGGAATTTTTATAGTATTAGTTATTAATATGGATTAAAATGTTTATTATCATATATTATTTATAATTTATTATTTTGTTTATTAGCAATTATCATTTATCATTTATCAATTGTTGATATATTTTAGGTTATTTAAAATATTAAAGCATTTAAAATATAGGGTTTTGTAAAATACTATAGCAATTAATATTTTTGAAAATTGGGTTTTATAATATTATAGAAATTAAATTTTTGAATTGAATATATTTTGTAGAGTTTATAAAATATTATAGCAATTCAAATTTTTGAGTTTTATTATTGATATTTTATAATATTGCAGTAATTAAATATTTTGCAAACATATATTCAGATTTTAAAAATATTATGGCTATTAATATTATTTTAATAAATATATTTTATTTGTTTAAAATATTTTCGATTTATTAAAAATTAAATAAATTAGATTAGAAGTCTGCAAGTTTAAATAAATTTTAATATAATATATTAATTAAAATACATTTTTAAATTATTATAGCAATTAAAATATATTTTTAAAATTAGTATAGCAATTAAAATATATTTTTTAATTATTGCATGAAATTTAATTGGGTTTTCTAAAATATTAAAGCAACTAATAAATATTTTTAAAAATATATTTTCAATTTTTATATATATTACAGCAATTAGAATATATTTTTAGTTTTCTAAATTATTTTTACAATTAAAATTTTTTCCCAAGTAAAGTAGTTTACAAATTTGTAAATTAAATATATCTTGATAATTGAATTCATATTAAATTAATTTGTGGATATTTTATCGGGATGTCGGACAAAATAATAAAATTACGACATACAAGCCATTAATTGATCTTGGTAGATGAAAACAAAGTCATCATGAAAGGAAGAATCACTTTCGAATATGGGAAGGACAAAGCATAAATCTTGAAATCTCATCCGGAATTAACTTTATTCAGCGATAATGAGGTACATTTAAATTTTTATTTATCACAGATAATTGTGATTTTAAATAATAAAAATTTAGTTTAATTATGACTTGTTTTATCCAATTTTAAACAGAACACTCATGTGCATAGTTTTGCCTTAAGAATGATGCAATCTGATGAGAAAATTAATACAAGAAGAAAAATTTATATTTTCTTAAGCGTAAAATTGTTACTACAAGTAAGATGTACAAGCTAGAAAACACTCCAAGATCTATTCATTTGTGTTATCGCACAAATATCAAGGTTTTAGAGGAGGATGACGATCATATAGAAAAGATAAATTTGAATTTCTTCCTTACGGAGAGATTGAATCAAGAATCGATTCAAAAGAATTTCTTATAGGTATGTATTAAATTTATATTCCTCACAGTTATCATGTATGTCAAATTATACTAAATTTCATTTATTTTCTTATATAGATGTGATTGGAATAGATGATGAAATTTATGCGATTGATAGCATGGACAAGAATGGAAAAAAGTTTTGTTTAAAAGTTTTACAATGCATGATAATGAGTAAGTTATAATTTTATTATTGTTTATATGAAATATACATAAATATATTTTATAACATAAATATTTAATATATATTTTTCTTTTATCAAGTTCAATACCATAGCTATCATTTTGTGGGAAGATTTAGCATGTGCTCTGGAGTAAAATTTAATATGAGAGAATCAAAGCTCATTGATTATTATTTTGACCGGTTTATTGTACTCTAGATTTAAAGGTATGAATTATATGTGTGTGTGTGTGTGAGATAATTTACATTTGTATGTCTAATTATAAACTTGCATGATTTTAAATATATACATAATATTATACTATATTTACGTTAATTTTCTTTTCAGTGAAAGGATTGACAAGCCTTTCATTCCATTATGCTACAAAATTTTATATAAATCTGAGTGTTAACAAGAATGTTGTTCAAACTCAAGGATATTTTGTAACTTTTGTGAAATAATATAATTGACTTTTCATAAATTTTATTCATAATTATGAGAATTCTAAGTAATTATTTTACTTATCTTTTTCAGTTATATTGATCGCCAACTCAATACCAAAATATTGAGAATGGAACAAGATCGCTAAGCACACAAGTCAAATTTGAAATCGAAGATGGTACAATTGATGATATTTTCAAGTAAAGGAATTGAATGACGGCAATGTAAATAAATTTTAATTTATTTTTGTATTGAATTATTTTCTAAACTTTATATATATTCAATTATAGTTTTAACACTATATCAATATAAGAAATATGATACAATGTTAAAAGTTATCTTATTATTACACAATATACTTAAAATATTAATATTTTAATTGATTTATCATGCACTTTATTATTTTATTGGTTTTAATAATTCAATTGATGATGAAAATATTGTTTATCTATATTATTTTTAGGAGAAATATTTCTTTGCAACGCTTAAATGATGGAAATTGAGGAGTCCGATTAACGATATTCTTCTCATCTTGATTGCAATAGCAAGTTGAAAGAGATTAATGGGGTTCTTTCTTGCAATCGTCATAAAAATCAAATATGTAGAAGAAAAGTAAACATGATATTATAATTTTTATAAATATAAATTATTCATAGTTTATAAAATTAAATTGAATAACCAATATATAACATAAATATGTATTTAATTTTAGATATAAACTTATCTTACAAGCGTGAATGAAACATGCATCACTACATTTGTAATATTCCATCACGATGTTCTTCGTTTAATGAAAATTGGTCCTTGAATTAGCATCTTCGCTGAGTTTAGTAATTTATATCGAAATTATATTAAATTTTTAATACATTTTAATTTAATAGATGAAATTGAAAAATAATAAATATTTGCTTAAGCAGGATCGAGACAACAAGGAGATTTCGCTTGCAATCAAAAGATTAATCGGTAGAAATATGCGTTTTCTTGTTAAGATTACGAGTTTAACACAAGTAAATGCATTAAAGACTACACAGTTATTAAAATCGTTAACGATGATGTGGATGATGAAAAACTCAATGGGTTGTTACTACTAACTGACGGAAAGGTAAAATTTCCATAATCTTATTATTAAAATTATATTCCTCAATAGTTTGCAATGTATTCATTGTTGTAATACTAAATTTATTTTTATTAAAGGATGAAAAATCACTCGATATGGCGCTGGTTGATGGCGGTGACAGTCAATCAATTCAATATACTCCAGACTTATCGACACCTGAAAATATTACTAATAAAAATTTGAAGAAGAATGTGTTTGCTAAATATATTATTAGTTTCATTATTTCAAAAATTAAATCATTAGCATGTTGTTCTAAGACGAATGTATTATTATCACAGGATGAGAAACCAATTGAATTGAATGAGGATGGTACCGTTGATAATCAATCTGTTGAATTAACTCCAGACTTATCCACACCGATATCCACCATTAATAGCAAAGGCAAAAAGAAGATTTTAGATGTTTCACCCATTGCTATACTTGATTCTTCTGCATTGAAAACCCCACCTACAACCGATGAAAAATAAGGATACAATCGGTTGATTTATTTATATATTAATTAATTTTGATATGTAATTTTTATTGTTAAATTTACTATATAAACATGTTTTTATTTTGCGAAATGGACAAAAATCACTCTTTCAACTTTCAAGAAGAGGATTAAGGCGAAAAATAATTACAAATTATTAGAACTCTTCTTTATATTTTGCTTATTACATCTTATGACTGCTTGATTGATTAAGAACTTTTTTGGTGACGATCATTTGCGAATAATGTTTTGAATATTAAACTATCTTATATTTTAATTTTATACAAGTTGCATTTAGGATAATTTGATTATCTTCATTTTATTCATTTATTATGAAAATTTAGTTTAAATGATCTTAATTTTAATTATAGCTTTAATATAAGTTGTTTAATATTATTATTTCCAGGCGGATACATGTTATCTAACCTCATTTGGGGTGGGTGAGAGTGGGGTTCACGTGTTTGAAGGGGTTGAGTCATTAGATATTAAAAATTATATTCAAATGAGTGATTGAAACGCAATTTAAATATTGATAAATTACGGTAAGACCGTGATTAGCATGGGCTAAAACACTAGTTTTTGTCAAAGCTGAAATTCTTAGTTTATACGAAAACCGAAACCATTTTAAGAAACCAAAATTTAAAAATAATTATAAAATTCCAAAAATATTACTACAATTTATTTTCGAAAAATTATCAAATAACATATGATCTTAAAATTAACTACTAATATTAGTTTATAAGAATACCGCAAATATTTTTAATAAACCGAAATTTTAAAAATAATTATAAAAATCTGAAAATATTACAACGATTTATTTTCAAAGATTAATTACGATGTATTATTCGAAGATCGGAATAATAATTCGGAGTAGGAATTGTAAACCAATAACTGAAAATTAAAAAATTGAAACCTATTAAAATTAGGAAAAAAACATAAACTAAAATAACATAAATATTGGAATAATACATTTTGGCATAAATTACCCGATGATCGAATAATAATTTAGATTTGAAAAATATTGAGACGGAAGCGAAATGTAAAAATTGAGAAAAAGTGACTAGAAAAGTAAATTAGAATTTCGGCATAGTTAAATTTTACACAACTTTAAATAAATTTGGCATAAATAGATTTTACAGAAATTAAAATAACATAAATATTTTTCAGCGCCAATAAATTAATTACCTGATGTATTTCTCGAAGTTTATATGAATTCCTGGTTACAGATCCTCAAAAGCATAAGAATGATTGGAGTTGTTCACTGCACTCAAGCAAAAAATTTCAATATAATTAAAAAATATCTGTATTATATTTTAAAAATATATGATTATACAAAAATGTTTTTAAAATCCGAAAATATTTCAAAATAAATAAATTAATTACCTCATTTGATCTATTCATTGGAGGCTCCCTCTACGAAGACGAAGACCGCGTACCTATAACCTTAAATATTTTTAAAAATCTGAAAATATAACAACAATTTATATACAATAAATTTTCAAAATCCGATAATATTTCAAAATAAATAAATTAATTACCTAGTTTGATCTATTCATTGGAGGCTCCCTCTACGAAGACGAAGACCGTGTACCTATAACCTTAATATTTTTAAAAATCCGAAAATATAACAACAATTTATATACAAAAAATTATAAAAATCCGAAAATATTTCAAAATAAATAAATAAATTACCTTGTTTGATCTATCCATTGGAGGCTCCTCTACTAAGACGAAGACCGTACCTATAACCTTAATATTTTTAAAATCCGAAAATATAACAACAATTTATATACAAAAATTATAAAAATCCGAAAATATTTCAAAATAAATAAATAAATTACCTTGTTTGATCTATCCATTGGAGGCTCCCTCTACGAAGACGAAGAGCGCGTACCTATAACCTTAAAAAATTAATCAAAATCCAAAAATATAACAACAATTAATATACAAAAGGTTTTTCAAAATCCGAAAATATTACAAACCAAAATTTGCAGATTTCCCAATGCGTTGTTCAAAAATCCGAATTGGAGGTGATGGAGAGATTATGGCTATTGTTGGTAGAAATATATGATTATCGTGATTATAGGAATTTCTAAAATCACGCTCTTAATATTTGGTAGTATTTTGTTTCGGTTTTTAAAATCACGATCACAATTACTATAATTATCCAAAATATCCGAGATATAGTATTAAATGTTAATTCGGTTTTGGTTTTGAAAAGATTTGATTTTCTATTTTGGACGGCTAAAAGAAAATTCGGTTTTTTTTTAAATGGACGGCTTAGATCAACGTCCACGTGTCAAATTTATTTGTGAAGGAGAAATTCTATGTGGCAATCTCTTGTGAGTTTTGAGGTCTTTTGGTTTTGCTTTAATGTATGTATATCCTAGTAAAAGATTAGGATTTGATTAGATTGCATAGTTTAATTATGTTAATATATGATTTGATTAGGATTTTGATTTGTTTCCTTTAAAAGGAATAGACCATTGATGAATGAAAAGAAGAAAAAATTACAAGCATGCGAATTATTTAGTGGGGTGAAGCCTGTTAGTTAGTGAGGGGTGAAGCATATTCTGTAGTGCAGTGTGGATCCTATTCTGTAGTGCGGTGTGAAACCTTGGAAGTGAAGCCTATTTATATAAATCCTTCGGCTTTTCACATGCGATGTAATATTTAGATAATGTTAATGAGTAACTTAATATACTGCATATTAGTAATAATTTGATGCTTTTTTGCAAATCACTTTTTGTCAAGCTTTTCTTTTTTAGGTTGTCGAAGGGGATGAAAATTTTAAAACTCCCAGTATTGCAAAAAATTTTAAAAAAAATCCAATGAATCACCTTGAGCATTGAGCAAAATTTTAAAACTCAAGCAACATAAACTCAATTTTAAACAATCTTTACTAAGTAACAAAGATGCATTGACTGATCGAACATTAGATGAGATGAAAACAAACCACAAATTCAAGGAATCGCCTCGAGCATTGAGCAAATAAACCCTAACTCAAATAAAAAAAATAGAGATTGAACCTTCTTTTTCTTCTCCTCTTCTTTGAGTCTTTTCTCCTCTTCCTTCTGCTTCTTCTTCAATTCCTTCTTAAGAGCGCTGCCATAAATCCCAAAAAAAAAAAATCAAAAGAAAATAGAAGAGAGAGAAAGAGATCGTGATGAGAGAGAGGGGGCGTACTTCTTGCTTGGGACATCGGATGCGGATGGGGAATCCATTGAGAGATCCGAGACCCAATCCGCCGCGGCTTCGACTGGATTCGCCATGGGAGGAGACGGAGACGAAAAAAAAGTAGGAATTTGATCGCATTGCGCTGTGGAAGGACAAAGAGAGTTTTTTTTTCACTAGGGTTTTGTGAAAAGAAAATGGACGGTCTAGATTGACGAGGGAAATCTTATTGAGATGGGCCCACTTTGGCTCGCTTTTGAATCATCAATTCAAATAGGAGAGAAGATTTTTGAAATAGACTGTTTTTAGAATTTAATTAACAATCGGCTGTGAATTATTTTAATTAGCAAAATTGAACACTTTTAAACCCCGTAACACGACTGGCTGGAAAACGGTTGATTTTGTAAATTACATATTTTGAAAAAAGCGGGACTGGCAATGCTAGTCCCGTGTAATTAGCGGATACTAATTAGTGATCACTAATTAAACGGGACCAATAGTCCCGTGTGATTAGCAATATCGTGTTTTTTGTATGTGCGCTGAAAATTCACTGCAAAAAGGTTATAAAACTTTGAAAAACACGGTCTACTAGTCCCGTGTGTTTTAAGATTAAGATTAACGTGTTATTAGTGAGCACTAATTATACGAGGCGAGTAGTCTCGTGTTTTTCAAAGTCTATATTTAGCAAAATCAACCACTTTTTCAGTCAATCATGCCGGTGTGGTTGAAAAGTGATCAATTTTGCTACTTAAATAAAATTTCATTGATTTTGCTAATTAATTTTCAAAAATTGTCTGTTTAAAAAATTTAGGGAAAATTGTGTCCAGGCCCCAAAAATTGGAAGCCCATGTGACCGGGCCCTCTGTATTTTGGGCCATGTGTTTCGGCCCCAAATACAGTCCGTATTTGTGTCCAGGCCCCAAAAATCCTGCCATGTGAGCAGAGAGAGAAAGATAGCACCTGAAGTTACTATCCTACCCTCAGGTGAACTATTGCCAGCCTCCCTTCACTCAAGTTCTCTCTCTCTTGGCCTTCATTCGTGACCAGGAAAATCCCAAACATCTCTAATTTCGATCTAGGGTTTTCGCTCTGTAGGAAAATGTCGTCGAAGGAAGCCTCGGTTAACGATTTGAAGTCGAAATTCGTGGCGGACGAAGGAGAAAGATGAAGCGAAATCCAGGGCGTCGCCGCCGCGTCTTGAATCATCACGGGAAAGCGAGGAAGCGTCGAAGACCACGTTGGTAATGCAAAGGCGAACCGAGGTCGGTAGAAAGAGACAAGAAGGGATGATTCCAACCCCAAAAGAAGTAAGTGCTAGGAAAAATCTAATTAAAGAACTTAACCCTTTGGATGTTATCCAAACCGAGTTTCATGTTAATTCTAATCCTATACGTGAGAGTTAACCGATTTGTGTTTCATGTTAAGTCCAGTTTAATTAAGTAAAAGAAGTTCATGTTAAGTCAAACCTAAATCGTGTTAAGTCTAATTTCAGTTCATGTCAAATCTAATGTCTTCTCATGTTAAGTCTATTTTTCATGTTAATTCCAATTTTGTTTGTGTTAAGTCTAATTGGTTTCATGTTAGGTCTAATTGGTTTCATGTTAAGTCTAAACTAGGTTCATGTTAAGTCTAATTTCGGTCATGGCTAGTCTAATGTCTTTTCATGGTAAGTCTATTTTTCATGTTAATTCCAACTTTATTCGTGTTAAGTCTAATTTAGTTCGTGTTAAGTCCAATTTGATTCATGTTAAGTCTAAGTTAAGTTCATGTTAAGTCTAATTAAGCTTACATTTGAATTTATTTTCGGAAAATAGTTGGTGGTATTTCTTGGAGATATTAGGCCAGCTGCCGTTATTGGGGCTTATTGTGATTTTATGAATCGGCTTGGCCCAAAGATTCGTCAATGGCACGGGGATGCCTATTGTGGATCCACATTTGAGCACTATATACAATTTGGTGCTCCGCACTTGATCGTAAAACACTTGAGCACGTATTGAGTTTTTACGTGGCTGATAAAGGAACATTTTCTATCCCCGATGCATATTCGGGAAAAGAAAGTTATTAATTTTGGCGTGGATTGGGTCCGTAATCATACTTTATTTCCAATTTACGGTGAGATTATTTTGAAGAATAGGGACTCAAGTGCGAGAATGTGGGTGCAATATTTTTCTAAACTTTTAAAGATGACAAGGGCGGAAAAAAAGAAAAGCCGACATTAGCATGAGAAGATATGTTGAAGATCGCTAGAAAGTCTAGTGGAATCAACGAAGAGAAGGATATCCAAGACTTTGTTCTCCGCAAATTCTTTATCGCTGCTCGATGATATGGTGCCCAGGCGGGGATGGTTTCCCTAGAATAATCTTGAAGTATCTGGATAGCATTGAGAGGGTGAACAAAGTCGCATGGGGTGACTTCATTTATAAAGAAATTATTAGAGGCATAAATGTTGCTCGGAAGGGTTGAAGAAGCCGGGGTTACATATATCCACGGATGCATGCCATGATACCGTAAGTTCCATGTTAAGTCTATTTAATTTTCTACTAAGCGTGCATTGCTTCTTGTGAAGTGTTAGGCCTTTCATGTTAAGTCTAATTTGATTCATGTTAAGTCTAATTTAGTTCATGTTAATCCTAATTACTTTCATGTTAAGTCTAGTTATTTTAATGTTTTAAGGTTAATGGTGAATATGATCGATCATAGTTGGAATGGTGAATGTATTACTACGACTTTGGTACTATGAGATGACCAGGCATAAGGAGATATGCCACCGGTGGCGATCTACCTCAATGACAAATTGGGTCTCGTGAGGGAAAAGTCGGCTCTTTTAGGAAGGGACAATTAAAGCAAAGGCAAAAGTGGCTTCAATAATGCATCTAGAGAAGCCTATTGTGGAAGTTGGGCCATCTCTCCCAAACCCCATGAGGAAAGATTTCAAGCCAGCCGATTAAGATTAAAGGCGAAGAATGATGGAGCAGAAGAATGACTCCATAGGCCATGTAAGTTTTCTGTTAAGTCTTATTTCATATTAAGTCTAAATTCCAGGTTCATGTTAAGTCTAATTTTTAGTTCATGTTAAGTCTATTTTTCAAGTAAGCCTATTCCATTTCATGTTAAGTCTAAATTCCAGTTCACGTTAAGTCTAATTTTCACTCATGTTAAGTCTATTTTTCGTTAAGCTATTCCATTTCATGTTAAGTCTAAATTCGGTTCCGCGTTAAGTCTAATTTTAGGTTCATGTTAAGTCTATTTTTGCGTTAAGCCTATTCCATTTCATGTTAAGTCTAAATTCCAGTTCACGTTAAGTCTAATTTTCGGTTCATGTTAAGTCTATTTTTCGCGTTAAGCTTATTCCATTTCATGTTAAGTCTAAATTCGGTTCCGCGTTAAGTCTAATTTTCAGGTTCATGTTAAGTCTATTTTTCGTTAAGCCTATTCCATTTCATGTTAAGTCTAAATTCAGTTCACGTTAAGTCTAATTTTCAGTTCATGTTAAGTCTATTTTTCGTTAAGCTATTCCATTTCATGTTAAGTCTAAATTCGGTTCATGTTAAGTCTAATTTTCGGTTCATGTTAAGTCTATTTTTGCGTTAAGCTTATTCCATTTCATGTTAAGTCTAAATTCCAGTTCATGTTAAGTCTAATTTTCAGTTCATGTTAAGTCAAATATTAATGTTAGGCCTATTTCCAGTTCATGTTAAGTTTAAATTTTAGTTAAGTCCAATTTTAATACTTGTTAATCCTACTTTCAGTTCCTGTCAAGCGTAAAGAGGTCGAGAAAGCCGAAAATTGAGGAAGCCAAGAAGAACTCAATAGGCTATGTAAGTTTAATTTCTAGTTCATGTTAAGTCTAATTTCCCGTTCATGTTATGTATTTCAAGTTAAATCTAATAGTAATTTCTATTAATCTCTTAAAATCTCAGATCATTGCAAAGCATCTGGACGATGCTTTTGAAAAGGAAGAGGAGGTGGAGGCTCTGCCCATTGAGAAACAACTGATGTTTTGGAGAAATTCTGCTAAATTTTGCAGACGATTACTCAGTGCGACAAAACGCAGGAAGAGTACATATTGTCAAGTATTTATGGTTGAGATTAGAAGACTCAACGGAATATTGGAATCTTTGGGAAGAAGTGGTGATGTTATAGACCCGGAGGTGCTGAAGGAAAGAGTTAAGAAGAATTTACAAAATAAGTAAGTTGACCACGGGTAGATGAAGAGGAACACCATTCTCCCAAGCATTATCTGGATCGAGAAGGAGAGGATGACGATGACCTTGCGGATGAAGATTCCATGAAGAATAAGGTTGAGGAAGACCCCATGAGGGAAAAAGCTGAAGAGGAACCAGCTATGAAGGAAAAAGTTGATGATGAAGTCCCCAATGAGGGGGAAAACCAGAATGAAGCTGAGGAGGAAGAGGAAGATCAATTTGAAGAAAGAGCAAGTGTTGTAGATTATTTTGGCGATGCTAAGGAAATTGTGCATAAAGGAATAGAGGAGAAGATTGAGAATAAGATTGAGGAGGCTATTGTAGATAAAGATGTAGAGGAAACTGTAAATAAAGGAGTAGAGGAGAAAATTGAGGAAAAAATTGAGGAGGATATCCTAAATAAAGATGGAGAGGAAACTGTAAATAAAGGAGTAGAGGAGAAAAATGAGGAAAAATTGAGGAGGATATCCTAAATAAAGATGGAGAGGAAACTGTAAATAAAGGAGTAGAGGAGAAAATTGAGGAAAAATTGAGGAGGATATCCTAAATAAAGATGGAGAGGAAACTGTAAATAAAGGAGTAGAGGAGAAAATTGAGGAAAAATTGAGGAGGATATCCTAAATAAAGATGGAGAGGAAACTGTAAATAAAGGAGTAGAGGAGAAAATTGAGGAAAAATTGAGGAGGATATCCTAAATAAAGATGGAGAGGAAACTGTAAATAAAGGAGTAGAGGAGAAAATTGAGGAAAAATTGAGGAGGATATCCTAAATAAAGATGGAGAGGAAACTGTAAATAAAGGAGTAGAGGAGAAAATTGAGGAAAAATTGAGGAGGATATCCTAAATAAAGATGGAGAGGAAACTGTAAATAAAGGAGTAGAGGAGAAAATTGAGGAAAAATTGAGGAGGATATCCTAAATAAAGATGGAGAGGAAACTGTAAATAAAGGAGTAGAGGAGAAAATTGAGGAAAAATTGAGGAGGATATCCTAAATAAAGATGGAGAGGAAACTGTAAATAAAGGAGTAGAGGAGAAAATTGAGGAAAAATTGAGGAGGATATCCTAAATAAAGATGGAGAGGAAACTGTAAATAAAGGAGTAGAGGAGAAAATTGAGGAAAAATTGAGGAGGATATCCTAAATAAAGATGGAGAGGAAACTGTAAATAAAGGAGTAGAGGAGAAAATTGAGGAAAAATTGAGGAGGATATCCTAAATAAAGATGGAGAGGAAACTGTAAATAAAGGAGTAGAGGAGAAAATTGAGGAAAAATTGAGGAGGATATCCTAAATAAAGATGGAGAGGAAACTGTAAATAAAGGAGTAGAGGAGAAAATTGAGGAAAAATTGAGGAGGATATCCTAAATAAAGATGGAGAGGAAACTGTAAATAAAGGAGTAGAGGAGAAAATTGAGGAAAAATTGAGGAGGATATCCTAAATAAAGATGGAGAGGAAACTGTAAATAAAGGAGTAGAGGAGAAAATTGAGGAAAAATTGAGGAGGATATCCTAAATAAAGATGGAGAGGAAACTGTAAATAAAGGAGTAGAGGAGAAAATTGAGGAAAAATTGAGGAGGATATCCTAAATAAAGATGGAGAGGAAACTGTAAATAAAGGAGTAGAGGAGAAAATTGAGGAAAAATTGAGGAGGATATCCTAAATAAAGATGGAGAGGAAACTGTAAATAAAGGAGTAGAGGAGAAAATTGAGGAAAAATTGAGGAGGATATCCTAAATAAAGATGGAGAGGAAACTGTAAATAAAGGAGTAGAGGAGAAAATTGAGGAAAAATTGAGGAGGATATCCTAAATAAAGATGGAGAGGAAACTGTAAATAAAGGAGTAGAGGAGAAAATTGAGGAAAAATTGAGGAGGATATCCTAAATAAAGATGGAGAGGAAACTGTAAATAAAGGAGTAGAGGAGAAAATTGAGGAAAAATTGAGGAGGATATCCTAAATAAAGATGGAGAGGAAACTGTAAATAAAGGAGTAGAGGAGAAAATTGAGGAAAAATTGAGGAGGATATCCTAAATAAAGATGGAGAGGAAACTGTAAATAAAGGAGTAGAGGAGAAAATTGAGGAAAAATTGAGGAGGATATCCTAAATAAAGATGGAGAGGAAACTGTAAATAAAGGAGTAGAGGAGAAAATTGAGGAAAAATTGAGGAGGATATCCTAAATAAAGATGGAGAGGAAACTGTAAATAAAGGAGTAGAGGAGAAAATTGAGGAAAAATTGAGGAGGATATCCTAAATAAAGATGGAGAGGAAACTGTAAATAAAGGAGTAGAGGAGAAAATTGAGGAAAAATTGAGGAGGATATCCTAAATAAAGATGGAGAGGAAACTGTAAATAAAGGAGTAGAGGAGAAAATTGAGGAAAAATTGAGGAGGATATCCTAAATAAAGATGGAGAGGAAACTGTAAATAAAGGAGTAGAGGAGAAAATTGAGGAAAAATTGAGGAGGATATCCTAAATAAAGATGGAGAGGAAACTGTAAATAAAGGAGTAGAGGAGAAAATTGAGGAAAAATTGAGGAGGATATCCTAAATAAAGATGGAGAGGAAACTGTAAATAAAGGAGTAGAGGAGAAAATTGAGGAAAAATTGAGGAGGATATCCTAAATAAAGATGGAGAGGAAACTGTAAATAAAGGAGTAGAGGAGAAAATTGAGGAAAAATTGAGGAGGATATCCTAAATAAAGATGGAGAGGAAACTCAATATTGGTTCGTGTATATGTTTTACGGTAAATGATAATTCCCACTTTTTCGGAGGTATGATGTTATCGAAGCATTAAATGACATGAACGGACATGAGTCGCTATACTTGCTTCGTGGTGGTCGGCTTGACGACAAAGTAAGATTCTAAATTTCTAAATTGAATGAGCCTTATTTATAATGAATGCTAATTTCCAGGTTCATTACAGATGGAAGAAGCAGTGTTAGATAGGCTTCAGCAAGAAGCCTATGACAAAAAATATGGCCTGGTGTCAGTGTTCTTTTGTGTAAGTATTTCAGTTCCTGTTAATTCTAATTGAAGTTCATGTTAAGTCTAATTTCATATCAGGTGAAGTCTAATTTCAGATCATGTTAAGTCTAATTTTCATGTTAAGCCTATTCCCATCTCATGTGAATTCTATTTTTCAGATCATGTTAAGTCTACTTTTCATGTTAATTCTATTTCCATATCATGTTAAGTCTAATTCCATATCATGTTAAGCCAAATGTTGATGTTAAGTCTATTGCCAGTTCATGTTAATTCTAAATTGCAGTTCTCGTTAAGTCTAATTTTCAGTTCATGTTAGCCCCAAATTTCATGTTAAGCCTATTTCCAGCTCTTGTTAATTCTAATTTTCACGTTATCTCTAATTTCATTTCATGTTAAGTCTAATTCATGTTAACTCATTTTACTTGGATTACAAGATTCACTACACCGTCATACGAATTTTACATGATGTTTTGAATTATCTTGAAAAATATCTGACCCTCGCATCGGCGTCTATTGATTCCTTTGGTCGGGGGCGATCAGCGGCATCTAGTTGAAGTCCTTTTGAACGAGGATGAAAGGGTCGTGAGACATTATAGTTCGGCTCCCCGCGCCCGTATAAGGCTCCTGTAAATAAAATCATAACATATTTTGACTCTTGGGCAAATGATTTTAAGATTGTAGATGTGCGTAGAAAATTCGATATGAAGCCATCAAATCACGAAGAACAAGCCGGGAGGTTAGTATCGTGCTTAAATACATGATAAATTCTCTAAAGGAATAACGTATACACTAAACTAAATTTATATGCTCACGTTAATTATGGTATGGTGTATTCGTTTACCATTATATTCGGGCAATAATTGATGGTCGCTCGACAATCCGCGTGACTCCTGAAGGTGAGCCAGCTGCCGTTATGCGGGCTAGACTTGCCGCAGAATTACTAATAGAAGGACGGGAAAAAAGAGAGAAAAAGGGAACACTACACGAAGATGACCTGAGTTTATGAATATATATGTATATAATTACGGTTTGGTATAATCGTAGAAGAGATTGTTCAGTTCACATACAATTGTAGAATTAACATGATGTGTATAGAATTAACATGCTGTGTAATAGAAATAACATGAAGTGAAATAGAATTAACATGATGTGTATTTGAATTAACATGATGTGTAATAGAATTAACATGCGATGAAATAGAATTAACATGATGTGTAATAGAATTAACTTGATGTGTAATAGAATTAACTTGATGTGTAATAGAATTAACATGATGTGTAATAGAATTAACTTGATGTGTAATAGAATTAACATGAAATAAAATAGCATTAACATGCAGTGAAGTGGAATTAACATGTAGTTGTATAGAATTAACAAGAACTGAAATATATGAAGTGACGAGCAACGCCTTAGAAAGTTACAGTAGCGAGAAAGACACAAGAGAAAGTTCAGTTCACAATATCCTACATCAATTACACAAAATATCTTCTGACCCTCCATTTATTCTATTCCTACTCTAGGAATTTCTCGAGCCCGGTGGTTTGCGATAAGCGCCATCTTTTCTTTGACAATCCTTGGTACCCATGCCGTATGCGTCTTTGTTTTAGTTCTTTGCTTAGTCCACCTCTTTATCTTAGGTTGATGCAAAATGGACATCTCCATGAACCGTCTTGGCGGCAGTTGAGTAGTCCATCGCGTAGGTCTTCTTGAACTTTAACGATTTGCTCTGCGGTTCCTCCTCCTCCGTTCTTCGACGTACTCATCGTCGGCGGCAAGGTTTAGCCGCCGACGCCGCAAATTAAGGATGGGGTATTTGAGGGTTTTCATGTTACAAGATTAAATCCATATAAACATCAAGTTCAAAAAATTGATGCAGTTTCCACGAGCATCGGATGTTAGGAGAAGGGCTTCTTGCTCGGCGACTCATGTTCAATAGCTTTATGGTCGTTCATATGAAAATAGTTAATATGATGTGTAATTACGAGAATCATTAGCGTAATGCGAGAACAATTAACATGAGACATACCTTACTTTCTTTTCCCTCAAGATCGCAGCACGATTTCTTTGGGACGAAGATGCTTCACTGAGGTTTTTAACACAAAGTGGTTGAAACCATTCAATGCAACTTTAGTTGGCCTCAGTTCTAAATACTTACTGTAAATAAGTGGTTAACAGAATTCAATTGGGAAGCTCCGTGATTGACATTAGTCTTATCAACATTTACTACCCAAGTGGGAAGTTTCGTTGTTGTCATAATTCAATGGGAGATATTGGACTTCGCCTGAATTTATTAGACTTAACATGAACAGGCACTTTGACTTATCATGAACAGGCCGTAGACATAACGTGAACTGGAATTAGACTTAACATGAAGCGAAATAGAATTAACATGAATTGAATTAGACTTATCATGATCAGGCCGTAGACATAACGTGAACTGGAATTAGACTTAACATGAAGCGAAATAGAATTAACATGAATTGAATTAGCATGAATTGAATTAGACTTAACATGAAGCAAAATAGAATTAACATGCGAAATAGAATTAACATGAAGAGAAGTAGACTTAACATGAAGCGAAATAGAATTAACATGAAGTGAATTAGACTTAACATGAAGCGAAATAGAATTAACATGAAGTGAATTAGACTTAACATGAAGCGAAATAGAATTAACATGAAGTGGATTAGACTTAACATGAAATGGAAATTAGGATTTACATTTACGGAAAATATTAACACGAACTTTAAGTGTCATACCATTGCAAAGAAATTGCTTCCACCATGAAATTGCTTACTAACTTAAAAAACAACTTAGTCTCAGAACTATACAAGCAAATAACTTTCTGACATATAACACACTTAATCGCAATAGGTTCGTTGCATGTTTTACGGTTATGACCTTCCATATGGCATCGAGAGCATTTCTTGGCGTGTGTAAACCGTTCGTTGTTGATCCGTCTTGTTTTATTTCTCCCTTTCCTTTTGTTGTTAGTGGTGGTAAAATCGGATCTCATCACGTGGCACGCCACGCTTCGTAATCGGGGATGGGGTAAAGAATTGGCTCGTAGCTTTTTAAAAGCTTCAACCGTCATAAACGAATCGCGAGCGGTAAACATCTCTCTTCATAAACATTATGGTCAGCATGCATGTTTACAAGGGATACGAGTTATATCCCACGCACGGCATGTGCATGTGTTTTGTCGGATCCACTTGACAAGTTCTATGGGATTGTACCTCAAATAATCCTCTATGTGATTGGCGCACATCAAAGCGGGCATTGTCCATGTTCTCTTTAAGGACAAGCTCGACTTTGGGACAAAGAAATGAATTCCAATTTTCACCATGCCTCGTCGATCATTCATTGGACCATAATTTGCTTCCGTATGTGTTCTACCGGTATAATATCCTTAGCGTTCTAGCCTCGTGTATCCATTTGTTGAAGGACTCGTGACATTAGATGTCACGTGACCATATCTGAAACAATTAACATGCCGTGAAATAGAATTAACATGCAAAGAAATAGAATTAACATGCAATGGAATAGAATTAACATGAAATAAAATAGATTTAACATGGAGTAGAATAGAGTTAACATGAAGTGGAGTAGAATTAACATGCGAAATAGAATTAACATGAAATAAAATAGATTTAACATGGAGTAGAATAGAGTTAACATGAAGTGGAGTAGAATTAACATGCAGTGGAATAGAATTAACATGAAATAAAATAGATTTAACATGGAGTAGAATAGAGTTAACATGAAGTGGAGTAGAATTAACATGAAGTGTAATAGCATTAACATGCAATGGAATAGAATTAACATGAAGTGAGATTGATTTAACATGCAGTTGAATAGAATTAACATACTGATGAAATAGAATTAACATGCAGTGGAATAGAATTAACATGCAGTGGAATAGAATTAACATGCGATGGATTTTTACTTCATCATACAATTAACATTATATTGCTTATACTTTACCTAATTCCGTGAAAGTACGCGTTTGCCGATTCTGGGCGTAGTTCATGACAATATTATATGCCCTTTCGTTTATCGGCTTAATGTCGTCCATATAATCGTTCCATTACGCTTTAGTATACTTGTAACAAGTGATTGTAATAGATTACCCAGAATCTGAGTATCCTTTGCCTTTAGTCCCAAGTCCTTCAATTTTGACCTGAAATTTTCCACTAGATGTAGAACACATCTGGAGTGTAGAGCATCTGGAAAAAACTCTCTAACAGCTTCTCTGATTCCCTTATCCGCATCCGATATTATAACTAGCTGATGTGGAGGATTGTATGGATCGGCCTTTCATAGAGTATAGACCACAAACTGTCAAAATTTGCAATTAACATACTGAATTTAGAATAAACACGAAACAAGTTAGGCATGAAATGAAATTATACTTAACATGACTCAAAATAAGTATAAAGATAGCCTAGAAAGAGTATTGACATAAAACCTTGTAAGAACCACTTCCGCTAACGTTATTTTCTTGATGCATATGCAATAGGCTAGTGGAAATATCCCCGATTTCCATCGTATGCTACAAATGAGGAGTATTCCTTTGAATCGATCTTTGAAGGTCCCATCCAAAATATAAGTGGTCGACAACCACTAAAAACCATTTATGCAAGCGGCATAGCAAATGAATAATCTTGTAAACCTTCCCTCATTTTGTTCAACATGAATATAGCTTCTGGATTTGTCTCCTTAACATTTTCTACATACCTAAATTTCATGTTAAGAAAAGAGCTAGAATTAACGACATCACGGAATCAAGTTGGAATAAACAGAACTAACGTGAAATGCAGAGAATTAATTTGCAATGAAATAGAATTAACATGAAGTTCAATAGCATTAACATGCAATGGAATAGAATTAACACGAAGTGAGATTGAATTAACATGAAGTTGAATAGCATTAACATGCAATGGAATAGAATTAACATGAAGTAAGATTGAATTAACATGCGGTTGAATAGAATTAACATGCAATGAAATAGAATTAACACGAAGTGAGATTGAATTAACATGCGGTGAAATGGAATTAACATGCGATGAAATAGAATTAACATGCGGTGTAATGACTTACATTCCATTCATAAAATTAATTTGTATAGGATAGATACTTTACCATCGTAATTGATCATAGGACTCATGAGCATCACCGTATAATTGTTCTTGTGCTCTTTCTTTACCCCACCATACCTTACTATACTCGACCCTTAGCCCAAAAGAACTTAAAAGCTCCTTCTTTACATCAATAGAGTATATTGGTGGTCCTTTAACATGGGTTGTAATTGGGTGCAATGAATTGTCGGAGGCCCTACGTTGACCAAGATTATTGCCATCTTGACCACAAGTGTGATTGTTCACGAACTTTTTATTTCAAGTCTATTTTCATCTTTGGGTGGAGAGGCAAATAACATCCACGGGCAACTTTTGGTTTTCTTAAACCGCAACAAACTCGAATCGCTTTGGTTCATTCTTTTCAAAATCGTACTCAAATTTTTGGCAAGCGAATAGTATTGCAAAGCTAATCTTAATTCTTTGGCCCCGTCAAATCGTTGCCCCTCCTCAGTTAAAGCATTGTGCCACCAAGCAGGAATCCTCTCTGTATTGTTTATCATGTCATCAATCATCATAACATTTTCCGCAGTAGGATTATCATTGGGAATCCTATCTGAAAGACTAACTGAATCGGAAGTAGATGTCGACGCATACCTAATCTTTATTTTTGTCTTTGTAAATGTTTTGAATAGAAACAAATAATCAAAACTAATCATATAATTAGACTTAACATGAACTAAAATTAGACTTAACATGAAATAAATTAGACTTAACATCAACCGGAATTACACTTAACATGAAATAAATTAGACTTAACATGAAATAAAAATTACACTTAACATGAAGACAAATTAGAATTAACATGAACTGAAATTAGACTTTACTTAAAAATTTGACTTAACAATAACTAAAATTAGAGTTAACATCAATTGGAATTAGACTTAACATGAACCGGAGTTAGAGTTACCATGAAAATTAGACTTAACATGAAATAAATTAGACTTAACATGAAATAAATTAGACTTAACATCAACCGGAATTTAGATATAACCCGAAAATTAGACTTAACAAGAATCGAAATTAGACCTAACATGTAACGTCTTTGACTTAACATGTAACGACTTACAGTTAACGTGCAATAAATTAGACTTAACATAAAACTCTTTTGACTTAACATGTAACGTCATAAATATTAAACTTACTGGTCTTCTAGATCTTGCTGGTCTTCTAGATCTTGCTCCTCGTCATAGATAATATATGAATCCTCTGTTACTTGAGTAGCTTTCACGTGAATCTCTTTTAACCCAACATTGCGGCAATGCTCCATCATAGATGCCAGATCACCTTCGTTCTCAATGGACAAATTGAGGTTGCCGTATGTTGCTTCATCCTTGTATGACAAAGATAAAGACTCATATGGGATTTTTAACCTCTCTGACG
This sequence comes from Asparagus setaceus, assembly GCA_012295165.1. Classification (NCBI taxonomy): domain Eukaryota; kingdom Viridiplantae; phylum Streptophyta; class Magnoliopsida; order Asparagales; family Asparagaceae; genus Asparagus; species Asparagus setaceus. The sequence goes on along the minus strand of CM022704.1, from coordinate 5,241,520 downwards.
CATCAAATTTGATATCCATCATGGTGGTTACAGAATTAATCTTTAAGAAAACGGCTTTGTCACCGATGAGACCATCGCAGATGATATCCTTCTCACCATTATGAAGGGAAGGTAGAAGGAGTAATGGCGAAGGAGTAATGGCGAAGGAGTAATGGCGAGAATTTTAGGACAAGAAGAGTTTTCAAGAGCAAAAGGGAGGAGATTTCCTCCAATTCCCCATCGATCGCCATTAATGGTTGAGTAGATGAAATTCTGCAGGGAAGAAGGAGAAGGGCATTTTGGGTTTTCAAAATCGACTTCTCGGTATTTAGGCGTGGAGGGGCCCATAAATCACACTTAGCCCATTTTGGGGTGATCCACACATTCAATAATTGGAGGGGCCCGGTCACATGTAGTTTCAATTTTTGGGGCCTGGACACAATTTTCCCAAAAATTTATCCTACAACTCTAGTACTTTTCAATTTTGACATATTTATTTAAGAGAAACAAGCTCGCCTAATGGAGCTTTCAATTTTAATATATTTGCTTAAGCTACACTAACTTTTGGTAGCTTTTGATAGCTCTTGCTTTTTACGATAAAAAATTGTATAAAAATTATTTGGATAGAATAGTAATTTGTTTCGTCAAATCTATCTTATTCACACGAGCTTATAATCTATTTTTTTCAATAATAAAACTTATAAACTAGTTTATTTGGTATTTTACCATACGGGTAAGTATGAAAAAGCTAATTTAAAGACCTGGTTTGACCAAAAAATAAGCTCCCCAACTACCTTCTTACTTTAACCAAGTAATTATTGGTTGTTAAAATCAAAAGCCATGGAAAATGATTTAAACTTTGAAATATGGTTATTTTTCTGCAATACATGAATGATAATGTATTTGAAGAATTTAACTTGCGTGAGTTGTTGGGATTATGGGCAAGATGGTTGACATATGTAAACATTGGTTTACGCGGATATTTGGCCGAAGGAAATAGCGTTATAGCCAGAAATGTCGTCGACATTTGTTATTTTACAGCGGTAGGACAATAAACAATATAGTTAATAGTGATAGTTAGAATTTCATTTTGTGTAAAAATTATAGCAATTGTTGCGGCTAATTCAACAATAAAATACCAAGCATTTTATTAATTAAATTGACACACATCATCAAATTAGTTGAAATATTAAATAATAATAATAATGATTTACAATTTGGGATAAGCAAACACATGATTTGGAATAAAGAAACATTTTTAGAGAAAATACATGCAAATCCAACTACTTCTATAACTAACCAAATATGAATTCATATTCACAAATACATGCCACACAATAAAAATACATATAATATACAAATGACAAATTTCAGATTAATTTCCTGCATCATGCAATATGTTTTACATCTACATTTGCTCTACATTACAATTGAGCGTGATGAAGCGAAAAAGATTATAGCAGTTACAATTGAGCGTGATGAAGCGAAGAAAGATCTAAATCCTCTGGATTTATTTTTATTTTGATAACCCAAACTTTACCCTGTTTCTTCACTTTGATACCACAAAAAATTTATTTCTACACTTTGATACCTCAAAGTTTCAATCCTATTTCAGTTTGATACTCCAAAGTCTTTTTAACACTAACGATATTCCAAAGTTTAAATCTCATTTCGCTATGATATGCCCATCTAAATTTTTTAGGTTTTGTTAATCTTTTTTTTTTGAGGAACTTTTTTAAAGGAATCTTTTTGAGGAATTTTTGTTAATCTTGTATCAATATTAAGCAACTGAGAAAATGAATCTAAATCCATCATATCCTAAAGGCATCATACAAAATTACCAAAAAACTAATGGAATATGCACGAGATACCAAAGCGAAACATAATTGAAACTTTGGGGCATCAAAATATTAAAGAAATACTTCGGGGATATTAAGGTGAAATTGGATGCAAAGTTAGTGATATCAAAGGGTTGGGGAAAAAAAAAAACCAAACAACTTTGTGCTATCAAAGTCAAGAAAGAGAGAAACTTTGGGGTACCAAAGTGAAAATAAGCCAAACCTTTTTAAGATGAGTATTGAGACCCGTACCCGGATCTTATTGGGCAAAAATCCACAAACCCGAACCCGGACCCATCTTAGAAACCATTTCCAGATTCCCCCTCCCTCTTCTCGCCGATCCAACGAAATTTTCTCCCGCTGACCACCGCGGAGAAAACCCCGAAGCAAAATCCCAAACCCTAGATCGGTCCAAAACCGCAAAACCCTAACCCTAGCCTCATCCAATGGCGACTCGCCGAGGAGTGCTCTCTTCTCTACGCCAATCCACGGCAGCTCGGCGATCCAGGCACGTTTCCGTCGCCGACCATCGCCTGCGGCCGGAGACATTGCCGATTCATCAACGGCGGTTCATCAGTTCGAGATCGTCGGCTCTACATGTTCTTTATAGGTAAAAGATCGAAGTTTTCTAACATTATTTCGTTATGTAACAGTTTTTATGCAATAGATGTGTATAGATTCGATATAATATCGTCGTATTATATTAAATCAACATGGTTGTAGAGTTTTTCCTTAGTTCTATTTTTCAAAATGTATAAATACTAGAATGGAATGTCAATTCAATTATTTGTTGATGCATCTCAGAGTCAGATATCTCCATTAGCACTGGAATTAATACCTTAATCGTTAAAAGATAATGTTTGGGTTGGTTTCAGTGTGAGTTGAATTCAGACTTTATTATTTGCGAGGAAAATAGAGTAGCAGGCAATCACGACTACGGCAAATAACAATAACAATAACAACAATAAAGCCTTTTATCGAATTTTTTTTGCAGTCGGCTACATGAATCCTATTCTTATATTCAGTTCTATTAACAACTATGTCCTCTGTTGTGTTAACAAGTAGCACATACCTAGTGGTTCTTTAAGATTGCATCAATCGTACATTCGTACTACTCATTTTAGGCTTCTCGCTGACATGCATGATATGTGAACGGGCTTGGAGGGTTTTATAGGCAACGGAACAGTTGGTGATTGCGACTTGGAGCATAAATTTGCAAGTTTAACCAAGCTAGTAATATAAAGTCATTGAGTGTATAGAGTAGCCATCAATTTTAAAATGTTTCATTTATAATAAAATACAAAAGTTTCGAGAAATCTTGTACCATACATATTATTACTTAAAAGTGGCGTAGCCATGGGAATATGGATGCTTAGAGATGCCAAAGCTTTATAACTCATCAAAAACTGTGGATGCGTACTCTATCTTGGTGCTGATACAAATAAGCTGTGTTTCTTTTTTTTTCTCCCCACAAGATCAATGATTCATAATTAAGAATTGGTAGAATGCTCCCAATCTCATTTTCATAATGAAATATTACCATTTGGATTTATCAGTTTGCAAAAAAGTGGGCACAATTTTAAATCATGCTTAGACTTGGTTGAATAAGATCAGGCTGACTACCAATTTGAAGAAAAGCCAATATCGATCGATATATGCTACAGCTTGTTCCTCCTCTAGCCTAAGCTTTTTGTTTAGAAGATTGGATCATTAAGAGGATGTTGATGGCTGGGGTGAGGTCATATGGTAATTCTCACCATGACAGGATTTATAGGTATACACGCTTTCTGTGGTGCCACTCGAGGCTAAACAAAAGGGTGAAGCATCAGTCGCTGCATTAAGCTGGCTTCTGCCTTCTGCATAACATATTCTTTCCCTTATTGTCTCTCATTTTCTTTTGCGATTGACATCATAACTTGTGTACATCTCGGCTTTAAGTTAAAGTTTTCAGAAGTATGCATTGCTATCTTTTAAGTACTGGTCTAGTAAAATACTTCGGTTTGCAGGTCTCTACAATCATCGACAGTTACTGGCACACATGGGAGTACTTTACCTTTCAAGGTTAGTTGAGAAATGTTTACAAGTTCCTCTTTTATTACTGGCCAAGTGCTAATGTTACTTTTTTTATGCAGCCACTTGTTGAAACTCGTTCTTTCTCATCCACAGGTTTTGTACCCTTTACTTCGTACATGAATCATGATATTTCTTTACATAATGCTGAAGTAATAAATAGGTGTTACTTGGAAAGGTTTTCTGATTTTTATTTTAAACCTGTCACCTTCCAGGCCTTTATGCTCAAAATAATTTTCTTTTAAATATGTTACTTTCAAGTGAATCACAAAGCTCGTTCTATCAGAATTTCTTCAAGGCCTGCATTTTTACTTCTATGTGGTACTTATTATTTCCATTCAAAACCTCCTTTTATTTTCAATGCCGATCTATGGACAACAGTTTTTAAAATAGAAATATCTAGTACCTGCTAAAAAAAAAAATAGAGGCCTAAGAAATTTCAAAGAAGCTTGGACTTAATAGTTACTCTGAAAAGATAACACGCTTGGATGCGATCTAAATTTGGAATGTGCCTTAAAGTTCCTGGCTCTTTGTTTTGCATCACCAGCACAACTTTCCGATACGTGTATGGCTTGTATCATAAGGAAGCAGCATAGACTTTTTAGTGGAAGGAGCTTCAATGTAACATCTTGGTGCCTGAGGCTGCAGAATACTGTGCCTCTAGGTTGTAATGGACAGCAAAGGAGTTTCATCATTAATTTAGCCCTTTATGTGGTAAAGTGTTCTGTTTATTTCTGCGCTCCGTTCTGTAACTCCTTGATAGGGAGAATCTGAAGCGTTCATTTAGTGAGATTGAGGGCCCAATGTCCTGCCAGTATAGCCTACAAGGAACTAGATTTAAATACTAACTCAATGATTGCCTTTTGGCTAAAATTTGAAAAGTCCCTTCGTATTTGTCTTCTCTTTTTTCATGTTGGACCTCCTATGCTTATAGTTGAAAATTTGGAATATCATTTAGGTAGATTGTATTGTAATACCAAGTTGAAGTTGCATTTGATAATGAGGACCCTATAGATTTTCAATTGTCTGTACCCTTGTTAAAATGCTGTAGGAACACAATTTATTGTTTGTTTCTTCCAGTTTTTCACTTGTCTGGTTGTTTATTCATACAGGATCACATACTGTACTGGAAATGCCAGCATTGTCCCCAACCATGGTGAGGATTATAGAAATACTGTAATTAACGTTTATCCATATATTCCTCTCATTTCTGTTAATTCTTGTAAGTTCTGACATCAAGCTTCAACTTATGCTCTTAGAATCAAGGAAACATTGCTAAGTGGAGGAAGCAAGAAGGCGACAAGGTTATATATTTTATCTTGATAATCATAGTTTGTTGTTTCTGATATTGAATCTATACGAACTGGACCCATATTCTGGGAAACAGGGAAGTTTTATGTTAACTTTAAGGCTTATCTTTTGACATGTATCTCTTTTTAGATTAATGTGGGTGATGTGATATGTGAGATTGAGACAGACAAAGCAACTCTTGAGTTTGAATGCCTTGAGGAGGGGTATGTTCTATTTCTTTGTAGATTTTAGAATATAAATCATTGGAATTCCTTTTACACATTAGTTAATTTCTTTTTATGTTTTAGAGTTGAATCTTTATAAAAAAACAGCAACTACGTAAGTAAAATATCAAGTGATGCAAGCTCCAACTTCCACTATTCTGGAAGTTTTTGTCGAGATGGATAGATGTCCACTGATATGGCAATCTAGTTATAAAGATTTGAACAAGTTAGTCTATGCACATGAAAGATCCTACAGTGTGTGGTGAATGTTTGGAGTGACATGTTGCTTGATTTTATCTTGTACGCCCAATCCCTCAACACCTTGGACAAGCACTCGTTGTAATACCTATGGCTCATTACTAGAAGGGGCTGCTATTTCAAAATTCTGATCAAGTTTGTCTGCAATACTGCAACTTCTCAAAGCAACTTTATAACTGTGAGCTTTATACGCATTCTTTATCTCTTGGATTAACCCAACGCCATCTTCAGGTATTTGGCTAAAATATTGGCTCCAGAAGGCTCAAAAGATGTGCTTGTGGGGCAACCTATTGCAATTACGGTAATTCGTTGTACTTCCATGAAGTCAATATACTCATTCATGTTGCATATTCATGGTTTTGTCAGAGATGATCCCATTTGCCCTTATCGCCTCAGTATTGGACAAAATTCTCAAAGACTGTCTCATCACCTTAATTCACCATTTAGATTATTTTATATTCTAGAAGAATTTTGAGGTCATTCTTTATATAAAGATTATTTTCTAGTCTAAAAGTTGATCATTTGTGCACCTCCGCCTTGTAGGTTCTACTACAATGCCATCTGATGCCATATTTGGCCAAGAATTGATCATAAGGGATTGATTACTAGTAATAAATTTTGTTAATTCTTTTGTGGAGACTCTCAACTTTGGGATATGCTTGTTAACTGACCTCATTTTAGTGGGAAAAGGCTCAGACATTAGTAATGACATTATTGTATAAATGTTGTTTCTATGTAGATATACCTGCTGCAATAAGATGGTTTTGTGTTATTGATGCCATATCTATTTTGCTAAGGAAATTTGCTGATTTATAAGGTTGAAGATCTTGATGATATTAAAAATATACCCGTTGATGTATCAAAAAAAGCTGAGGTCAAAGAAGAGAAATCATCCAAGGCTGTGGAACAAAAAGAGCACATCTCAGGAACTAGTTTGAGAAGAATAAGCCCAGTTGCGAGGTTGCTAATTAGAGAATACAGCTTAGATGTATCATCATTAAAGCCATCAGGTCCTCGGGGCACTCTTCTGAAAAGTGATGTACTAGAAGCAATAAAATCTGGAAAAGGATCTAAACAAGCTTCCAGGCTATCTCAAGAGAAAACATCCACCTCGGCACATAGTGTACAGTCAACGACCCATACAACCAGTCAGTCTGCCCCTGCTTCGCCTGTCATGGATGATTATGAAGATTTTCCAAATAGTCAAATACGCAAGGTACGTCTTCTGTAGCTTCATGGGCCCTTTGTAGCCATTTTTAAACCATAATATTAGTTTATAGTTTCGAAAAAATGTAACCTTTATGTTATTCCTTAGATTCTAAAATTTTCTGTTCATTGAAATTATTAGGTATTTATATTTTTGTCTGTATGGAGTCGAATGATCTCTTACTTTTGTTTTGAGTGCACTTATGCGTAGGATTATGGTCCTATGGCTCCAGATTAATGATAACTAACATAACGTCAATTTTGGGGAAAAAAAGTAGATGATTACATCCTTTATGATAACCCCGTGTGTATCCATCGCTGAGGTTCTATTTATCATTATTAACAAAGTTAGAACTTATATAACTTACCAGCAATGAAGGATTTGATACTTGTAATGTTTCCTTTCACAGAACATTTCAGTTCTAAACGGTTATGTAATGTTCTTTTGTGGTATTTTAGGTTACATCATCATGTTTTTAAACTTTTATTGAGAATTTCATTTCAAGCTTACACTATTTTATGCTGGTCTTGCAGTTTTTTTTCTTGGGTGATCTTTTCTGAATTTAGTTTCAATGTCCTCATGGGGGTAATTAAGACTCCTAAGCTCTAGTATAGTGATGGATGGACAATTCTGTCTCTGATCTGTAGACTCTGTGCAAACTTCCTTTTTGATGTTGATTAGCTTCCTTGCTTTGAGAATGCACCTTGATTATTTGGGACATAGGTACAGATATCCCACTGAATGAGATATTCCTTTCTCATGAATGGTCAATTAAGTCAACAATCTCTTTTTAAAGAAACACAACAGTGATTATTCCAAGTTTATTTTTTCCTTTGCTTTTTTTTGGGTGGTGTCGAAGAAAAAGCCTTATACACACATGCATGCTAATTTTTACCCCGTGCAATGCACGGGATTTAATATTTAATTATTCTTAAGGAAAAATTGAGCCTAGGCCCCAAAATAATAACCTAACGTGACCAAACCCCCTCACTTTTGGCCCATGTGCTCTAGCCCCAAAATCCATTTTTTCATGTGATAAACCCCTCCTCAACCTTCTCTCATTCCTAAAATACCCTCATCTTCTTCTTCATTCTCTCCTCCCTTTTCCTCATGTACTCTCTCTCCACTCCACCTTCTCCCTCCTCCTTTCTTCTCTGTCCCACCTCCATCCTCCTCCCTTCTTCTCTGTCCTACCTCCATCCTCCTCCGTTTGTCCTTCCACATCCGGCTCCTCTCTCCTCTATCTATCCTCCCCTCCTTTTCCTTTCAACCAAATTCATTCTACTCCTTCCTCTCTCCATCTTAACTCTATCCTTGTCCCTCCATCTCCGTGCCCTCCTTCCTCTTCCAATCATTATCCTCTCTCCTGCTCTCTCCTCCATCTCATCTTCACTTCCCTTCCTTCCCCTTCCTACTCTTTCGTTCTATTTCCACCCTTCTTTCTCCTCCTCTTTGACATTAAGTTTATAAAATAGATATTAATTTTTAACTTACATGTTAATAATCCAACTCACATGATAAACTTAGAGAATAGATGCTAATTATACGGAGTTGCTGTTAATTCATAAAGTTAACACAAATATGTTAATCTTAACAGTTAATTCATATAGTTAACATATAGTCATTAAAATTAATAGTCAAATCATATAGTTATCACCTATTTGTTAAACTTAACTCCTAAGTCATATAGTTAACATCTATTTGTTAAACTTAAGACCTAAGTCATATATGTGACATCTATTTGTTAAACTCATATGTTAACTTTAACCGTTAAGTATTAACTTTGGCGTGACTTTAGAAGATGGTCGTTTTAGCCAAAGGAGATGGTCTTTAAGGGATGCGGGAACGGTAGTGAGAGAAGGAGGATAGATGGTTGAGGAAAGAGGAAAAATGACAAAGGAGAGGCCGTGACGGCCAAAAAAAAAAAAGCTGAAAAAGAATGAGAAAAAAGAGGAGGATGCAATAATGGAGATGGCGGGGAAAGAGAGAATGGTTGAGAAGAAGGAGAAGGAAGAAAAATAATTCATGGGGGTTCATGAGGAAAAAATGAAAGAGATAAGAGGTAGAGGATGAGGATAGTTTGGGGATAAAAAGGAATCTCTTCTTTCTTTGCTGAGTTGACAGCTAAAAAGGGGTCTTTTTACATAAAAATTGTAATCAAGGGGCCTAAGCATATGAGCCAAAAGTGAAGGGGTTTGATCACATGAGGTTTCTTGTTTTGGGGCCTATGCCCAATTTTTCCTGTTCTTAATTGAACTGAAGATAGATGCACAATTTCATCTAGTGTTAGTGACTATGAATTATTGTATGCATTTAAATAATTATGAAATTCCATTAACAAACTTGATAATCAAATTTAGATATTAATTGTGCGCTTATTATTTCAAACTATGCAATAAACAAATTTAGTGAAAAAGAACATAACAATTAGTATTCAAATATATTGAAAGTGTGAGTGATAATTTGTTCTTGTAGGCTTGGAAGGATTTATGGTAAAATTTTAAGTCTTTTTTGCTTCATGATAAGTGGTACAACACATAGCCTTCTCTTGTTGATGAAAGGGTTCGGCCATGAATTCTTTGGCAAAGAAGCAATTGTGATTGGAAGTTGGGTTGATGGCCAATGAGAAGAGATAAAAAAAATAAATAATACCTATTTGCTGGCAGGAGAGCGGAGGAAATTTGAGGAATTTTTTTGGGTGATTGATGGCTGTGAATGTTTCTTGCATGAGAATTTCGGTATCTCTTTCTTGTGGTGGTTTCATGATGTATTTATAGGATTAGTTAAGTTTAAGTAGAAAGATCATAATTTTAAACCTTCAAATTTGTCAACAACCCATAATTTGAATGAGATGATAAGTATAGTTTAAATGAATATAATGTTTCTAAATTATAACTTTATCATCATCATTTAGTTGGATAAGGTTAAATTAATGATTAGAGTTTCAATTAATTAGATAAGGTGATGGTTATGTGGATTTAAGATTTGGAATTACAGATCAAGCTTCACTCAAATTTATTATCTTTTTATTTTCTTGTTACTTTTTCTTGTTTTTATTTTATATTTATTTTTTAAACAAAATGTTGTCAATGATAACAAAATAAAATTTATTATTAATTACTATAAGATTAGAATATGATATCCAAAAGAGTGAGGGATAATATTGACCATGGAACGATTAACCCAAACTCAAACTTTTAAAGGGTGGATGACATGATCTATTTTTTTCTTTATATTTATTTTTTAAACAAAATGTTGTCAACAATAACAAAATAAAATTTATTATTTAGGATAGGATTAGAGTGTGATATCCAAAAGAGTCAATGGTAATATTGATCATGGAAAGATTTACCCAAACTCACACTTTTAAAGGGAGCATGATATCTTCATTTTTGCCAAATACATGGTGTCATGTAAGCCTTACCCTTCCCTATTACCTACCAATAAAGATATGATGGCACTGTTATTAAACATACTGATAACAGAGTAACTGAAATCACAAGTTTTCCCTCATATAATGTTCATGATCCCATTGCTTTGAAGGCCTATATATTTAATACATCAAAATACTATGCGAAATTTCTATCTACTGGACATCATTTTGCCTTTTCTCAATTATCTAGTAGTGAGGGGCCTATACCACGTAAATACACCCTTCGTTTATAAATTTTTTGTGCCCTAAATTTGTAATGTATAGTAGTTATCCTCCAAGTTTTTCTCTTAAGTGACTTTTTGTTTGGATGCTTCTGTCTGAATAGTTTATTTATTGAGCTTGCATTAATATTGTTTGCTTATCATCTCAATTCTAGATGTGGGTACTTTCTCTCCAAACTGCATGATCATTCTTCAGTGTGCTGGGCAGTATTTTTATGCTCGAGTTGATTTTGATATTTCTTAGTGGTTGCTATGTAATTCCCTGTATGTTTTAGAGGCCAGCTCTGACAATGTGATTATAATTGAATGTTCTAAACCTAGCATCTTTAATTTGGAAACTCTCTCAAATCTGCCTCATTTACAAATTTATAAAATCAACTGTGATAATATAGCTAAGTGGAGAGGCAATCTTGTAGGTTATTGCGAAACGGTTACTGGAATCTAAGCAAAGCACCCCACATTTATATTTGTCTTCAGGTTTGTCCTTATTTGTAGTTTCCTTCAGTTTTAACATTTTCAGTAATTTTCTAATATTTATCACTTGCTGTCAGATGTCATACTAGATCCGCTACTTGCTTTCAGAAAAGAACTTAAAGGTATGCTAGAGGAAGTTTGTCTTTGACTATTTTATTTTCGTAAGTAATCGGTTACGTAGTTCTATGACTGGTATTATACCACTTTTCTCCTTTTGGTACTTTAAACATTAATGAGTAAAGGAACTTTTTTGTTATCCAACTTGCAGATCAGCATAATGTGAAAGTCTCAGTAAATGACATTGTCATAAAAGCTGTTGCACTTGCATTAAAAAATGTACCTGAAGCGAATGGTAAGACTTTAAACCTACTGACTTTTGTTGGCACAATGTTATTGTACTTAAGTTTCAGTTTTCTTCATAGAAGAAAAGAATAAGTCTTCTTTTTTTAAGAGGCACATGAGCTGCAAAGTTTTTAATTTTCAGCATAAACATATGATTCAGTTTCTAACTTCGTGTGGCGACTTACTGCCAAAATGTTAGAGAAAAAGTTTTTCTTTCTCAATTAATTTTAGCTTTAATTGATAAATATTATTAAGGTACTCATTGAAGTATAGGACTTATTCCATCTTAGTAAATGCAAGCTATGGCCTAGTGGTTTGGTATTTTTAAGACCAGTTAGATTAAACTTATATTTCCCTTGCCAATGTTATGTATATTGCTTAGACAGTAATACCAATTTTACCTTTTCACCAAACAACGTAATGCATGACAATCTTTGACATGGAAGCTTATTTTGGTTCAGATGATTGAATAAATATTTAGGCAATGACAGAGGCAGGGATGTCAAAATTAACTTCTATTAACGACTATCTGAAGACTGGTTTGCAAATCATCATGTGAAGATTTCTTTTTTCAGTATAATACTCTCCACTCGCATCCTCACCATCTCCATCCTCAAACACCCTCAAATTATTGTGGTTTGTCATATCATCTTTATCAGCCAACGTATATTATGGTTTACTTTGGCTTTAGTCATGTGGTAATGTATTATTGTATTGGGGTTTTTTTATGTTAGTTCCCCAAATCTTTCGTATTTTGAAATTAGTCCCCCAAATCTTTAAGTGTTTTCAAATTCGCCCCCCCCAAATCTTTAAGTGTTTTGAAATTAGTCCCCTAAATCTTCATACTTTGAAATTAGTGCCCCAACCCCCCCCCCCCTCCCGATGACAGGGGAGCCGGCGATCGAAGCCCCGGTGAACGGCGGCCGTAACTATAACGGTCCTAAGGTAGCGAAATTCCTTGTCGGGTAAGTTCCGACCCGCACGAAAGGTGTAACGATCTGGGCATTGTCTCAGAGAGAGGCTCGGTGAAATAGACATGTCTGTGAAGATGCGGACTACCTGCACCTGGACAGAAAGACCCTATGAAGCTTCACTGTTCCCAAAAAAAACAACTTTTTCAACGAGCTACTCAATAGAAGGACTAATTTCAAAATATTTAAAAGATTCGGAGGACTAATTCCAAAATTTGAAGATTTTGGGGGAAAATTTCAAAATGTCAAGATTTGGGCAAATAATTTCAAAATATGAAAGGCTTGGGGGACTAATATTGGGGTAACTCTTATTGCATTATGTCTTGGGTTAAGAACTTTAAAGAGTTAAGATCCATTTGTTTTCTTGTGCATTCTATTTTCAATTCCTATAGTGAATATCTCATGTTTGATCCAGATTTTTTAATCATGGAGTCTGTTTGTGCATGATTGGACAGCTTACTGGAACGATGAGAAAGGTGAAGCCACTTTGTGCGATTCCGTTGACATTTCAATTGCTGTGGCTACTGAGAAGGTACACAATCAAAAAATCTTGAAAGTAATAGTACTATAGTATATCTACTGTAAGGGATTTCACTGGCAATGCCTTGCTTCCAGGGTTTGATGACCCCTATCATTAGGAATGCAGATGAGAAAACGTTATCAGCAATATCGTCTGAGGTACTGTTCTCAAAACTATAATTACTTTCATATTTTGGATGCAATTGGATGCTTAGATGCTAGTAGCATAACAGTTTTGATCCAACTGCTAATTGATGCCAAGCTATTCTACACAATCCTATGTTAGGGCCTCTTTTACATAATCTTGGTTTTCTAATATACTTCCTTAAATTTTTGTCACCATAATGAAATATTGTTCTTTGGAAATGTTAAATTGGTTTTCGTTAGGTTAGTAGCAAACATGACTTAAGTCTTAAGATGATTGTGGCTAATCATGTATATGAAATGAACATGGGACATGATGAAGGAGAATTTTTTAAAAAAGACCACTTTTAAAAAATAATTAGCAAAAATGACCTTTTGCTAAATAATTAGCAAAATCGACCTCTTTTAGGCCAGCACATCAAGGCTGGCCAAAAAGAGGTCGATTTTGCTAAATTTGGTGTTGAAAACACACGGGACTACTAGTCCCGTGGGTTTAGCGTCGCTAATCACCTCCTAAGCACAACCCAGAAAACATGCGGGGCTAGTAGTCTCGTGTGTTAAACAGAAACCACTTGAAGATGAGCAATTGTACTTGTGTTAAACAGAGGTCGATTTTGCTAATTATTTAGCAAGAAGTGCCTTTTTTCTATTTTTTTTAAAAAAGGGTCTTTTAAAAAATATTCTCTGCCAGATGAAACATTACCAGTCTAAACACCACTTGCTTGAAAAGGCAGAATAAAGGAGTTAAGAAAACATATAAGTTTGTCAATGCGAGGTTTAGAGTAAGGCCTCTTATACCATGTCAGTGACCCACTTTACCATAACAATGTATATCAAGCAAACTTGACAAAGCTAAATGATGCTTACTCTTTGAACTCTTTAACTTCTTAATCGGACTGTTTCTATCTCTTTAATCTAACTAATTTATGAGTCGTTACATAATTGTAGAGGTGTAGTTTCTGCTTTGAAAATTAGCACTTCGCAGCCTTCAAGCATCTTATTATCTTTTTAATAGGTGTAATATGTAAACTTTCAAGTTTGGTTATAGGATATTTACTGTCAAGGAATTTTTCCCCCTTTCCAGGTCAAAGAATTGGCTGAGAAGGCACGAGCAGGGAAGCTTGCTCCTCATCAATTTCAAGGTGGAACTTTCAGGTAGGTGTGCAATCATTTCAATATTCCTAGTTGGTGGTCATCTGTTTTCCCCCCCTTAATAAGATTAATTGTAACCATGTTTTTTTTAAAAAAATATTTGTTGCAGCATTTCAAATCTAGGGATGTTTCCTGTGGATCATTTCTGCGCTATAATTAACCCTCCGCAGGTTTGGCCTTAATTTTTTGAAGAACATTTAGTTCCTTCATTGTGCAATGTCATATTGCAATTTTCTTTCCAAGCTGTACAATGGTTTTTGTTTTCATTTGGTAAGTCATCATTAAGATTCTTACTATAGTAGTGATTATGAAGCCAAAGAAGTGATGCAAAGAATGGGTCCTGCACATACTGCAAATTTGATGATCATAACTATTTTGTGCCACGTTAAGTACTAACTTTGTTTGTTGACCCCATTTGGCACCAGTTTATCTGGGATTTCGTTTTTAGCATGCCTGATAGGTTCCTTTTAGTTAATGAGGATATCATCAAGATTGTCTGGAAGATATCAGAAGCCATTGTTAAAGGAGATTTCCTACATGTTATTCAAATTTGAGGGATGCAACAAATTTTCCATAGTAAATACCAGCTTCATATTTTTGGGCTCATCTGTTAATGCGTCAAGGGGGTTCATTTCATTGTACTAGTATTATTGGGAAGAGTTAAAGTCATCAGGTAGACAAGTTAATAATTGTTCCTCTTGAGATTAATCAACTCTCATGTTGTTCTTTAGCGAGCTTAAGAAATGAGAGATTATGCTAAATATCTAGGGGCGGTTCTACATGGAGCAAAGTGGTGTCTCATGACACCTCTCTGCTCCACATAATATAATACCCACCCACCTAAAAAACCCACAGCCACTACAAAACCTACATGTGAAAATCTTAGGTGACCCCACTAATTGAGAAAGATGTACTTAACAGTGTCACTAATGATGGTTATGTATTTTTTTCAAAATATGCACTTGTCGCCTCGTTGAGGACAGCTGTAAATTTTTATTAATTATATTGTCATCACTTTCCAGAAATCCTGAATCCGCCACCGTAAGTACCGTAAATTTAGTCCTCTCTATTTGCCAAACGAAAAAGAAGTTAACCCCTCTTGAAAACATTGAATACCCAGCCAATTAATCCTTTGCAGCATACATTAACTATCATAATGCCCCTTAACAATACCCCCATTAACATGTTGTTGATGGAACACTTAAGTTTCGTTACAAAATTAAAAGTTCAACCGGCTGGTTTTGGCTGCTTCTGGCTTTCTAACACTAAGAGATAACTGGATATTGGCTTTCACCCCTGTTTATCTTTGAACTTGATCCTTGTTCATTTGCCTTGAGAAAACCAAATAAATCTTCTCGTTATGTCCAGATGAAAGTCTTAAACTACAAATGCAACGTGACATGAGAAATATGTTTAAAATATGTTTAAGAGCTAGGTAGCAGACTGGAACCTTTGCCATAAAGGGAATTTTATTTGGGAGCACAAGTAAGATGTTAAAGTCTTAAAGAGCTATGTAGCGGTGGAGTCTTTGCCGTAGAAGAAATTTTATTTGCAAACATGTTTAATGACAACACTAACAACTAGTAGCTAACTAAATCTTTGTCATAAAGGAAATTTTATTTGCAACACTAGGCTGTCTAGGCGTCGGATCCGACGCCTAGAGCCTAGGCGGAGCTTTTCCTATTTTTTTATTTTTTAATTACAATCAATGTTATCGAAAGTGCTAGCCACCTCTAGAGGCCAAACTGCCTATGCGAGAGGAGTTTAGAGGATGTTAGAGGACATGGAGGCAGTAATGGAGGAAGTCATGACCTAGATCTAGCAATGCAGTCCGCATAAGCGGTCTTCACTCCCAAGCGCTCTCAAGACCTAGGCAAGCAAAGCCTAGGCTGCCTAGGTACCGCCCAGGCATAAGCGAGAGCTTTTTAAAACTTGAATTGGAAGCACGCATAGAACATCTTGCTAGAAAGTACCACCTTGTTTTCAAGAAACAATCACCATCCTTACTATGACATAGTTAACGTCATTTCAACAGAAATAAAAAGACAAGTTTATACAAGCCTATTGCTTCTGTTTTAGATTTCCTAAACTCACAATGTAGCATTGATCAATTTTGGATTATAACATAGATTCATATATTGAATATCTCCATTAATTTTCCCAAGCTATACGGCTCCTGATATTTTTAGATATCCTTTAATGAGAACACTGTGATATGCGGCATTCTGGGATACAGGTTTTTTTCAATTTGCTGTTGTTATTGTATAGCTTATTTAGGCTTCAACTCAACCGGGCTCTGCTCTGTTCGGAGTGAACTCCTCTAGAACCAGTGCATAATCTTTTTTTTTTCTTTTTCTTTTTTCCTTTCTTGAAAATACTTTTGCAGGCATGTATTCTTGCCGTTGGTCGAGGTAACAAGGTTGTTGAACCTGTAGTTGGAAGTGATGGTATGTTTCAGCTCTCATAGATAAGTTGTCCTTGATTAAAATTCTGCAATGATACACATGTCTGCGCTCTTTTTCAGGAATTGAAAAACCTACAGTAGTCACAAAGATGATCTTGAACTTATCTGCTGATCACCGTGTTTTTGAAGGCGGTGTAGGAGGTAATAGCAAAAGGATGTTTCTTTCTCAAACCAGTTAGATTGGACCATTGTTGACATTTGTTATTTTCACTCACAGGTAAGTTCTTTTCGGCTTTGAGAATGAACTTCGGTGATGTTCGAAGACTTCTCCTTTGAGGCATAGAAGAGAAGAAGACGAGTCTCGAATGTGTCATCAATGCAAAATCGAAATCACCATAGGTTGCATACAGCAATAAAATTGTGAAAGCCACTAATTGTGGTGCTCCCACTGAGAGGAACAGCAGTTTTCCCTAGGCTTTTGTCCGAAACATCAAATTTTTTCGTGTGTTGGCCTGCCCAGCACGTAATTTCTTTTCGAAATTGCTTCTTGTTTTGTGCAGTTAAGTTGTTAAGTGCCTGTTTTCCTGATTGAGGTGTTATTTTCAGCTATAAAACCATGCATTGTGACGAATCTTGAGCTGCGTTTTTCTTGTATATACCATTGTGCGGATCTTATCTTTGCTGATGTATGTAATCATTTTTTAAATAAAATTGGATTTTCTCATTTTGAAGCTGAGTTGGACACAATTTAAGCAAAAGCATGATAGTTATAGTTTATTAATAACAGCTTTAATTTTCAAGTGCTTGCTCCGCATCTTGCTAATAGGCTACATGATATTTGGGGATCAAGTCAGAAATGATTTTAGAGAGCTGGCAGACCAATATATGTTTCCATAAAATCACGAGACACATATGTTAATGCTTAGAAATTTTCACTTTTCTTCCAATGACCTCCCATAATTTTCCTTCTAAGGCATTCTTTTGACTTAATTTTGCTTGTAGTTGCGTTTTTATGAATTTGATATTAATGAAAAGTTGAAATTTTGAAATTGACAAAACTCTCAAAACGTGTGAAATTGAAAAGAAAAAAAAATCAAGGTAAGAAAGATGGTACAGTTAACAAGTTGAATGCCACAAACGCATATTAAAAGTTTGATCTGCAATGAAAGTAATCTACATGAGCTCAAGCAATTTTTGTTTATTTTCTAAGTTTAGGACCATAATATAAAATTTTATTCCATGTGCTAATGCATAGTTAGAAGAAATGATAAGAAAATAAGGACTAGAAATAGGTCTAACAGAACTTATTGTTGCAATCAATTAAGAAGGATACAATAATAGTTAACATAACCGAGAATGTTCTTAACAGAACTTTGGATAGAAATGGTTGGAATCTCATATTTGTTCCAATTATAACTTCAAACAAACCAACAACTTAAACTAAAAATTTCCCCATAAAATCAAGTCCCACATTCGCAATCTATAGAATCCTCACAATCATAACTAACTCCCCCTAAAATCCCGACGCTTCTCTCCTTTTAAAGTTTAAAACCCCCCTCGCTCCACTCTTTTTCTCTCCCTCTTCTCTCTCCACCATTCATTCACAAAAAAAAAAAAAAAAGAAAAAGAAAAACTAACACTAAATGCAACCTACAAAAACCTTACACAAATCCTCTCCTCTCAACCATCACCTTTCCATTAACCATGAACTCAAATCCCCTCAAAGTGAAGAAAGACTCCCATTCGATCAAAAAACCTTCCTCCTCCTCCTCTACTCGCCCCGTCATTATTTACGCTTCGCCGCCTAAAGTCATTCATACTAAGCCTGAGAGTTTTATGGAGTTGGTTCAGAAGCTCACAGGGTCACAAGAGCCAGGAGTGAGCAAGCATTATAATGTCAATGGTTCTTGTTCTTCGACTTCTTCAAGCTCGCTTTCGCCTTCGGATGCGTCGAAGGTTCCAGTGTTGTGTTTGGAGGAGGAAAATGTGTTTGTGGATCAAGGATGGGGTTTTGGGTTTGAGGATGAAGAGAACATTTTCTGAGTTTTTGTTAGGTTGATGTTTTTTTAGTTTGGTTTAGGCTTTTAGCTAAGCCTGAACTATACGCAATAATTCTTATTGTATCCTCAGAAAAGGACTCAGTTGCATCAATCCAAATCCTTTCATATTGCTTTATACATTAGGAATAGGTCGTGTTTGACGCACCATTAATCCAATGAATAAGAACCACTAGATACTTTCTCTTTTCTTCTTAAGACCACAATAGAATTTTTAATTTTCCTATATTTAAATTTTTATTTTTATCTAAAATTTTGGAAATTGATATTTTTGTTTCGCAAGGACTTACACACAATGAATGAAGACGTTTATATAAGAAATTAAGTCAGATTAGCCCCTTTTAGCTTAAAATTTTCATTCCAAATCATTGTAATAGCTAATTTGTCCTCCCATTTTGAACATAAAACTTCTCACATCACAATCTTAGGAAGATTCAGCATAGTAAATTCAATAATTTGCAAATGTATAAATAAACATGAGATGGGGACTACATAAGGAAAAGTTAGAGAATTGGCTTATAGAGAGCATTATGTGATACTCCAAATTCACAGTGCAGTATGGTACACTTTAAATAGATCTTTTGCTGGAAAAAAAATTCAAAAAAATCCAAGGAAAAAAAAAGATTGAAAACTTCGATCAAAAGTTCTTCAGTGCATGTATTTCAGTCTCCAACTAATGCAAACATTTTTCATTTTATAATAAAAAGAATAAATAGTACAAGATTGATACAACACCAGCTTTCACACTGAAAAAAAGGAAATTCATAAGGGAGGGAAAAAAAAGGCATTCTAATGCTCAGACAATCATCCTACAATAACATCACCATCCAAATTTGCAACTGGAAGAATCTTTAAGCTTCAGCAACACAAAATGCTCAGTTTATCATTAGATATCCTTGAATGCAGCAAACAGATCTCCATGAACGTAGTCGTTGTCAACCAGACTAACCAAGTAGTAAGTTCTTTGGATCTGCAGAAATTAGATAAAAAAAGATTTCTCAGAGGAATGAATAAAGCATGAAACATTGCAAAAATAAAGAGGTTCAGTAACTGCAACGGCAGCTGAATTTTCACAAGGGCAAATTTCAGAAGAGTGCCATAACCTTTGAGGGGGTTTACACAAAACTACTATAATCTTTAAAGAATTTATCATGACCTTTCAAAATTGCAGAAAAAAGCATGAATTATTGAAAATTCGTTTCTAATGGTATTAACGTCTTGGGTACGTCTAATAAACTGCTCCTATTTATATCTATCAACTCACAAAGTTCAGAAGGTTAATATAGAAAAAATATGTATAGTATATAAGAGCAAAATTGTCCAAAACATGCACATGGAAAGCACGTGACAACTTATCCTAACTGTCATCATGCATGGTAGTTTAGAGAATTGTTTTCTCGAATAAAAAAGTTTACATGGTAGTTTTGCGCAAAACAATGCAAAAATCATGATAATTTTGTTGAAATTTACCATTATCTTCCGCTAATAAAAATGTTTATATGGTAGTTTTGTGAAAAACACTGCAAGATCATGATAACTTTTGTGAAATTTACCCTTAACATAAAGGTGCACAGAAAGCAAAGAGAATCATATATTACACTAACGGAGTAGATGAAGATGGAATAATCATAAATGCAATTGTAAATTACCAGTTCTAGTAATTCTTTGGAAGGATCACCCTCAGGGAACAAGCAAGCCCAACTCTTTGTCCAGATCTCAAAGGCCTCATCTTTCCAAACCATGAAACTTGCAGGATCAACAACAGTCGGCTGGACGATCTCTTTGGCAGGGAAAACACCCCAAGTCACTGCATTGACTGCATTTGGGCCTACATTAGACACACAAAGCCCTCCTCTGTTCACTCCGATATATGTGAGAGATGGAAATGCCTTGCATTTCTCAACTAAGAGGTCTAGCTTTTCTTTTGAACAGAAAAATTCGAGATAGGCCTTTTGATAAACATAGCCGCCTGGGCCTCCCCATCCTGCTCAACGACAAAAAAAAGAGTGAAAGAGATGTGAGTTGGTAAATGTCAAGCTTTGATGTAAATCTTACTGAAAAAGGCTTTTGATGTGCAAGAGAATTATGACTAAATGTTGGCAATTAGTTTTCTCAGTGGTTGACTAGTTTAGAGCCAACGGTAATTGATTTTCATTTTAACAGCTTTTTACTGTATGGAAATAACTACTAGGATTATAATATATAATTACTAAAGATAAAAGAATAAAGAATTTTAATAGCCAGCACTAAATCCTTCATTTTTAATGTTTTCACACTTCAAATGCCACAGAACAAGAATGATTAATAAGTAGTAAGTTATCACTTCCAAAGGATGTCAGATACTGAAGCACGGATCAGAGCAAAGATAGGGAGTAATTGTGTGTCACATGTTGACTTACTAAAACAACATGAAGAACACCTTTCACTTACCAACTGATGGGGAGTCGGATTTCTCTCCATTAACTGCAGGCTGGCTATTGATGGTTAGAAAACCCTTTAAGTTAACATTTGCCAATTTCTCGTCTATTATCTTAGTCTCAGCTTGAAGCCCATCTAACTCTGACCATGGACTACTCCTAAGTTTCCCAAGGCAGTAGTTCATAAACCTCTGTCATATGTTGCATATGAAGAGTTAGATAAAAAATTCAATTAGAAAAAAAAGGTAGTAGGAATGTACCTCATGTACATCCTCAAACGATTTCAATGGGGTGGCCCATTCCTCTTGAAGCTTTTTGCCACGTGATCGTGGGCGCATGAACTGTCAATTATGTATTTAAATTATGATGAAACTCATAATAATGACCAAACTAGTAGCCACTACGCTGAAAGAAAATTTCAAAAAGCATTTAGATTATACACCAAATCATCAGTCAAAGAGTTACCTCTAAGAAAAATATAAAAGATAAATCATTTCCCATAGCATGAAAAGACATCTTATAGATTCTTGAACTATATGTCCCTGAAACCTTTATGATACCATCACATACCAACATCATATTATTTTGTTCTTGGATAAATAAGTGCTTTTTTACTGTGCTGTAAAGTTCAGAGAAAACTAAATGATTCTCCCAAAAAAAAGGAGTAAAAAGACAGAAGGATACTTACCAAAACGAACTTCTTCGTTTAAATATAGAATACATCAAGACCACGTAAGTATTCAAAACACATCAAACACCCCTCTAATAGAGGGAGATTTTACAAGATTCGAATAATTCAAGAGTTTGTCTGACGTGTTTTATACTAAAGGAGATTACTTCAGAAAGAAAGAATAAATGAAAAACAATTTATAATTTACCTGGTAGTCACTAAGTGCTCCGTATGATGGGTTCTTAGAATCGCCCCATCTACCACGAGGGTATTGATCCCAACCTAGAGTCCTCGAGATGTAGCTTTTTGGACGGTTTGCCCTAAATCACAAAGAGAGTTCAGAAGATAAGAAATTCTAATTCCCAAGTGTCAGATTTAGCATTCAAATCCAGTAGCAACAAACTTTCACTACCAAAAAATTGGCCGGACATCTTCTTTAACGCGGAAAATGTTTGTCGCGGGTCTCCATGGCAAGGACCTTGAGAGTTTAGACTCTTCAATTAATCCAAGATTCTGCAAACAAAAGAAGAGTCATTAGTAACATCAACTGAAATATAGGCAACATACATAAATGGTATCATATGGAGTATCACCATTAATATGGCCAATGCAGACTTCTCCATGTTCAGTGTGTACATATGCAATGTTTTTATCCCATGAGCTAGAATCTTCTTGCACATTTCAGTTCCTAAGTGAATTCCATATGCTTTCACAGCCTCTTCGTTATCTTTAATTGGCTCCAGAGCAGCCATGATCTCAGGTGGAATCTGCAATGAAGCAATAGATGCATCATCAAATAACTTTCAAAGAAAACTTTAACTAGCTCTAACAGTGCCATCTAAAAGAACAAATAATTAAATATGGAGATAATGTTTCAACTTTCAACTTTAACATTGATAACCTGAAGACTTGAGTATAACTTCTACTTATTTATTAAATGCTAGGTTAAACTTCTGCTAAGAATATATACTGCATAATTATTTAGTTCATTTGAGTCAAAACAGTCAGTTGTCAACATGCCAATTTTAAGTTTTCAAGCCTTGGTAAGCAGAAGACCGTATTGTGGAAACTGTGGAAGGTCTGAATGTCTAGAACAGAAAGAATGATGAAGATATGTGCTATGTTCGAATTGGTTGTTGGGTTGATTTTTTTATGCAGTTGTTCTTGAGAAGAGGTTCTTCCATGTGCTGCCTAGATGGTGTAATTAGTCTGCATATGTACCTTGTATACACGTTATTATGGTTGGAGTTCTTTCCTGTCTCCTAATTTCTCAAAGAAAAGAGAAAAATTAACGATTAAAGATAAACAACAACAAGATATCAGGTTCAACAAATAAATCTAAACTGATACATCCAAAACAACCCAATAATGGATTAAAATTTCTGGAAAATTGAGCTTACTCTAGTTTTGCAGAATCCAGTCATCCGCAAAAAGCCTTTGTAGTTATTAATTGGCATGATGCCAGGGACTATTGGGCAAGTAATCCCAATTTGACGACAGTCGTTTACGAACTTGAGAAAAATATCAGTATCGTAAAACAGCTGGGTGACAATAAGATCAGCGCCAGCATCCACCTGCAACAGATCGAGAGGAAGAAAAGAATGAGCACAACATCAGGACAATGAACATCAGACAAGAGAAGTATGCCTGTAATATATAAGCACTAGACTATATCTCCCTTTGCCTAGGACTTAAAAGATGCCTTTTTTTACTTTCACCGTAGAAGATTCTAATACATGATTAGAGAACTATACACAATATGATTAAGCAACATCTGATCATGAAAACAAGTAAGCAATCAAGATACTGAATGTAAAAGAATTGATTAACTAACTAGAAATAGACATTCTACCATGTACAAAAGCCACATTCGAGTGTACCTTTCTCTTTAAGTAAGCAAGATCATTGTTGTAGGCTTCTAGTGTTGCTACTCCATCAGTATCTATCATGTCAGGATGTGCCTCTGATAGGGGGAGTTTTATTTAGAAGATGCAATCGCTGAGACTTACAGTTGAACAATAAAGCAATTGCATAGTACATAAGAAAATACCTGGGTAGCCAGCAACAGTGATGCCAAAGTAGTCACCATACTTAGATCGCATGTGCTGCACCTGTAGACAAATTACAATAAACAGAGTTAAGTAGTAGACTAGAAAACAAAGGAAAGTTCTAAGAGGGCCAATTCTTAATTTTCTAACTATTAGGGGAATAAAAGAATATAACCCTATCACTAAATTTTCTTACAATGGATAGTCAAGTACGAGGGGAATGTTGAAGGATAGGTGAGCTGGTTATTTTTAAAATTACAAATCACCACTGTCATTCAAGCCTTGGCTGAATAGAAATGTCATTTGTAGTTCACAGCTCTGAGCCAATAAGGCTCCACAAATTGAATCAACAGATTTCTACAGTAAAATGTCAAGGGGGAATAAACACTGTATGAATTGCAACTTTCAAATATGGGCAAGATCAAAATGTGTCCATTATTTTTTGAAAAGACACTAGCATGAGACAGTAAATGCTCTCATGAAAAGGCTCCTGCAACACATGCTTGAGAACAAAAATTCTCGAGGAAACTAAGGCTCCTAAACACATAAGCATGTGGGCATATCAATTCTGGTATTAGCTTCCCCAATTGAACAGGTAGAATACTGTTATTCAATAGACATACTAAAGATGCAAACGAATTACCAAATCAAGTGCACAAGCGAATCCGCCAGCAACTTGCACAAATTTATCTTGACCATGAGGAGGGTCTCCTCTAAGTGCCAGAACATTCTGAATCCCATTGGCCTTGATAGTATCAAGAGCATGGTCAATTTTCTCTACAGGCATGTTCGTGCATGTTAAGTGCATCATCGTTTCCACACATATCTGCAAAGGCGTAAAATAAAGTATATTGTTACAAGATGGACTTCCAATCAAGTAGTTAAGATTTTTTACAAGTAACAACTCGAATCAAAGCATAATCCAATCAGATTATATTATCCTATTTATTAGTTTGAACTTCTGTAAATTTGGCAAGAAACAACTCGAATCAAAGCATAACCCTCTCTACCGCATTCTAGTCATTTTCTCTTTCTTTTTGAATTTGAGTCTTACCCACTTTTATTCTGAGCTAAACTCTGTCACGTAGTTGTATTAGTCATGGTTTTAAACAAAAAAAATCCAATCTTTCATATTTAAATGATAAACTGAAATACTACCAATTGAAGGCGAAGTACATATGGAGTCTAGATCTCCACTAATTCTCTCATTTACTCCAATCTTGCTTCTCTTCTGCCAACAAAACCTTCACCTACTATAGAAATTAGACTACTCCCTATCCAAAATTTTCATCTTTCTCCAGATACAAGGGTCCATTTTCTCTTATCAACGCAGATCTAGCTCTAAAACATAAAAATCAGTACCTAATCCAGTTTCAGTAGCAACGTCGACAGATCTGGATCCTTCCTAATCAAGATCCAGATCTAAACAAATCAAATCAAGAAACAAGCAAGCAAACTCATCGAAGATCTCATCGGATCCGAAAACAGCTCACCATGTTCTGCATGCGGTTGGCGATGTCTAGGGTTAGATCGGCGGTGGATCCGCCGGCGCCCCACGTGATGTCGCAGAACGTAGGGTTGTGGGCCACCATCCGATCCATCCGATCGAAGAGGTTCTCGACCCCCTCCTCCGTTTTTGGCGGGAAAAACTCGAAGGAGAACACGGTCCTCCCATTCCCCTCCGTCGCCTCCTTGATCTTCTCTATCACCTTCATCTCTCTCTCTCTCTCTAGGTTTTCTCTCTCACTCTCCGCAGTGAAGAGAACGAGGTTTTTGAGAGCGGGTTTTTACAGAGAGCGAGGGCGTTTTAAATAGAAAATGGAGTGGTGGGGTTTTTTTTGAGAAAGATTGGATCTTGCATTCCTCCTCCTTTTTTTTTTAACTCTTTTTTTTTTTTTGCATATGGGCCCTTGAGTACTTTATAGTTTCACTCACTCTGAACTGAAATACCCTCAATTGTTTTTCGCAATGTTTTTATACCCTATGTTGTTTAAAATTGACACTTTGTACTCTCTACTGTGAAGATGTGAAAATTTTATATTCTAATGCTTCTATATGACACTCATATGCTAATTGATTATAAGTGGCATAAGAAGATATTCGGGTGAAAATTTTCTCGTCTATACACGGTGAGAGTATAAAAATGCTAATTTTAAGCAGCTTAAGGTATATAAATGCTGCAAAAAATAAGTGGGGATGTACAAGTGCTATATTTATTACTTTACCTTTTATTTAAACATTAAGTCATGCCATCAGTTTTCCAATTAGGAGGGACTTTTCTCGTTGGAGTGTATTCTCTACGGTCTGAAACGTTCAAGTCCTAGCAGCTAGCGGCCTATTTTAGAGCAAACAATATCTATTCAGATTAGGAGAATAAATTTGCGAATATGATAATTTTTAAGCGTGTATGTAGAAATTTTTTTTTCCTTTTGGTGGATCGCTATCATTCACCAACTTGCTCTCTTTTGTATCTTACCTGCTCACCAAATTTTGGTGGGGTGGTGGGGACTGGTATGGGCTTGAGTTGCGCTCAGGGTTACAAACCCAAACTTGGATCAGAACCTTATCCCTCAACTCAGCTTGGTTCAGCATTTGCTACACTTTTGTGTATAAATTGTAGGTTTACTTGCATCTTGTAATATTAATGTTGCCAACCAAATTTGAAAAATATAAATCTGACTATAGTATTTATGTACATGTTCAGCATATCTATTTCAAATCGACCGAACAACTCTTAAAATAAAGGTGTTTTGAGATAAGTGTACTGATCAATAAGCAAGTTCTACTGGGTAGTTTTTTCTCGCTCCGAATATATTTTTGTCTCTTGTAGTATAAAATTATAATATTTTAGGCTAGCATTATCCAAAATAGAGCTTGCAGCCACTATATGTCTACATCACATGGAGCTCATAACTTCCTGAAGCTCAATAAATAAAGCTCCAGTTATCATCAAGGGAGTTTGGGAACGCAATAAATTCACAACATATCATTCTAAGTACACGAGGGCCTCTTCATGTACTTTTGCTGATATTATTACCAGTATCTGATACTTGATCATCAATATCATTACTATACACAGCCTGATAACATTCCATGTAAGAAAAGAGTAAAAGCGTTATTTTGTCGCGCAACAAAAGATAATATCTATCTTTCAAACTCAATCCACAACCACAAAGAGTTTTATCACAAGACCGAAATATTCAAGATAGGCATTTCTTGCTATATTATTGTTCAAATAAACATTATATTATTATACCTCAAAAGTTGGTAAGACATGAACCACCAAATGATTAGACATTGCACCCTCAAAACTTACCAACAAAAATATCCATATTTTCTATTTTTTTTCTTCTAACAGAATGCACAGGTCCCCAATAAAATCAAAACCTTATACAAGTAACCCCTCAGGCATCAGCCTCCGCTAGTTGCATATACCAGCCACACTAAATACATTAACTCCACAGAAAAAATCATAAACCCAAAAAATAGAGTCACATGAAATCATAATCATCTATATCATCATAACGCCCGGTAGCAATATCATCATCAGGCTTATCGACATGAAGCTGCTTTTTCTTCGCCCCTACAAAATTCAAATACGAGCATTGAAATGTAATTAAGCCCAATTGCAACAGAAGGGGCCTCAAATCTAACGCAAAGATGTTGAAATTTTTACCTTGCTTCTTCTTCCCTGCATTGGCTTCTTTCTCTGCTTTGAGTTTCTCATTTGCGATTGCAGTAACTGAGGAAGCTATATCTTTAACATCTGCTGCTTTTAATGAAGTTACAGAGAGCCTGATAACAGCTTTAAGAAGACCCATGTAGTAAAAGCTTTTCTGATCACACAAAAAATAAGCAAGCAAAAGGTAAGTGCCTATAGAAAAAGGTCCTATAATTAGCGGAGTCACATTCTAACTGAACAAAAATCTGCATACTTCGAAAGGCCGAATCTTATCAGAGAGTAGCTCAGCATACTCGAAGAAATCACTTTCTGATTTCGGAATAAAATTATCTAGAGATTTTTCAGATTTTTCATCGCCTTTCTTATTAAACAGTTCTTCTGTTGCTTTATAATCAGCTTCCTCCACAAGTCTGCAATAAAAGTGAAAAATATTAGCACGAAGTTTACAACACATCAACCTTAAACATATGGTGGGTTATGGTTCCTTTACTGCTTGTTTGCAGAAGAAAAAAAGGACGAGGAAGCAGGGAATAGAAAGAAAAAGAAATAAAGTGTTACTCTCACTTTTCTTACGTAAGAATATTTTGGGATTTCACAAGACCTCCAAGAAGTTTGACCCATTTTGAGAAAACCCCAAAAATTTTGGAAATATTACTTAACCCCCAAAAGTTTTGCATTTTTATGAATCTGTTTTTAAATAAACCCCAACTTTTGGGGGTTTAAGTGACATTTCCATACTTTTTGGAGGTTATCTTTTTTTTTTTTTCCTTTTCGGTTGGTCGGGGGGGTTGTCAAATTTATCCTTTTTTTTTCACTAGGTTTACACTCAAGTGGGCAGATTGGAGCAGAAGGGAACCATTAGATGAGGAATATGATAACTCAAATGTATAAAACATCTTTTCCACTTCCGCATTATATTTGAGTAGCCAAATGATACAAGTTGTTGCAACGTACAGGTTATCCATTTACAGAATTAGCTCCATGAAGGTTCTACAACGCAAAACAAAGACTTTAAAGCTGAGCTCTACAGAAGAAAGACAGCAAAATGTACCTTTGTTGGCGAAGCTTCTCTGCAACAGGATCTGCAAGAACTTCATCAGCTACTTGTTTCGCTTTTGATTCGGGTTGCTTTGCTTTCTTCGCTGGAGCTTTAACAGCAGCTTTTGTTACAGCCTTTTCTACTTTAGGCTCTTCTTTGGGTGCCTGTATCAAAAAAAGAAAATCACAACCCTAATCATGATTCAATAACTTTTGGAATTCAAAAGTACCTAATCCTCAATTCCTTCAAACTCAATACTAACAATATATCGATTTATTGTATAAAATGCCCAAAGGTGACTCACAGAAAACAAAATTATGAAGGAGATAAATGCTCTAGGGCACAACTTTGATGCTTAGACAGAAAATGAAATCTTGCCAAAGATCGGTCAGGTGCAATTTAATTTCGAAACAACCACTTGCTATGTAGCCTGTCTTAAGTGCTCGATATATGAAGCACAATGCCACTTGGCCTGAAGGCTTTGATTTTGTGTAACACAAATTGGGTAATAAAAACATGCAAGAAAAAGATGTTGCAACTATAATATGTCAACTAATGCCCAAAATAAAAGGGACAAAAACCAAGAAAGAGGAAAGCACCTGCTTAGGTTCTTCTTCATCTTCCCACGATTCCTTGACATCCTCGTCATCTGCATCTTCGTCCTCCCACATGCCTTTTGGCTGCTCCTTTTTCAAGCTAGGTAGTGCTGCTTCAAACTCCTCATCATCTGGCAACACAAATCGTGCTACAATGTCATAAACAGGACAGAATAATGCTAAACAAAATTTGAAGCATATCAAAGTCCTTGATGACACCAATGCAACACAATATGTCAGTATCTGTACTTGTCCAAAGCTTAAAAGGGGTCATAGAGATAACCATTATTTCTTTCATTTACACGTCGATTATCTGAAAAGCTTATCATACTTTAACATATTAGAAAAATTAGTAGCCCCCATTTGATCAAAGCATTACCATCTTGCACGCTTCGTTTCCAATAAAACTTTTGATATTCTCAAACCTTCACAACTAAATTATAATAATTATTCATATTATATAATAAACATGGTCAGTGCTGATATGGTTTGTTAATCACACACCAATCTATAAACAACAACAATCTTCTTATAGTAGTTAAAATGTCCCTAAACAAAAGGTGTGCATCCCAAAAATATCAACTAGCACCATAAATATGCATAATAAATCACTATAAACATACTTTCTTAAAATTAAAGCAACCCAAAATCTAATTGCCATAAACAGCACACAGCTTTCGGCTAACAAAGCTCCTTGCTTTACAAAAAAAATCCTCCAAAAAAGAAATTTTGCGTAGAACCAAAGATTGCAAATCACCAAAACTCAAATTTTACTTACCCCAATCCGCCATCTCAATCTTTTCCCAATCCAAAAGCTTCGAAAGGGAGAAGAACACGCCTCTGAAGAAACAATTCCATCAAATTGAGAATTAGGGTTTTGTCAATTGGCAACAAGTTCACACAAATTAGATCAAAACAAAGTAATTAGGATCCAATCAAACCTTTCAAGGGAACCCTAATCTCAGACAACGGCTTCAATAGTAGAGAGAGAGGTTTTAGAAGAGAAAAAGATCCAATCTTTTTCGGATTCTATTTGGCTTCAACGAGCTCTTTCAACTGTATAAATATATACACGCGGACGGGGAGTCCTAGTAGTAGTCGGATTGTAACAGGCTTGGACCCGGATCCGGTCCCACCCGATAAGAAGTGCGGATCCGATATAACGGTGTCGGGTTTGGATCTTCACTTATTACTATGGGGTGTCATTGGTTGAGGGTTGTTTGTTAAGTTGTTATTCGTCTGGCAATATGATTTAGTTTTAGATTTAAGATGTTATTGGTTTATGTCATTTAAATTCTATATGTTGTTGTTTGTCAAGCATTGTAATTAGGAACAACTTTTTTTTTTTTTTTGTGAAAAGGAAATCTTGGTCGGAGACATCTTCGTTCGAGGGGAGCTCGAGTTTGAGTCTTTATACTATTAGCACCGACTCAATACTTTCGAGAAAATCTCAGAATTAGAGCCTGCTTCAAATTCACCCAATTCCGAAAAATGTCGACAGAGTAACAAAGTACTTCTTGATGCGTGCACTTCTACAGCAAGAAACTTTAACAGACGCTAGAATTATACGCATTAGGCGTCACTGGATATCAAGCATTGATTTTTGGACATTAAACTGACTCTGGAAGAACCAAATCTAATAAAATGATTTATATATTTAAAAAAATTTCTTTGCTTATATACCCTCAAACCTATCCTATTTGTAGATTTAACCCTTAAAAATCTTGATATTCGTTAACTTACGGTCAACATTCTCCGATTTTTAGCATACGTGCTTTGCTTTGGTAATAACATTGGATCAAACATGCGAAATTTGGATACAGTTGGAACAACGCGAAACTAGAAATTCTGGATTCGATACGTGCAAGGAAAGTCTCGAGTTCTTGTTCACATGACATGCATTTGTAACAAAAACAGGCAGATCTCGATCTATGTATTCATCTGCCCGAATAGAAGTTCAAATTTCTCAGAGTACACTGATACATTGAAAAAAAAAAAAAAGAAACAGAAAAAATTGAAACAAGAACAATTCATCCAGAATCGATTCCTTATTACTGCGACATACTATGCTGAATCATTTAGGTGTATGGAGGAGGAATCGGCAAATCCTTGATGAATCCACACAGCAAAGTCTCGTTGCGCATGCTGTACTCATCCCTCAGGGATCTCGCCGGCGACACTACGCTGATGTAGAGCTGCTGCCCCTGCAGGGATCTCTCCAGGATGTTGGATCTCAGGTTCCACATCCCGGCGTTGTCGAAGGTCAGCAAGATCGCCGTCCAGGATTTCGGGTACACTTGGATGGTGTGTCTGCTGACGGTGTCGAGGAGATTGTATAAGTGCCTGCTTTCTGGCTTCCACTTGCCCGGTCCCATTCTGCACGATGTCCATGAGATATATTAAGTGTTAGAATTTAGAATGAACCACAATCATCTACTGATCAGTTTGTAGAATTTTTCGAAATTTGGAAAGGATATGTGAAACCTTTCCAAATTTAAGAACACTTACCGGGTCTATCTGCAACGATAAAACTATAAGGGTGTGTCCACAAAAGAAATACGAAAACTTACCCAACAGGGAAAAAGGAGTATCCATCTAAATGATAAGACTGAAATGACCTCTCCGAATTCTGCAAAATAATCTCCACGAAAGTCCTGAACTCAATCCTAACCACATTTGGCGCCACCTTAATGATCTGGCTCTCATTCTTTGGCGGCAAATCCCCAATCAAATCGTACTGAAACGCCCTCTCGCTAACATTGTAGTACTCCGCCAACTTCAACGGCACTTCGGCGTCGACGTGCGAAACTCCGTTGAGCGCGTACTTCCGCTTCCCGTCGACCATCCCCGTCGAACTGTCGAGCACGATCGTCCTCGTTATGTTGATCGACCCGTAATGGTACGACCCTTGCGGGTTAGGCCGAGCCGCGCTCGCTGTCAGGTTCCAACGGAACGACCGCCATTGGTTGAACGACCACGCCCACCCGGTCGGCCCGTCGGGGATCGTCTCCTCCGGCGGGGTCGTGGACCCCTCGTACTTAACGACGGCCGTCGCGGTCATCACGTGTTTCAAGAATCTCGTCGTCGCGACCATGTAGTAGTCGCGGACGGGCTTGTCGGCGGTGACCAGGACGGAGTAGCATTGCCCGGGGTGCACGTCGAGCGAGTCGTACGTGTTTTGTACGGTGTGGGACCCGTCGATCTCGACGAGCTTCATGTCGTGGTTTTGGAACCGGAAGTTGAGCGCGGACCGCGTCCCGACGTTGCAGATGCGGTAACGGTAGGTTTTGGACGGCTCCATCGTGAACGTCGTGCCCCTGGATTGCCCGTTGATGAGGACGCCAGAGGGGCGGCCGAGACTGCGGCCGCTGTCGAGGATGCGGGCGAGGACGCTGTGGTCCTTGGAGTACCAGTCGCCAATGAGGACGGAGAAGTCGTCGGCGGGAGGGTCGAAGGGGACGGGGATGAGGAGGCGGCTGTGGATTTTGAGGCTGCCGAAGCCGCCGCCGGCCTTTTGGAGGCCGATGGAGGGGAAATAGAAGTAGCTACCAATTTGGTCTTTCACTTGGAAGTGGAAAGTGTAGTTCGTGCCCGGGAGAATTGGGCAGTTTGTTCCCGGCATTCCGTCCATCCATGAGTTCTTCCTTTGTTGGATACCGTTCCTACATTCCCGCCAACAAATCATCTTAATATTCAAAATGTAGATATTATAGATTCAAATTTAAAACTTCAAGTTATGAACTGGAAATATGTGTCGTTCGATGTAATTTTCTAGAACTCAAAATTTTTAGAAGTAAGACTTGAAAACTTTAACCATGCATATGATACTGTCAAAGTCAGCGTTTCAGAATTTTCATAAAATCAATTGTTTTCATAGTTTGATGTTGTTTGAGCCAACAAGATGCTAGTCATCTCGTTACGGTCTCTAGCAGAGCAGATATTTATATGATTGATAGTATGCATAGTAGCCTAGCTCAGGTCAAACATATTTAATGTTTTCTGATGTAGAGGAAAAAGAATAATGCAGAAACGAGCTACTACGTACCAGGTGAAGAGTAAGGGCTCGTCGAGGAAATTGAAGATGTTGACGACGATATTGTTGTTGCTAGTAGAGTTGATCTCCGGACCCGGGAACTGACCGTTGATCAAAATCCCCCTTTCGGGGGCCCCGAGAGGGTTAATCGTGCCGTAGGTGACATTCCAGTCGAAAAAAAGATACGGGTCTTCAGCGAGCGAGAGACCGAGGAGGGAGAGGAGAACAATGTAGACAATGACTAGCCTCATCTTTCTATTTCTTTCTTCTTCCTTTTGAGATCTAAAGCTAAAGTATTATGAATGTTAATGAGGTAGATATATAGGTTGATAGGATACAACTAGCACATTGAAAGTTCCCTATCTAAAGCTAAGGAAGAGCTTCAAGCTAGGGATGGGAGATGAAGATTGAGAGGATGGAGAGGAGTTTGTGAAATGAGGAGGGAGGGTTGGTTGTGTTAACAAGAGGAGAGTTTACTATAAAGAGATGGCTCTCCTTAAGTTCATGTCCAAGGATTGCGCGGGGTCTTAAAGGGTTTTGGTTGAAAGTCAGACACATGTTTGGACAAAGTTGTTGGCTTTGACCTCTTCTTCCTCTCAACTCAATTTCTATACATAGGGTGCCTCACCAATATACATAGTTAGCGGATGAAGGAGATTAGAGAGGTCGCAGATGTCCTTACATGTGATTATTTTTTGTTCAGTTGGAAGTATTTGTTTCATTATCACTATATTGTAACAATACGCTTTCGGTTAAGTCCTATGAGTCATTGTGTGGAAAAAAAAACCCATTACCTAACTCGTTATGTTGTATAAAATTCAATATGTAACTTGTTATGTTGCATTGTGCAACCTAACAGGCCTTAACTGGTTCCTAACCTTATGAAATAACTCGACACGTCATAACTCTATGTCATCACAATACAATATGCTATTTCAATATAACAAATGTCATTTCAATATAACATGCGTTATTTCAATACAAGTTCTAGAGACTTGAGAGTAAATCCGTTCTTAAAACTTGAATTGTTTGTTAAACCATCATGTCTTGTTTTGATGACATCATTATATAGTTGTGAAATTATCGATATTACTATTAAAATGAATGTAACTATGAACGGTGTATAAATTTATGATTATATATTCAAGTATTCAATGGTGATACTTTCTAGTAAATCTATATGACTTGTATAAATTAAAGAATTATTATTAAAATATTTTTTCATTATGATATTTTGTTCCTAACTCTTAAAATTATTATGAACATCTTTTATATATTTTTAAATTAAATAGTAAGAAAATATTTTGCTCCTAATTGTGATGTTATGTTTGAAAATTTTAATGATTCTAACTATTAAAATCATTATGAATATGTATTTATAAAATATATGCAAATATTTAATAAATAAAATGACCTACGTTATGCATTACATTTTTTAAACCCTTAATAGGAGATAGGGCATTAGGTTATCGTTATTTTCAACATTGCTATAACTTGTGTCAAATCTAGCTGTAGTTTACACTTATAACTCAAAACAACTAAAAAGATCCCAAGGCCTTGTTTGGGTAGGGATTAATGGAAGGGTTAAAGGGTTTAACCCTTCCTTAACCTTTCAAACATAAAAAATTGCATAAGGCTTAGTAAAGCCGCACGTGAGGCTTAATTAGAAGTTAGCCCATCAAATGATGGGCTAACTGTTCCATGTGAAGAGGCCGAGTAAGAATTTACTCCGCCTCTTCACTAGTGGTAGGCATAGTAATTTCTTAAAAACTATGAAACATGTTCTTTTGTTAGCTTGGACATATGTATGTTAGAAACTCTAATCATCTCATATATCTATAGCAACTATCTGAAGTTGTTATTAAAATATAACTCTTTTACGATGTAAGGAGATGAGAAAAATGTAAACAATGAATTTTATTATCAAATTAAATGCAGTAGTCTATCCTATAAATCTAAATTATATATGTATAAAATAGTGTACGGTATACGATTAATTAAATTTCTTTTATAATTCTCTTATAATGATGTAGGATGGCTAAGAAGAACACAAGGAATTTGGCAATAGGCTTGCTTTTCACCTATGAAATAAATGATATTTAAAAATGCATAAATGACAGTTTTTAGTCTTCTCAACAGTCATTTATTTAAAAAATACATAAATGACTATATATTTATAGCTTTGAAAATTCTAGCGAAATTTATCAAATGTAATAATTATTTGTAAATTTCCTACATATAATAAGGTTAAAATTGGTATTTTTAAAAATATTAGAGGGATTAGCTTACTTAACCCTTCTTTATTTGCCAAACGTACAAAAATGTTAACCCTTCACGCTAACTGTCTAAGACAAATGGAATTAAATTTTTTTTAACCCTTCATGATGGACTAACTAAGTTAACCTTATTTCTTAACCCTTTCCTCTTAACCTCTTGCCAACGGCACCTAAAGTTTTTTTAACCCTCCATGATGGACTAACTAAGTTAACCTTACTTCCTAACTCTTTCCTCTTAACCTCTTGCCAAACGGCACCTAAAGTTACAACAAGAGTTACAACTATAGTTCATGTGACAACAGTAAGATAATCTTAATTGCATACAAATGACAATCGCATTACAATCATCATGCTTTCAAAGAGCGTCCTAACATTAAAGGGCAGTAAAATTACTTTTATCAATAACCAGGATACACTATAGGATGGATTTATTTTTATTTAAAAAAATTATAGATTACAAGATGTACTCCACTCGCCGAGCGTTATTAAAATTCAGATCATAAACAGTTTGTGTGCTCAAACAAGGTTCAATATAAAAATGGAAAACGGGGTATCAAAACAATTTCAAGGCACTTGAAAGGAGGCAGAAGAATAAATAAATAAGGATCACCAAATTACTGAAAAATTTATTTTGAATAAGTGCTCGAACTAATGACATCTAAATCTCAAAAGACAAATACTCAGATGTCAAGTTACTTTCTTGTGTACAGTTACACCTGATTTCGCGAAATATGAACAATTACCAGATGGAAAAACATTTTAGCCATAAACTTAGAAGCTCTAACAACAGAGTACAATCCAATAAAGAAACCAATCTTGCAAAATCTGAAATTACATTTCACATGGCTGCGGTGAGAACAAAGAATTTGACAATTGAGAATATTGAGTGTATACCCCTTATTGTGCTAGAAAACAGAACAATAAGGGCTAAAAAATAGAGGGGAAAAAATTAAATCTACATTCTTCAAAGACACTGGATGGCACCAATCCAATTCGAGATGCCAGCCAAATTAATCGTCCAAACCATATATCACAAATGAATGGTGCAATCAAATAATGTCCAAATTAACCTGCAACACCGATGTACAGAACTGATGCAATGCTTCGAGTAAGTACTCCATATATGCACTCTTCTTGTTATGTAAGAGATATAGAACAATCAAAGAATATTTGATGTTCACTGCTGCCTTTTCTCTTTGATCCAAACTGTAAGTGTGTCATATCGTCGAGCCAAGAGGCTTTCATCCCTCTCTTCATATCAAATTTTAAGAACACAAGAATGGCTACAGCTCGTAAAACTAGTGGTTTATGTTGCATTGATCCATAAACTGGTCTCCGTGTGTGAGGAATTTCTTCCAGTAGTTCTTGTATTTTGGTATCCCGAGGTCAAGCCAAGGTTTCATGTTGCCATTGTAGTGCAGGATGCCAGCATTCTTTATGGCATCTGCATCAATTCTATAATCGTAGCCTAGTCGAGAGAACCCAAGAATCATCTAGAGGGAAGATCTGATTCTGGAAAGCAAGTAAGCTAGTTGGTAGTGCTGCAGCTCTCCAGGAGGCCTCACTTCCATTATGGAACTGCAAAAACCAAAGAAAAGATTAGGGACTAAGATGATAGTTTACTTTTCTTTGGTTTACAGAATAGAACAAAATTCAGATAATCCTGTTTTATTCAAGGTTTTAAATATCAGATATCAGGGAAATATCGGATGGCCAAAATTCATATCGGATTGCGGACATTGAGGAAATTTCACGGATATGTGGTGAATATCGGTATGCCATAATGTATGTTTGCATATACAGTATAATGCACTAAAATGTAATATCAACATACTTAATGAAGTCTAAGCATACAAAATGTAAATAATATATATTTAGGATCACTAATCAGCCTTGTAAAACAAATAGAAGTACAAATCAACATTGCAACATTTCGTTTGATTTTTTTAGGCCAAAATGTCATTTGATATAATGGGAAAATCATGATATGTCGCCCAAAAATTGCCAAGCGCGGTATATTGTTTTGCGACAAACCATATAAAAGGATATATCGGCCAACATATCGGTGATATAAGGGCCATATCGGGAATATATCGCCCAAAATAGCCACAAAAGCGGTAAAGGGTATTTAGAGACCTTATCGGCTGCGACAAGCTCTGTAAAAGGATATATCGGGCGATATATTTAAAACAATGGTTTTACTAGTATGATACATCAGTCCTTTCCTTATTGCATTAGATGTACTTTTTCTGATAAAATAAGTACTTGAATGAGACTTCGAGAACTATTGTTCAGGCAAAACAGGAAAGGACACTAGAAATACAGCTAGATCAAGCTATCTGCTGAAACTTGTACAAAGACAGTTAGGATTAAAAGCACAAAGGTTAACAGCAAGGAATTGCCAAATGGAACAAAGCAATGTATACTGCCATACTGAATCCACTTAATCTGCAAAAGCCAATAAAAGATTTCAAAGGCTAGCATGTAGCATGTCCAAGCTTCATGTTTTCTTTTATTTTCTAATTTCTATAAAAAGACTAAGATAAGAAAACAGCCAAGCATATCACTCTACGGTCCATCTTATGAAACCTCGCACAAAGCCTGCAGCAAGCATAGAAAAGGAAAAGGAAATAATCTACTTACCTTGGGAAGGGCTTGCTGGTGTCTTCCAGTAATTTTAAGCTCGCGCCACTTCTCCAAATCAATTACATTTAACCCAGACATCCAGGAACAGGAATCACTATATTGATGGTTTCCCAGATAAGTTTTCACCTGTCCTAGCTTCACCTTACAAAACTTCACAGCACCATTGACTTTCCCATGCAAGTCAATATCCCATAATGAGGACAAATCCCTCTGGACTACCACATCATCATCCAATACTACCACCTTCTTCAGATTCTTGAATATCTCAGGAATAAGAAAATGTGAATGGCCAAACACTGACGTATATTCTGTTCTTATCTGGGCAGGAGATGATTCATCAGTGGTAAGTATTGAAATACGGAATTCCTCAGAAGATGAAAGTTGTGGCAGGCCCGAACTATAGGAGTTAAGCTTAAGATCTTTCATATTCATGACATGAACAACTGCCGCTTTGTAAGATTGTCTACTAAACCAGAGCTTCATAGAATAAAAATTCTCTTCATCGGTCAGCACATTGAAAACCATATTTCCTGTTTTCTGTTACATCAAGAACTTAAGTCAATGATCCAAAAACAGACACGAGTCATTAGATATATAGCAATTAGGGTATGGCACTGTACCTTAGAACTCATAACAGTGGAATTGATAGTAACAGATGCTGCAAGTACATTGCGAGAAAAAATTATGTACTGCCGGTAACTTGGGTTATCAAGCTTGTGAGCATGTGCCTGCTCTATATCTGCTGGGGGTGCTCTGAAATATTCTACTGTTAATCTCATCGACAAGCAGTGGTGACTTTTGGGCATTGTCTGAACACCGAGATGATGCAAGAATGCACTTTGCTTCATATGGAAATGAGCTTCATCCTCAGTCAGATCAAGTATCTGCCTAAGTTTCTTGTCAACATTGTTACAATCTACAGGACATGTCTTGGCTTTTGCTATAGTCCGGTCCATCCTCTCCATCTTCTTTTGAACACTGATAAGGGAGAGCATTAAAAAAAAAACTTTAACCACTGAATTCATCGTTAATTAAAAGAAAGACAATGTGATAAAAAGAGAACTTAAAAATTCAATATGCTCATAATGGAAATCTGGAAAGCACAGAAATCTGAAAATTAACTATTGGTTAATACATTTATGAGTTAACATTGCAAATCAAGCTCTCTTCAGGATTGATAGATATTAGTATGCCACTCAACCTTAGCGCAGGGGGTGATACAAATAGTGTGGCAGAGTGGACAGGTCCTGATAAAGGTTATTGGTGATTAGAAGAAAAGTCTGCACGACTTCAAAAGATACACCTTAAGAAAGCATAACAATATGGAAGTACATAATCATGAAAAGTACTGACATACTACGGTGCAAAAAATGTGCTTATTACATCTGCCGAAACAGTGCATAATCATACTAGGGTGCAGGTGATGTGCTTGTTAAACCTGCCCAGAAATACAAAGACTTTGTTCTCAAGCATTATGCATCAACGTAAACAAAAGGCGTAAATATGTATGGCAAGGCCAGCAACACGATGAAATCACCACTTACAATGATGGAAGGTCGGGATCTGAAATGGCTTCACTAAGCATGCGCTCGTGGTCCTGGATGTTCTGCTTCATTTCTCGTGACAGCTTCTCCTGTCCTTTAAGTTTCGCAATAGTTGGATAGTAAGCTCTTGCCACAAAAACTTGATCTTTCAGTCTCTTTACAACTGAATCTTTCATCACTTCTTTATGTTCTTTGGACCAAAGGCAGTAGCTCCCAAATTCAAGCTGACAAGATTTTTGAGTTGCATCACCATTTGAACCTTTGGGGTGTTCTTCTTTCCAGCTTTTTTACCATCCTGGCAAAAGTAAATAAAGAAACCGTTCAATATAAAGGTTGATATAATTGATGCCATATTTTAATAACAGCAGTGTGTTTTAGAAAGAGAATGAACAGTAATATCTTGTAGATGTAGACTAAACAATAGTCGAACAGCACGCATTAGTAAAGTAATGTTGGGAGAGCGTTAAATGCAAAATTCATTCATCAAATTATGCATTTATATTAAGAAGTGGAGGAGAAGAATTAAGATGAATATGAAACCAAGATCTAGCAGTGGAACATGAAGGTTAGAATTAGATAGTTTAATTGACAAGATTAAAGCTTACAAAGGTTGCCAAAATATAGAAGATTTTTGCAAAGTACACAAATTTGTAAAAAAAATGATCGCAAAGCACTTGTTCGGCCAAGCCTAAAGCATTTGATAACTTCTGTACGAGTACAAAAAAGAAGGAACTCATAGGGCTAGTAACAAATTGATAGAGGAATGGTGCAGACTGCAGAATACTTGGAGAAAATGTCTCCCTAAGGGGACAGGATGGGATTTGTCTAACAGTGCAAATCTGAGCAATCCGTTCATGAACAGCTCATCAAGGCTAAATCATGAGGCGCTCATGCTAGTTCTCTTCACGTATCAACTCAAGCTCAAACTTGAACTTAAGCTAGCCTGTCAAATCTAGAGCTATAACAAGCTTTGCTGGAGATTGAAGACCATACAGCTTTCTATACATAATTACACGAGGAGTTGCTGAATGTCCGCTACAACAACAACAAAAGCATTCTCCAAATACTTGGACATCAGATACGCTATGAAGATAATGTTAAATAAATATTCAGGTCTGGTTGACGAGTGTGTGGCAGGGTGTTGAGTTGGATTAGGGATCGAGAAGCTTACAACACTTAAAATGCTCCAGTTAGATTCTCTACATTTTGAAGAAGGTATAGAAAAGGAACAAGGATTCTAGGGATAGGGAGAAAGATAGGTGATGAGAGAGAATGTAATGCCCCCAGCGAGAATTTCTCAGTCTAAAATTGCTCTTGCCAACAGAGTTGATTACTGTTACCAGCACAATTAGAAGACCATAATGTGAAATCAAACGAACAAATTTTAAGCACAAAATTAAAGATAGCCACTTGGTTCATCTAACTAGTCTTACTTTAGGATTTGGAACTGAAGTAGCCTCTGAAGAAACACTGTGTGATCTAGGCGGACCTGCAAGTAATTTAAGGACTCAATCAGCAATTTGGACATAGACCAACATGATTTTAAACAATTAAAAGAGATTAAAGAAGAACATAAGACTAAAAGCACATGTGGCATACCTTTAGAGTTAACCTCCCCTTGTTTGGTGTGGGAGGTATCTTTTGGTTGTGAAATAAATTCTCCTTTGCTATCTGTGGGATTCTTATTATCCTTGTGGAAAGCAACCTCACCTTTGCCCGTACTAATTACTTCCTGCACAAACCATAGAAATTTGACCCACTAATTCATTGCACACAAAACCACATATCAAAATATCAACTAAGATATCCAATTTGATCTATGACCAACAGGCCAAACAATGGAAGCAATTTGAGAATTGTCAGTATG
This sequence comes from Asparagus setaceus, assembly GCA_012295165.1. Classification (NCBI taxonomy): domain Eukaryota; kingdom Viridiplantae; phylum Streptophyta; class Magnoliopsida; order Asparagales; family Asparagaceae; genus Asparagus; species Asparagus setaceus. The sequence goes on along the minus strand of CM022704.1, from coordinate 5,200,119 downwards.
CTCGTTTTCAACTTTAGGTAAGTAAAACAGACACATGCCATTTTGTGGTATAAAAGGGTAATATTTTCAAAACGGCCATGAATGCAACTGCTTTGGATAGCCTATCATCTTGTGTTTAACTTAAAATATGTGCATTTCCTTGTTCAACGAATTCTTCTAAGAGTTACAGAGAATTATGTTTCCTTCGGTTTCAGATTTTTGCGTGTGCTGGTGGACGGGTGGCGAGATGATGGATTTTGGTGGTTGGTAGGCTGACTGCTTAAGGAAATGTTTGGCAGAAGAACATTGGTCATAGTGAATAAGGACTAATTAACATGTGAACGAGAATAGTTCAGACACTAATGTAGGCAAGCAAAAAGTAAAACATACTAAAATCACTGCTCTTAAGCAGAATTTATCTCGCACATATTCACAGCCAAGCAAACACCTAAAATAACTAGGATACTACTAATGCTACAGTAATCAGAATTTTTAATAAGTACTTCAAAGATTGAAACAAACATCCAATTAAACTAACAAGCTACAACATTGACTAGTTAAAAAGTGTGCAAAGAGAAGTAATGAACCTGTGGCAAAGTCGGCTTCAATTTGTCTACAAGTTCATTAATCCTCTTATCCTCCTGCCACCCAATAAAACCGCACATTGAAACACTTTGGTTTAGATCCACAGTAAAAAATTCAAAATTATCACCAAAAAAAAAAAAAGAAAGAAAGAAACTGAACCTTCTTCTGATTCTCATCACCTTCCTCCACCTCGTTAGCATTTGCAAAGCCATTTGCCTAACCATCAGATAACCCAACAAAATCAGCCAAAATATCCCAAAAAGAAAAGGGCCAATTCCACTTAATTACTATACAGCATCAACTCTTAAATTTGATATCTTGAAGTTCAAATTTGCCCATATAATACCATAAAGTTTCACGAATTTTATCTTTAATATCCTCAGTTACACCACCGTTTAGAATTTTGTTTAAAAGGCCTCACATTTGGACATCTACACCCCCAAAATTCCGTCCATGTCCCTCTCTTCCTTCTTCATTCAACTAAAAGCACTAAAATTTGGCATTGAATTGTAACAAAAATAACCCATGCTTAACAATTTCCACAATAAAATTCGATGTGAATGCCCTAAACTGAAAGCAAGAAGGAACCCGAAATGTTTTCTGGGAAAATTTATACTTCCAGGTGAAAACTTGACTAAACTTCAAGGTATTAAAGTGCAATTAACCCCAAAAAAATATTAAAAAACAAAATAGAAAAATCCCTCACCAGAGACGACGAACTCTCCTCTGTATTATATCCTGCACAACAAAATCCAAAAATGAAAACAAGTCAGTTGTTTCAAAAATAATGCAACCAAGATCCCAACTCCCTCTAACCAGATCTCGGCTCGATCTCATCAGATCCAACCAAACCCTAGGGTTAGGGTTTCGAACCAAGAACTAACCAGTAGGGAACCGATTGTGGAGTCCAAGGAGCACCGATCCAGTGCCGATGAGAGAGAGGAAGACGATGACCGGAACGGTGACGGAGAAGCAAGTCCACCGCCGCTTCGCCGCCGGAGGATGACCGGAAGCGGCGCTGTGACTCTTCATCGATCCGCGAACTGCAAAACCTCAGGATCTTAATGAGATCTTCTCTCTGATTCGCATCGTACGAGTAAAAATCGAAAATGTTGAAGGGATTTGGGATCGAAGAGACGAGAGAGAGAGAGAGTGAAGAAGTGAGGAGAGAGAAAATGAAAGATTGGGGTTTTGAAATTAGGGGTGAATTAGATTGATTGGGATTGGGTTAATTAAATGATTAATTAGATTAATTAAATCAATTAATTTTGTTTTAGAGGGGCCCGCCATCTTTCTAATCTCGAGTTTGGGATCTGTGTTTATTGGGCAAAAAAATATATAGTATAAGGGCCTAGATAGAAAACGCATATTAGCTCCGTGCGTGCTAAGTTATTGATTATACTCATTTTTGTATTATATTGAGTTAATTTGTGTATTTTGTTTGTATTGACATTTTTAACTATTTGACCTGAATTTTATTGTTTAAATTGGCTTTGTATATAGCTGGTACTGACTTAAAATTAATAGCGAGATGTTATTAGTTTTTACTTACATGCTCTTTTTCCTGACAGTAACTCAATTTTATAATTGACTAGCTTTGCTTTTATGAGTATAAATAATAAATAATAATTTCATGTTATCGTTGATGTTTTTATCAGTAATTTAAACTAAAGTATAATATTTATCTTGAAGTATTATTGTAAATTTGAATGATTACTGATGTTGTTATATTTGAAAAATTCAATGCACTTATTACACATGCACATGTGGATATGATGGTGTAGATCATGTTATTGGATTTCATAAGTATAATGGGTAGTGCTTGTGAATTATCCTTTCCTTTTTCAATATTATATATATGAGCCTAAAACTGTTTCACAATCCAAAACCAGTATAAAGTATTTGCTATATAGGATAAATGTATTCTTTATTTTTAGAGCTAGCTATGGTAGTGATTTTTTACAAGAAAACAAAAGTATCCAAGATAAAACAAAGGATTTTATCCTCTTTTCTCCTTTTCTTTTTCTTTTTGTTTCTTTGTCAGGTGTTCATAGTGCAATAATGCCTACGTGTTCACAGGTATCATGAGTACATTATTTTTATAATGGAATTAAACAAACACCATCATTATCGCTTTATTCCTTTTCTCCTTTTGCGAAGAAGACATATTATTATGCATTCCTTGCTTTTTGAAAAATATTGCTTAAGAAGGAATTTATGCCCCACAATTCAATTGTAATTTGTCCTATTAATTTAGAGGAATGGAACCTAATATAATAATATATAAGAACCATAGAGTGGTCGGTGTAGGTGCATACCGTGCATGTTAATGTGATGTGATCATTTTAATCATACTCACATATAGATTTTTTATTTATTTTTCTTGGAACCTTCCATTATTAGGTTTCTTTATATCACATAGTAGAATTATTACATTTTGAGATGGATAAATTGAAGAGAAAATTATACTTAGCCCCTCCGAAATTGTCTTAGTTAACCTCCCCGAAGGCAACACCGTGAACTATGACGGGTTATACGCCAAGCATGTGACAACAAAGAACAAAAACACCCCTCGGTTCATTAAAAATTATCCCCTTATCAATTTTCATTTTTCCGGGTTATATTTCAAAATAGATATTTTGATCACTTCACGATTAACAAGTAACGGCATGAGGGGGTATATTGTTTAGGGGGATTAAGCGAGACACCCTAATGTTCATTAAACAAAGTTTCGGAGGGCTATGCGTAAACAAAGTTCATAGGGGGTTAAGTGAAATTTACCCTAAATTTAATGTAGCTTTCATTTTCCTCCAGAATTAAAGGGACAAATGAGCGGCTCCAAAAATAGTTGAAGAGATGACAGTTGATACTGGAGATGCAGTTGATAGGGTTATCTGCAATTTAATGAGGAAGAGCTTAAATTGTAGAGAAAACAATTAATAATATTCCTATCAAATCATCTCAAAATGTCCTTATTGCATAAAAGTGTGACGTCAGCTACATCTTGCCAGCGTTACATGACAAGGACGCTTAACGTTCGACCCAAAATGTGCAAGTGGCATGAGCACATTGAAACTTGTAGCATGCATGTTGCCAATAATAATAGGGAAAATTGCTTGGAGGAACTAAAAAAAGTTGTATGCATCCCCCACCCTCATAATAAGTCAACCCCTTTTAAGCACTTTCACCTAAATTTCTAAGCAAAAAAACCCCAAGCCCAACATTGTATACCGTATTTTGAAGTATTGCCCATTTTACCTTTTGAAACTCATTTGGTGGAGTGTGTAAAATAATTTGTCTTATTGGGCAACCTTCCTTCTCTTTAATTCGAATGACATCCCAAATGTAATCTCAAGAGAAGTGGCGTTAATGGCTAGAATGGTTTTGGAGGAAAGTAAAATTAGAGGAAACACACTAAGTTCCTCCAAAATACTACCCAAGTCAATGTAATATCTTCTTCCCTCTTCCCTCTTTACATTCTACTCAACAACCTTCAACAACCAAAATATTCCTCACTTTTTCCTCTTAACTTCTCCAACAACCAAAATGGAAGATTCTTTAATGTGTGTGATTTCATTTAACACAAATGCAATCCTCATTAAAGTCAATTCTGCAACAAGTTTAGTTGATTTGAAGATGCAAGCTGCACAGAATTTAAAAGCATCGTACGAAAGTTTGTTCATAAGCTACTCTCTTGAGAAGTTTCCCAATGTCTCGTTTGAGATTTCAAAAGATGAAGACATTCTCAACATGATAGATTATCACCGTTCAATGGGGTTAAGTACGATAACCATGACTGTTACTGAAAGAGATGAAGGATCTACGCATGCCATAGGGACAGAAACAGAGCTTAAGTAAGTATTCAAAAGATTATTTTCAGGTTCTGGATACACGTTATAATGGGAACTGTGATATTTATTCCTTATATGTAACCTGAAGGCATTGTACGTGACATTTCGACTTTATATGTGACATATACTGGTTAACAGTTATTTGTAATTGTCACACGTGACTTATATGTATGTTATATTCAACTTGCAGTCTTCCTAATGTAAGTTCACACTCATCGGAGAATAACGAGGAACCTAATGAGAGGATCTCAATCGAGGAATCAGCGAGGATCCCAAATGACAATCCTCAAAGAGAGCATGTGTGGGTGATGAACGACATAGTAAATGACTCGACAAGAATCCCAAAGATGGTGGCATGAGGCAATTATCGGAGAAGGGCGCAATTTGAAAGTGCAAAAGAAGTTAGAATGGCTCTCATATATTACTCTATAGCTAAGCAGTTTGCTTTTAAATATGTTAGCAATGAGCCAAAACGCATTCGTGCTAGTTGCATGTTCAGAAAAGAAACACAATGCCCGTGGTTATTATACGCTTCGCCATTGAGCCATGTGTTGACCTTTGCTATAAAAAATTTATTTCTCAACATACTTGTGGACAACATAACAAAGATACCGGTCACTCCGAGCATCGAGAAGGTGGATTGCGAGTATGCTACAATCAAGAATGAAGAGGCCCATATATCACCCCAACCGATATTAGAAAGGAATTGCACTCTCAATATGGTTTAAAAGTTAACTATTCTAAAGCTTGGCTCTAAGGAGACAAAGAAAAGACCAAATATTTGGTTGCGCAAGGCATTCATATGATTTACTATCCTGGTTAGTCCGTTAATTTGTTGATGTGTCCTTTAGAACTTATATGTGATTTGTTAACCGTAAATATGACATGTCAGAACTCCATGTGACATATAAGCATAGCATGTGATACTTCAACGACATATGTGACACTTCAGATCTCAATGTGATTCATCGACCTTATATGGGACATTTCGATCTATATTGTGACAATTAAGTCTTACGTGTGACAAGTCTTACGTGTGACATTGAGACCTGGTTTGTGACATTAACGTATTATATGTGACTGCTAGAACTTATTCATCATTTAACAAGTTATTTGTCCTTTTAACCATCATTTAAAGGTACGAAATGAAGGTGATGGAAACAAATCCAGGCAGTGTCTTCATCATCGAACAAGAAGAAAGGAGATTCAAGCGTTTATTTGTGTCCTATGGTGCATGCATCCAGGGGTTTCTCAAAGGATGTAGGCCATTACTCTTTCTAGATGGGACCTTTCTGAAAGATCGTTACAAAGGGATCTTATTAGGTGCGACTGCTTATGATGGTAATCAAGGCATATATCCACTCGCATTTTGCGTTTGTGACCAAGAGAATGAAGCGAATTGGAGTTGGTTTATTCAAGGGTTGCGGCATATTTTGTACAATCGAACAGAACCATATAGTCCACCTCATCCTCTAGTCATATTGTCAGATGCTGACAAAGGAATAAAACAATCTTTGAAAAATATATTTCCAGATGCGTACCATTCTAGATGCGTACTTCATCTAGTTGAGAATTACAAATTGAAGCTTAGAGAGATGGGGTTTGCCGCAAGTGTCGCCATCTGATTTCAAAATTTTAGAGTTCTTTGCATACAAGTATACGGAAAAAGTATTTACTTATTTGTTTTACATGAGATTAGGATGATCGACCAAAGAGCTTACCAAGTAGCTTTCAGTTATGGTCCAACAACTTGGGCAAATTCTGTATTTCCTGGCATAAGGTACGCCAAATATTGTGACAATATCTAACTGTGATTTTTAAACTTTATATGTGACAAAGTTCTGTTATACGTGACGTTATACTTTAATATGTGACTATGATCTGTTATTTGTGACAATCAACTGTTATATGTGACATAATAAATTTACATGTGACTTTTACCCGTTACATGTGATAGTTCCTTATAGTATGTGACATTTATGTGTTGTGTGTGATACTTGAGTGTTATTTGTGATAGTTCGCTATTACATGTGACGGTTTGTTGTATTTTGTGTGATTGTGCAGTTTGGTTTGATACATATACTATTTATTTACAGATATGGACATATCACTTCCAATGTTGCTGAATCGTTCAACAGTTGGATTCGTGTAGTAAGAACACTTCCTATTTGTGATATGATTGATCACATTCAGATACAAATTATGGAGAGGATGAATACCGCCCAGAGATGGCGACAAAATGGAATAGCTATCTTTGTCCCGGCGGAAAAGATTCTACAGAAAATTGCATGAAGGGAAGCATACTTGAAGTCTCACATTCGACAAATTTGAAATCTTTGAGGTATTATCACAAAGATCGTACAAGTTGATTTGGAACACAAAACATGCACATGTCGATGCGTGGGATATATTGCGAATACCTTGTAAACATGCGCAGCCTATTAACTTTATGCATAGAGATGTATACATGTATTGCGATTGGTTCATGACGATGAAGCTTTCAAGAAAAGTTACGAACCAATTCTCTTCCGTTCAATTTCGATAAACCGATGTCACGGATGAAACAATTGACATACTTCCACCAAAGACGACAAAGAGGCGGAAGAAACAAGAATAGACGATCAACAACAGATCCGAGAATAGACGCACAATTAAATGCTCAAGGTGTCACTGGGACATAACCGAGCCACATGCACGTAACCCATCCAAGACTAACGCTTCCTAGCGATTTAAAATATTTTGTGATCATGTCCGTTATATGTTACTTTTGACATTCTTGTGACATTTTCGAAGTTAAATGTTACTTATTACTGCTCGTGTGACTTATTGGTATTAACTGTGACACCTGTAAGATCTATTTTATTGTACATTTCATCATTGCATAGATGCTAACGAAAAGTTTCAAGGAGTAACCACAAATTTATAAAATGGTAATGAATATCAAACATCCAACAGATAATTACATTATATACAGATAATTATATTATATGTGTTTGTCTAATACTTCCACTCAAGCAATGGCAAATCATTACCCCCAAAATACAAAAGATACTCGGGATCATCTGCATCTAACTTCAGCCGCAACTTCTTCCATTCTCGGCCTTCACATATGAACTGAGCAGCAAGTCGTGCCCGTAACGTTGCAGACTCCTATTGCAAGGCTTCAATATTCACAGCCTCCCTTCCTTCTAGCATCGCTTTTATGTAAAAATATACATGTATACCACAATCGTGCCTAAATATCACATACAACCAGCATATGTCACATGAAAGCAGGTAATGTCACACAGAATGCATGCATAAATGTCACATACAACCAGCATATGTCACATGAAAGCAAGTAATGTCACACAGAATGCATAAATGTCACATACAACCAGCATATGTCACATGATACCAGCATTTATCACACAGAAAGCATAAATGTCACATAAAAACAATAAATGTCACATGGAATCAGCATAATGTCATACAGAATGCAAGTATCACAGCAATGAATAAACTGGTAATTATAAGTTGTTTAGAGAAACTTACGATCCTTTTTGCAGGTGACAAGGAACTGCTTCATAATTGAATGTCCTGAATGTCGACGTCTAGTCGAATCCACTTACCATCCTATCTAAAAATAGCTGGATTCTCAGCACGTCTGCAGCCCATGTCTCGTGGCCAGCGGAACTGTAATGTCTGCAAATTTTTTGCCCCAAGTTGACCTCGAGGACATGCCAGTGATCAGCGTGACATATCGGGGATATCAGAACACTCTTTCCGCCATCTATATGCTTCTTTATATACTTTTTATAGACATTTTTCTCATCCAAATTTGAAGCAGTTAGCATCCAAATCTAAAAAAAAGTAAATAAGAGGAAGAAAGTCAAATAACATATAAATGCAATATAACTTGTAAAGAGTATTACTCACACTAAAATACGATGTGATAATAGCAAATTTTCTTTCCAGCTCCGCATTTTCTGGCAGCTTGAGCCAACCTTTAAGGCTTGCGATCAATGCTTCAACAGTCTAACGATTGCAAGTGCAATAAATTAGGTAAATAGTAAAAACTTGAATCACACCACAAGTTAAATTAAATCTAACCTCGTCCTTCAATCTTCCACCACGTAGAAGTTGAAGCATATCATATCTGTTTATAAGGTCGGTGTCAATCTCATAAACAGTCCTCTTCCTACATAATATGCATAATACAATTAACGTATAAGTATCACACATTATCACAGAATAATGTAAATATCACAACAAAACACAAAAAGTCACAGAAAAACAATAACATCCACAAAAACACTAAAGGTCACAGAAAATAGTAACTGCCACAACAGATGTAAATGTCACAGGAACCCACTAAGTATCACAGACTAATTGTAAAAGTCACAGAAAACATGTAAATGCCACAGGAAATCACTAACTATCACGACTGTATGTAAATTTCTCATATGGAATTCATAAATAAGTACTTAATACTTACTTGTCCACTTTTAACTTCAAAAAATGTTGGAGCCACTTATTTTCATCATCTGATAAATCAGGAATGTCCTGAACAGTGAAATTATGATAAAATCCTTCCTCGGCATCTCCCGGGATCCTGATATCAAAGTCTTGTGGAGAAGGAATGCCCACATTCAACATCCCCAATAATTTTTTTTCTTCTCCACTTTTCTCCCTTCTCCATAGCCCTTCTACAGTTATTCCTTTCTCCTCTTCCTTACCCCTCTTGTCATCGTCACCCTCCACCACGACGACAGCTTTCTTCCCTTTACCTCTTTTTTTAGGGATAACTGTTTGGAATGGAGATTCTAGGAACTTGGGCTTCTTTATTTTTCTCTGGCTCTTTGCCCGTATCTCCTGAACAAATTCATTCAACGTTTCATCATCTTTAGCCTTCCTCCTCCTTTTCCTTCCCTTTTTCTTTTCTGCCTCTTCTGCCTCTTCCTCAGTCACTTTCTTTCCTTCACACTATATAAAGAGCACACATAATGAGTGTATGTCACAGAAACAGGATATACGCCACCGAAATAAAATAACTATCACAAATTCAGGAAATAAAGTAAATGTCACAGGCAAAACAGAAATATCACACATAATAGTCAAATGTCACATACAAATGGATAATGTCACAGGTAATACCCATTTGTCACACAATATAGTCATAGATACAAAGAACTATCACAGAAGATGAGCAAATACCACAATATAGATGTAAATATCACAGGAAACATGCACGTATCACATGAAATTATTACCTTCTCCTCAGTGCCTTCTACAGCTGCGTCATCCTTGACTTCCTCCATTGATGTGCCTTTATCTTCTTCTTTCTCTTCCTCATCCTTTCCCTCTAACTGAGGCTGCATAAATGTCAAAATAATAAATAAAGCTTTTACACAGAACGAAAGAGCATATGAAAAAGGAGAAATTTTTTGACCTCCTCATCCTTTATTTCTCTTCCTTCTTTCTGTTGAGCAAATTTTTTCTTAACATCGGCCTTAATGGCCATCGTATCAGCGCCAAGAGCAACAAGTGCTTGCTCGTATGCTTGATTCAACATTGACAGCTTGTCATAAGCTTCAGTCTACATTAACAATTACGTTTCAGTGAGCAAAGGTCACATATAAGAATGACACATAATTTTCATATTAACAAAGACACCTATCACAATAAACCGAAAATGTCACACGTAATACCCATTTATCACACAAAATAGGTAAAAGTCACATTCTACATGTAACCGATCACAAAATAGGTAAGTGTCACGTAATACCCATTTATCACATGAAATAAACATTAATCACATAAAACTATATTATCACTGTCAAAATCTAAACCATAATCACATAAGAATTAATTTTGTCTCACCAATGGATCAGCCGATTGACTCCCATCCTCTTTTTCAACTTTTTTAACTCTCTTGGCCTTCATTCGTGTAGGCTCTTGCTTTATCTCCTCATGGATATACCGCGAAACATCTCGCTCCGGTAAGATGTGGATTGCGGTCTCTGATTTCTTCATGATCGTTGCATACCGCAGTGAACCCACTTTCTTGCCTTCCAGAGTCCAGTTTGTCATCGGTGGTTTTGAATCGTTGACTATCGCTGGCTCTTTGATGTTTGTTATCTCATAGTTGTAGGCAATAAAAATTGCCTTAATCCCTGCACAGCAACTCGGAATGAGCAAAAGAGCTTAAGGGTCCATCTGAGTGAAGTTAGGTCCGCCTAAAGATTAAGTTCACCTGAATGCTTGACTTTACAAAATAGACAAAAGTGTCGATATCTCCCAAACCGGAAAGAATTTGGCAAAATGACCGGAGCAAACCGAACCCTGTGGGTCGGTTTGGTTGGCTCCGTCTCGTCGAGATAGTCGATTTTCATATATAATTCGTCCAATTCCGACATACGGTTTGAAAGTTACGACCCGTTCTTCGTAGCATATGAGGAAGGTCGCAAAGCTGCGAGGCTCCCCATTAAAAGAGGGGGTTCGCCCTGGCAGCGAGGCTCGACATTCAATCGAGGTTCGCCCAAGTAGCGAAACTCTCCATTCAGACGAGGTTCGCCAAGTAGCGAAGCCCTTCATTCAGACGAGGTTCGCCAAGTAGCGAAGCTCTTCATTCAGACGAGGTTCGCCAAGCAGTGAAGCTCTCCACTCAACCGAGGTTCGCCAAGCAGCGAAGCTCTTCATTCAGACGAGGTTCGCCAAGCAGTGAAGCTCTCCACTCAACCGAGGTTCACCTACAGCAGTGAATCTCGACATTAAATCGAGGCTAGACCAGTGCAAGCTTCAAAGCGAGACTTGCTCAAGAGGCGAGACTCGACCTCAATACGAGGTTCGCACGAGGAGCGGAGTTCGATCTCAACACGAGGTTCGCACGTGAAACGAAGCTCAACAGTCATATGATGAGGCTCGCCCACAACATCAAAGTTTGACGAGGCTCGCCCACAGCATCAACGTTTGACGAGGCTCGCCCACAACATCAAAGTTTGACGAGGCTCGCCACAACATCAAAGTTTGACGAGGCTCGCCACAACATCAAAGTTTGCCCACAACATCAAAGTTTGACGAGGCTCGCCACAACATCAAAGTTTGACGAGGCTCGCCACAACATCAAAGTTTGCCCACAACATCAACGCTTGACGAGGCTCGCCACAACATCAAAGTTTGACGAGGCTCGCCTACAACATCAAAGTTTGACGAGGCTCGCCCACAACATCAACGTTTGACGAGGCTCGCCCACAACATCAAAGTTTGACGAGGCTCGCCTACAACATCAAAGTTTGACGAGGCTCGCCCACAACATCAACGCTTGACGAGGCTCGCCTACAACATCAAAGTTTGACGAGGCTCGCCCACAACATCAACGCTTGACGAGGCTCGCCCACAACATCAACGCTTGACGAGGCTCGCCTACAACATCAAAGTTTGACGAGGCTCGCCCACAACATCAAAGTTTGACGAGGCTCGCCACAACATCAAAGTTTGCCCACAACATCAAAGTTTGACGAGGCTCGCCACAACATCAAAGTTTGCCCACAACATCAAAGTTTGCCCACAACATCAAAGTTTGACGAGGCTCGCCTACAACATCAAAGTTTGACGAGGCTCGCCCACAACATCAACGCTTGACGAGGCTCGCCTACAACATCAAAGTTTGCCCACAACATCAACGCTTGACGAGGCTCGCCACAACATCAAAGTTTGCCCACAACATCAAAGTTTGACGAGGCTCGCCCACAACATCAACGCTTGACGAGGCTCGCCTACAACATCAAAGTTTGACGAGGCTCGCCACAACATCAAAGTTTGCCCACAACATCAAAGTTTGCCCACAACATCAAAGTTTGACGAGGCTCGCCTACAACATCAAAGTTTGCCCACAACATCAAAGTTTGCCCACAACATCAAAGTTTGCCCACAACATCAACGCTTGACGAGGCTCGCCACAACATCAAAGTTTGCCCACAACATCAAAGTTTGCCCACAACATCAAAGTTTGACGAGGCTCGCCACAACATCAAAGTTTGCCCACAACATCAAAGTTTGACGAGGCTCGCCACAACATCAAAGTTTGACGAGGCTCGCCTACAACATCAAAGTTTGCCCACAACATCAAAGTTTGACGAGGCTCGCCACAACATCAAAGTTTGCCCACAACATCAAAGTTTGCCCACAACATCAAAGTTTGACGAGGCTCGCCACAACATCAAAGTTTGACGAGGCTTTTGGGAACTTTGGGAAAAAAAGCACTTGCGCAGAGAGAGATCAGAACCTCATCAAGAACTCTAGATCATTCACAGCCTTTGATCTGATCGTCAACGGAAGCAACCTCGACTTGAGCATCGAGTGAAGCATCCTCTCGCCACCAAGAACCCATACAAAGAGAAGTCAAATCAATCTTCTCTTCCTCTTAGAATCGAGAGAATTTGATTGTAACACATTCATTCAATCAATAAACATTTTTTCGACCCTACAATAGTACCACAACTTCAAAAAAAGCAACATTCAATCAATGAAGTCAGTATCATATATCACATATCAAGGACAAATTTCATATTTGGGGGTCAATTGTCACATATTGGGGTCAAATATCACATATAGAGGTCATATGTCATACATGTGGTTCAAATATCACATATGGGGATCAAATGTCACATATGGGAGTCAAATGTCACATATGAGGGTGAAATATCACATACGAGGGTCAAATGTCACACAACTGAAATGTCACACAACTGGGGTTCAAATGTCACATAGGGGGACACTAAATGTCACACATATGGGGTTCAACTATCACATATGGGGGGTTAAATGTCACAAATTACTTTCATATATCACAAGTGAAAGATAATTATCACATATAAGGAGAAAATGCAACATATGAAGTACAAATAGCACAAATAACTCACCGATAGCAAGGGAGCGCAGCCACTGATGTATGTCAGTTTATTTTTAGATATCTTCGCAGCTTTAAGAGAGTCCCACAATTCAGTGTAGATGAGGGTGGCTCATGGGAGATGATCAACTACATCTATCCCAGTCATATACTTCATCATATGCCGTGGTGCATTCATTCTAGCAGTGGGAGTCCATATCATTGTGAGCTGATAAAGGATTTGAAGCATAACAAAATCAAACAATCGATTTCTTTTTGAATCAACTAGTTTATCCAATAAGGCCTCAAGGTAATCTACCAGCCTTGTATGATTCTAGTTGCTTCTGTCAAGCACGTGTCGTTGCTTCTCGTTGAAGTACGTTCTCCATATCCTATTCTCCGTATCGCGATTTCCTTCCGGTTTCTCCCCTTCATCCTTGAATCGCGTATGTCTTTGCACCCAACCTAAATCAAATGTGTAGGCTTGATTATTCCCGGTTTGGCTATCCTTGAACATAAATTTTCCCGTAGCCAAATCTAGGTGATCAATTAGGAGCATGATCGTGGCTTTATCGGAAGGAATTGCCCCAAAACTAATATAGTTTTGGAAATTGAGGATCCATAGGCCTTCCAATGTTCAGGCCTCATTAGGTGGAACAATCGCTCCATAAATTCGCAATAACCACGTATGTTGCAGCATATCCTAATATCATTCTTCCTATAAAACACAACACACAACAAAAGACATAAGTTTATCTAGGGTTCTGTCACAGTAGATGAGCAAATATCACAATAAAGAATCCAATGTCACAATAAAGAATCAAATGTCACAAATTGGGTGTGGAGAGTGCATAACTTTTTAAAAATTGCTCCAAAATTAAATGAACATATCTAGGGTTCTGTCACAGTAGATGAGAAAATATCACAATAAAGAATCCAATGTCACAAGTTGGGGGGTGGGAAATGCATAACTTTTTCAAAATTGCTCCAAAATCAAATTAATAAATGTGGAGAATTTAGTTAATACTTACTTCTTAGCTGATTCAGATGTCTGAGATGATGAAGATGATGAATTTGCCATCATGTATTTTTATCAAATTTAGGGTTTGGTGTCGGTGAAGAGGGACTTGTCGATGAAGCACGACGGACCAAGACGAGCAGCGAGCTTGCGGTCGGATGTGGACTTTGTCGAGCGGCAGCGGCAGCGATCTTCTTCCGCCGTAGGGGAGAAGACGACGGACTCAAGACGAGATGAAATGTGCTCGAGGGTTCTCAACGAAGACGTTGTTTAGCGGAGGGTCCTCGTCGGCGGTTGGAGCTCTCGTCGGCGGTGGGCCAGACCTTGAGAGGAAGAGGGTTTCGAATTTAGTGGGCTGACGGTTTCGAGAATCACGCTCAGTTGGGATAGTTTTTTTCTTTATTTTAAGTGGGAAGGGTAATTTCGGAATAGACTATTTGGGAGTGGGTTTCTACAGTTTTTTGGGGGTTACTTGCTCTCAACTTTTGTATAAGGGCTGGGATGCATTGGTTATTTGGCTGGGGTGGGGGATGCATAGCCCAATTTTTTTTAGTTCCTCTATGCAAATTTCCCATAATAAAATCAGACAAAGTCGATTCCTTCACTATCAAAACAGAGAAAAATTCTCATAATTCTAGTTGTTAACGAGTAGGCACATTCAGTATCATCAGAATGACTAAATATCAACCCGCAAAGTCGGCATACCCGTAGCGGTGTAAAGTCCCGTTGTGCTCCGGTTGAGGGACGGTCTATAGCGGGCTACTCCCGTGTTCGAATCCCCCAGCAGGTAAAAAAAAAAACTCTCGGGTCAACGCTAGCCACGAAGCACGAGCGGGGAGTAGTCTCATCCATAATAAGGTGTGGGGATACCTCGTGGGAAACAAAAAAAAAGGGCCAAATATCAAAAAAAAGCCCTTAACTTCGACCGAATATAAGATAATCCCTTGAAACTTTCAAAAATATAGAAACCCCATTCCCCTAAGTTAGGGGTTATCAGAAAACCCCCTTTATAAGATTTCATCAGAAATGTACTCTATCAAGCTAAATATCAGAGAATCGTAATTTTTGCTTGTGTGAGTAGAATTAGGCCGGGGGATATTTTTACCAGTAAAAATTGCAGTTAACTCTGTTAGAGGGATTTTCTGACGAAATTTCAAACTTCAAGGGGTTTTCTGATAACCCCAAACTTAAATTTTTTTTTTAGCCATCAGAATTATATTATATATTGGCAAAAGGTTTTCAATAATTACAGTTTTTGAGTGGAGGGATGTGTGGCTATCTCCGCGTTCCGCTAATAAAAGTTTAAAGGAACAACACAAAAGAATATAAATGAACATGCCACAAACAAGAACTAAATCGTGGCGACAAAGAAAATGAAAAACAAAACACTAACAATGAGTTAATAATCATATATATTGACATTCAGTAATCATCTGAATGATAGTGTATTATTTAATTAGAATTTGAATCTACATTACTGGAATACCATTTTAAAGTATATCAAGACTTTAGAGTTGAGATACATATGCATCCAAAAATCTAAGGATCTGATTTAGCCTTTAAGCGAAAATTTAAATTTAAGTCTAATTTCTGAGCATGAACCAGATTAAGATGGAATTAAGATCTCACTGACCCGAAAATAAAAATCCGAAACGCAAGATATTTCATATGGAAGTAGCTTATTTAGATCAGGTTAAGACCTTATGTTAGACTGAATGAAAATTTGCCACGTACAATCGGGTTAATTAGATCAGTAAGTCACTATAGGTATCACTTAATTGGACGTTCATACATGTGTTTTAATTGCTTGGATAACTAGTCATATCATTAAATACTAATTGGACCTTAATTACTTCTAATGATTTCCATCAATTGACATAATGGATTTTGGTAATGTGACATGAAAAATAGTCTAGAGCATTTGATATAAGAGATTTCTTCATATGTTTAATGTCTTGATCACTTATGGAAATAAAAATTTATGATATATCAGACAACTTGTATTGAGTGATTATGTTGAATTTGGCATTGTTCATGAAAATATTAGTTTGGGACATATTGAGTAAGTTCTATTGCTTAAAATGATCGATAACCCAATTAGTATTTAATTACATGACCGATAATCAAAGCAATTAAAACATAGGTATGAAAAGTCCAACTAAGAGATAAAATACAATGATCAATAATCCAATTAACCAATACAAACATAACTCTATGTCTCCATCTCATATACCTTGCATCCATAGAATTTTAATCTCTGAGTGTATTATGGACTTCTTTGACTAGAAACTTCAATTTCTAAAGTCAATGTTGGATCTAGATCTGGTGCTACCACTGTCAGTTACACTTTTCTTTGAGCAAATTGCTAAGTTCAAACTTGGGTCAAATACTTGTTTTTGACCAAATTGCTAAGTTCACACTTGGATCAATTTATTCAAATTTGAGTCACTGATGTATACAAAACTGTATTTTTTATCCAAGACAAGTTAGTTGGAACCTAATATTTCTTTTATCATAATAAAAGTCTACGTAAAATTTTATTGCATTGACTTCATCTAGTTGACTTAAAATATGAGCTTATTATGGAGCCTCCCATGTTTAAAGGTTATAATTGGTGGAAGAAGGAAAAAAGAAAAAGAGAGAGAAAAGTCGGAGGATAAACACATAAAGAATAGATATATATAAACAAAGGACAAAGTATTCTAAAATTGTATTATCAGAAATCCTCAGTTGAATTATTATTTAAATTTATCATGCTGCAGCATAAAACCCCAAGTGTATAAGAGCAAGTGCAGTGAGCTCCCACCGCCCGCTCTCAACGCCCACGTGGCGGTGGGAGCTCATGCTTGCTCTCCAGCAAGCTCCCAAGGAGCTCTCTAACGCTGGCGTGGCACCCTTTGTGGGAGATTGTGCCACGGAGCTCCCAAGCGCTCCACAAATTTGTGGAGCGCTTGGGAGCTCCCATTTATTAAAAAAAATTATTTTTTTTCAAAAAAACCCCTATACTTAAACCCAGAATTCAGTACCCCATCGTTGTACAGTAAAAAATTAGCCGTTGTACAGTAAAAAATTAGCCGTTGTACAGTAAAAAATTAGCCGTTGAACAGTGAAAATTTAGCCGTTGTACAGTAAAAATTTTTCTATAAATTCTCAATTCACTACTCAAATCATTCCACACAACTCTCTCATAAAATAAACTCTATATTTTCCTATCAAATTACAAATCTCATGGATCCCTCCCAAAACTTTTATTCGCAACTCCTTAACGGTGAAGGATCGACCTTATACCCGCCGTTCTATACAGACATCGTAGAAGAAGGTCACCCCATCGAGTTCTCGCAATCGGCAACACAACAAGTGTCATCCCAAGAAACACAGACCACAAAGAAGAAGAAGGCTTACACGCGGTCCGAAAATTGGACTGTCCACGAGGATAAGCTTCTTGTGTCCGCTTGGCTGAACACGAGCCAAGACGCCATCCAAGGTACGGGGCAACACAAAGATAAGTTTTGGCACAGAGCTAATGACTACTTTATCCAATATTCCACCGATCCAACGAGCCGCACACCAAACCAAATGATGCATCGTTGGTCAACGATTCAACTGTCGGTCAACAAGTTCTGCGGGTGCGTTGCTCAGATTGAAGGAAGACAAAGATCTGGTACGGGAATTATTGACCAGGTAAATATTTAACTTATATATTTTTATGTAAACACCATAGCATGCAGTGAGAGGAATATATATGTTTAATTATGTTTATTTATTCTAAATTTAACTCTTGTGTAGACTGCAGAAGTAAAAGAATTATACCAATCTCTTTATGGTAAGTCATTCGTGTTTGACCATTGCTGGGTTGAGTTGCGTCATCATCAAAAGTGGATCCAACAAATGGAAACTTACAATAAGATTCGATCACAGCCGAGAAGAACCACAAACTCTGATTCCTCACCAAACAATTCCATGCCAGCGACCCCCATCGAGTTGAACACTGACTCGGATGATATTATAGCAAGGCCTGAAGGGAGGAAAGCGGCAAAGCTTAAGAGGAAACAAAAGTTGGAAAACTCTGAATCTTCTAAGTCCATCATGGGAGAGGCTTTCGCTTGGATGAAGCAAACCACCAATCAAAAAATAGAAATGAAACAGAAGAAACAAGATGACGATATCATGAAGATGGATCTCTCAACACTCAATTCAGTTCAACGACAATACTTTGAAATGCGTCAGGCAGAGATATTGGAGAGGTGGATGTCTAAGGGTTCTTCCTAATTATCATATATTATCTTGTATTAGATTTATGATTGTACTTGAAGTTGAAAATTTTCGCATTGAATGAAAACAACTACTTTGCTGAAAATGAAATTGGCGTAGTACAACAACTCAAACTTCTTTCTTTGAAATTACATTAGCCATAAAGAAACTTAATCCTCATCGATGGATCCCTTGGTACCCGAGATGCTCGATCAAATCATTCTTTAGTGATTTGTGTGTTTGTGTGTTCGATCGATGATGATTTTGGATAAACTCAGTTAAAGGCACCGTCTTCACATAAGAAGGTTCAACGACTGATATCGAATCAATAAAGTCGAAGTTGTTGTCCAATTGACAATCTCGTTCATCTTCAACGATCATGTTATGCATTATGATGCAAGCTATCATGATGTCTTTCAGCACACTAGGTTGCCAGAAACGTCCTGGTCCACGAACAATCGCAAATCGAGCTTGCAACACGCCAAAAGCTCGCTCAACATCTTTTCTTGCGCTCTCTTGTTGTTGAGCAAAGTACTTATGCTTGTTTCCTCGAGGTGCTGGAATAGTCTTCACTAATGTGGACCACTCTGGGTAAATCCCGTCGGCGAGATAGTATCCCATATTGTACTCGTGGCCATTGACAGTATAGTTGCACGGTGAAGCTCTTCCCTCCGCAAGTTGTGCGAAAACCGGTGAACGATGTAGAACATTGAGGTCATTATGAGACCCTGGTAGTCCAAAGAAGGCATGCCATATCCAAAGATCTTTGCTAGCTACGGCCTCCAAAATAATTGTAGGTTCATGAAAATGCCCAGTATACATACCTTGCCAGGCGGTTGGACAGTTCTTCCATGTCCAGTGCATGCAGTCGATGCTCCCAAGCATACCAGGAAAACCTCGTTGTGAACCTTCCTCAAGCAGGCGTGCAACGTCTTCATTGGTTGGTGAACGAAGGTATTCCTTACCAAAGATGTTGATAATCGATCGAACGAACCTCTTCACGCACTCAAGCGATGTACTTTTACCGATCCGAACATAGTCGTCAACGGAGTCAGCGGATGCTCCATATGCAAGCATCCGCATAGCTGCAGTAATCTTTTGAAGGCTAGATAGTCCCAACTGTCCAGCACCATTCCTCTTTTGGACGAAGTACTTGTCATGTTCGACGACTGCGTCGTGGATTCGAAGGAATAACAAACGGGTCATTCTGAATCTTCGACGAAAATAATGAAGAGGATAGGTTGGTGCGTCAGCAAAATAATCTTGGAACAATCGGTTGTGACCTTCCAATCGGTTTCGATGGAGCACGATACGTCTTTTGTGTTGAACTGAAGTTGAACCTTTCTCTTGTTCTTCTTCCTCGACGACCCTGTATAAGAAAGAATGTCTTCATCATTTCATCATCGCTAGAGCTAGATGAGCTAGACATTTTGTTTTGGGAGATGATGGGTTGAGGTGAGAAGGCATCAAATTTTATAGGAATCAGTCGGTTAACGATCAATGTTTGCGATACCTCGAACTTTGTGCCCAACCTCAAAGACCGCGGGTTACCTCGAAGACCGTGTGCATTCCCTCGAAGACCGTGGGTTACCTCGAAGACCGTGTGCGTTCGCTCAAAGACCGCGGGTTACCTCGAAGACCGTGGGTTACCTCGAAGACCGTGCGCTCCCTCGAAGGCCGTATCCAACGGTGAGAAATGAAATAAAAGATGTTTAAATATAATTGAAAGTAATGGGTAAAAAAATAAAAATAGAAGAAGGATTGTTTTGATATTGTTGGAGCTCCTAACTAGGAGCTTGTTGGAGCTCCATAAAATAAGGAGGGCCTCCCAAGACTTATTTTTTTAATTTTTTATTCCAAAATGCTTGGGAGCTCTTGAGAGCTTGCTGACCAGGACTCTCAACTGGGAGCTTGCTGGACTTGCTCTAAGTTTTGTTTGAACATAAAGGTAAATTTCACAAAGCCCTCAAAGAAGTCTGGCCCATTTTAAGAAAATCCAAAAAATTTTGGAAATATAACTTAACCAAGCACCCCCACAAACCCCCAAAAAAAAAAACCTTTTCAGCTAACCCCAAAATAGTTGAAGGTTATCTGAAAATAGATTCAGAAAATAAATAATTTCGAGTCTTTTTTGTCGAAAAACAATTTTCTATTTCTATAAGGGTAAAAGAGTCAAAGGTTTTTCTATCTGCAACAATAGAACTACAGGGAGTCTATATGCAATTGGGCGATATTACAGGGGGTTCTAGCTGCAATTAACTCCTAACACTGAAATGGAAAGCAACAAAGACTTTGTAGGTTACCTGAGATATCTGATCATGAAAACCATCAACTATCGTCCATTGTTACATCAATCTTCATTAATTCCTTGCCTCTCCTCTCATATGCTGCATTGTAGAATTCAGTAACAAACTCTTCATAGAACACAATTCACAATAGCAAGAGCAAAATGGCAGTTAAAGGAGGATATGAGAGACACTGCAAATTTTCTAGTAAGTACTTTGTATTGTGAAGGAATTTCGTATCAGCTACAAAACTTGACATGCTGTTTCTCACAATTTAACAGAAATTTGATTGAACAGCAATAACAAAACTGGGAGAACAACAAATGTGTTAGTTCTACAACAGTGACCATTGAGGGGTTAAAAAGAAAAAAAAAATCAATTTTTATAAATTGCATAAATCGCACCCAG
The DNA here is from genome assembly GCA_012295165.1 of Asparagus setaceus. NCBI lineage: Eukaryota > Viridiplantae > Streptophyta > Magnoliopsida > Asparagales > Asparagaceae > Asparagus > Asparagus setaceus. Next base: position 5,178,873 of record CM022704.1, on the reverse strand, counting down.
TTCACTCTCTCCTCTATGATCCAAAGGGCTCTTACAATGCCTCTGCAACTCCTCGAACCTCTTCAAATCAAAATCCTTCTTCTGATACAATTTCTTCTGTCTCTTTAGAAAAATCCGCGTAAGCAAATTTTGATAAGTTGGGTCCCTCGAAGTGATAAGGAAATAAAAGTAGCTGACAGTTGCACTAGCAGTTGTGCAAAAATACGTGATTGGTTCCATGACATCCCAAGAGAACTCCCAAAATGTGAGACGGAAAAAAAGACCACCTTGGAGTAATATTAGGCCTAGACCTGACCAGAGAACTTTGCGAACTTGTTTGTGTGCAAGCATATCGATCTCTTCCTTTTTCTTCTGTAGTTGTTTCAGTTCTTCTCTTCTTGGATCATCTTCGGATGTTAGTGCGAGAGGGACAGCTCTTGTTACGAGTTCTACCACCTGACAGAAAAAGGGGCTTCAAATTTTTAGATGCTGATGTCTTTCCAAGTAGAATGCATTAAATTAAATGTTCATTTCGAGAAGGAAAAAAAAATGAAAGTTGGCTGTTTAATACAAAATCAAATTAGTTCCTCTAACCTTGCCTCAGCTTATCATAACTAAAGAAAATTACTATAAGTTGCCATGTGCTCCGCTCGTGACAATTTTTGGACATTGTCGCCTATCTGCTAAATATAATTTATAGATTACACTTTTTGAGCATGACTATGTAAAATGTAAATAATGGCAGTTTAGATTTTCTTTTTTACTTAACTGCCATTTACGACAATTTCCAATAATTCAGGTGGTTTACTGTAATTTGAAAGTTCGGGAAGTTGCTACGATTTATAAAGTTCGGGGCTTTGTGCAAAAAATAAACCAAAGTTGATTGGCAAAAATATTGAATGTACAGTGTTGATTAGGGGTCCACACTTGGGTGGATTTGAGTGAGGGTTTTTTATTTATTTTGTTTCCTTGTGCTCGGTATGTTGCAGATGGAATTGTGTGGTGTGGCGAAGCTAATCGTAAAGTCACTGATTAATGTTTTCAACTGAATGCCTTCAGATGTCTTTGGCTATTTTATGTAAAACTATACTAAAAACATTCAAAGAAAGGTAAAGCTTATCTTAACGATCACAAAACTCTACATTGGAGATAGATTAAAATTTAGAAAATTAGCTCCTAATGCTCAGGAGAGAAGGATGCACATGAGAAACAAAAGTTGTAGCAGTTCCTGATGCTGAGAGAACTAAAGATAGGGTATCTGACAGTTTCGGGCAAAGAATACGAGGTTACAAATAAAGCTCAAGGTTTGTACCAAAAGCTGATGGCCAAGTTTCATATGACATTATAGATTAGGGATAATTTTGAATCTTTGACCCTTTGTCATGTTTGGAATCCTCAACCCTGATACCTTCAGCTGCTATATTTTCCTGGGTTTATGATAATTCCCATTAGTGGTTAAGCCGTTTGGGTATTATGTATATTTTCATATGTACTCATTCTGTACTGAATAGTTTGGATCAACACAGCTATAGAGAGGGAATGAGTAACTATTGATGTCTGTTCTACCCAATTAACAGACCAGCAAGAATTTAGCCATTCACATTGTTCAAATTCAGACTGATTTCAGACGAGATTTTATATACTTAAAATAGTGTTTCATGTGCACAAAAAAGTTTTCACTTGATTCAAAGGAAAAAAACAAACGATAGAATGGTAATGAGGATTGAATAACTTAGAATTTCTGTAAAATCTGAATTTACTTATATCTGGGATGCATTCTAATAAATCAGAGTCATATAGAAGCACACTGAAATAACACTAAACAGCTTATTTTGAACTATGACTTCCATATAAACTCCTTAGAGAGCTTAAAGACCAACAAAAGAAAAAAAAACAGAACTATTTCTCATGGAAAGGAATATTTCGTCTTTCAGGTTAAACATTCATAAGGTGACTTGGAAAAGCAAGCAAAAGAAGGAAGTTCGAAAGAACAGTATAAAAATAGACAAACAAAATTGTCAATGGAAAAAGAATGTCACCTAACAAAATGTATGCAGGTCCTAAATAAAGAATTTATATGATTTCTCAGAATTCTTTTAAAACTTCACTCTGGAAATTTCAGAACAGTTACATACCAGCGATTGCAGATTAATGTATTCAAAAGGTGATGTGCAATAGCAAGCGGGGGGGGGTGGTCTCAATGAATTAAAAAAGTCACTTGATTGTATAAAATTTTGAGGTCCAACATTATTTTAAAAAAAAGGAAGTCATCTAACAGAATGCATCTACTGAACAAAGAACCTATACAACCTCTCTGAATTTCGTGTTTCCCTCGGAATACTAGTTCAAACAAGACTTAATTCATGGTCCACAAAATTTGACCAGAACCAGTAACTTCAAATAACATTAATCAGTGCTGTTCAGTAAACAGCTTATTCTTCATCGGCATTTTAATAAGTAATGATCTTCATAGAATGACTAATAATAACAGGGATCATGTTCTCATGAGAATAGGACGCGAAATGCAATTATATAAGACTTACAGCCTCTGGAGTTTAGCCTAGAACTTGATAACCTTGTCAAGACGGCGATATAGGTGAGAAGTTTTGATCCTCGAATCATCGGTTAGCGTCTGTTTATTTCTTGTTGATTATATGAATAATTTGATGTATGGCATTTAGTCAATCCGAATGGCATAATCGTGAAGGTTATTCACCCTTTTGGCACAAAGTAAACAAGTGGAAATAACAACGGCGACTGACTACCAAGGAAAACTTAAGGGGAAGAGGGCAATCTAGTCACGAAAAGTACCTAGAAAGTTCTAAGAATCAATATCTCCAAAGTCAATTACAGATGGCCTAGCAAGATCAAACCTCATTATCATGAAAGTAAAGAATAAAGCAAAACCCCAGATGTCGAGTTTTTAATCTACAAGAGCCTGGTCTTTTCTCCTTTTCTCCTTTCCTCACCTTTACCAAAATTTCCTCTCAAACTTTTGACTAACAACAAGAAATCTCATCTCAAGATGAACTGATAGAAAAAACTTCACCAGCTTCAAGCTTGGGAATATGATTTGATAATTACCATCAAGCTTCATACATTGGAAATCTTCAATCTCGGCTTTATAAACTACCAATTTCTAACAGAGACAAAGAGGAAACCAGCCAAACTCCTTTTTTTCTCTTTAGGCTAAATCAGAATCAACATTAGGTTCTACCCATTATAACCCCATACAATCCAGCAACAGCCATCAAAAATTTCCCATCATCTAAAAATCTCAATCTCCCCAACTACAAACCAAGATCAAATCTTGATCCCTACCCATTAATACTCATCGCATAACTTTTGAAATCACCCATTAATTCTTAAAAATTTATATAAAAACACCAAGATTGACCTTCAACGTTCGAAATTTACCAATTTCTAACAGGCTGGAGAATGTCTCATAAAAAACCAAACTCAATTTCTAACAGGCAGAAAGAGGCAATAATCTAAAGTCATTCTTTTCTATTCTTTATCTGAATTATACTCTACATATTATAACCCAACAAAATCTAGCAACACCCATGTAAAATTTCCTACCAATCTTAAACAAACATAAAAGAGAACTCCAAAATCTAAATACCATCTACTCCAAATCAAGATCGAATTTTGATCCCTATCCATTAATCCTCATCCAAAAACAACAGAACCCATTTCAAATCTCCCACCAATTCATCAAAATCTTGCAACCACCCCAAATCCCAATTTCACCAACCCCAAATCAAGATCAAATTTTGATCCCTACCCATTAATCCTCATCCAAAAACAAACTCCAAAAAAATAAATTTCAAGATAAACCTCACCTTATCAGGATGAAGATAGACCTTGTCCCTAAACAAGAGCACGACCCCAGCATCATCCAAAACCCTAGCAAAAGCCGCAGCCTCCTCCTTCGTTCTCGCGACCCCTATCCCCTCACAAGCTTCTAGAAGCTCATTGTATCTGATCACCTCCCCGGTCTCCATGCTGAGCTTCCTTTTAAGCGACTCCACATTCACCAGCCTCATCAGCCTCTTCGCCTCGGCAAACGTCATTGGAGCGTTTTCAGAGCTCGAGTCCGGTGCTCCGCCTGATGGCGGCGTAGAGCAGAGGCGGTGGGCCCGGGGTCGGGTCGGGTGCTCCGCCGGGAGGCGGCGGGTGAGGTTAGCCGCGCGGGAGAGGAGGGAGCGCCACATTGATCGATGGAGTCTAGAGAGAGGGGAATGCGGGGGGTTTGGGCATTTAAAGCGTTTTGAGCGAACGGAACGGAACGGAACGGGGAGAGTTGGAAGCGTTCTACGGCGTTTTGAGAGGAATTGGTCTTTTTATGTCGACCGCCCACGCGGTGAGCTCATTATGAAAGCGACGCGGAGAGTACGGAATCTCGTACCAAGATTTCGTCTGCGGATATAAGACTTGCCTATATTAGTTATTCTCTTTTTAATCATCTATATACATTTTTTATTATTTTAGTGTAGGGACATTACGTTTAGTTAATAGGTTTTTTACATAAAAAACACATTAACTTTTAGTCAAATTGACGAATACCACCTTTTTTTTGACAAAAACCACTTGAATTTGCTGTTATCATTTCAATGTCACACCAATTTATGTTTTTTTTATCGTTACCACCTAAACTATTTTTTTGAGATACAGTTACCACCTAAACTTTTATAGGATAACTATGATTTTCATAAAATAGCAGGTGGTTCATGTCAAAAGTTTATAAAGGTAAGGTGATATACATATCAATTTGTATTTTGTAAAGATGATAACCATAAGAAATATAAAAGTACAGGTGGTAAAGAGATATAAAAGTTTAGGTGGTAACGGTAAAAAAAGTAGCTTGATGTGACATTGAAACGATAACAGCAATTTCAAGTTGTTTTTGTCAAAAAAAAAGTAGGTGGTATTCATCAATTTGACTAAAAGTTAAGGTATTTTTTATGTAAAAACCCTATTGGAGAGTTGCAATAAACCCCCATCAACTTTTTTATTACACTGAACCCCCTGAACTTTTGGGGAGTTGCACAAAACCCCATGAACTGTTTTATTTCACATGAAAATTTCTTATTTAATCTCCAAATTAGCATCATCAACTCTAACGTGTCATTGGTAAGCACAGGACAAAAAAAAGATGAATAAATTCTTCTCGGTCCCAAAAAAATAACATTTTATTGAAAAGGAAAATAGGTAATTTTTTAGGCTAAGGAGTTATTTTTATCTTATTTTTTGGGGAACATGTTTGCCATCTGAGATGTTAAAATCGATGGTGGTAATTTGGAGATTAAATGAGGAATTTTCATGTGAAATAAAACAGTTCATGAGGGTTATATGCAACTCCCTAAAAGTTCATGGGAGTTTAGTGCAATAAAAAAAGTTGATTGTGGTTTACTTCATTTCCCCAAAAGTTCATGGGAGTTTTCGTAATTAAAACCCTTATTAATATCTTGTCCAGAAAAAATAGTCGTAAATATGAACTAGCAAATGTGAAAATTAGGATAAAATTAGCCAAAATACTTCTAGGATTTGCAAGGTTCCTGAAATAAATCCTATTAGGATTTCAAATGTGATATTTTCATTCATTCGTTCAGTTTCTACAAACTAGACTGGATACACACACACACACAAAAGATAATTTTATATATTACTATCATAATAAGCATGTATGCGATTATTTTTATTGAAAGCTGGCGATAAATAAAAAGATTGATAATTATTTGATTGAAAATAAGTGACTAAAATATTGTTTTAGAGATATTTGAGGGTTTTCTTTCATTTCTGCAAACTGTAATAGATCTTTTACAGAATTATCATTATGATTATTATTTTCAATATAAACATTTGCTTCATCCCTCCTTTTAATTCTTTTTTTTTCCGAATGTTGTATATATTTTCCTACATGGGCATTAAAAGGATAGGATGATTATGAAAAGTCTCATATCCTATTAAAAAGGTAAATAATTTAGATATAGGCTAAATTATACTTAAATAATGCAAAGTTTCCCAGCTCGCCACTTATATACCATAAATTGTATTTTGTGGCGAGAAAAATACCCTAAGTTATTAAAATTTAGCACATTAGTTTCCTCGATGATGTAAGCGTGAAATTTTCATCTAAGTGTTTCCATATGATACTAACATGTTAATTTTATAACTTTCTAACAATTAATATTTATTTAATTTATCATTAAACATATCCCAACTTTATATTTAAAGTAGAATTAAGATAAGTTTGAAAAAGAATTATAGTTGATTTAATAGCAAATGTAACAAATATTAAGAGTTAAAAGCATAAAATTAGCATTAATTATCATAGAGAAACATTTAGGTAAAAATTTTCGCGTTTGCATGATCGATGGTACTAATGTGCCTATCTTTTAACAACTTATGTTTTTTTTCCCATCACAAAATACAATTTGTGGTATATAAGTGATAGAGCATGGGAAACTTCATGGTATTTAAATGCAACTTAACCTAAAAAAATTTCATGATTGGCTTGTTATTGACAATTAAAGCAACTTAGGTACCAGTATTGCATTATTAGTGCACGCATTGTAGAAGAAATTGTGTGACGCTATTAACAAGAGTTGATGCATGTTTGTGTTGCGTGTGGGAGAGTACGCAAAAAATGTGATAGATTTTAACAATACATTAAGATTTAAACTTTGTTGTGAGAACAATACATTAAGATTTAACAATACAAAAGCAAACGAATTAGATACTTTTGTATTTGGGTTCCACGTTCCTATTGCTCTTATTTATTTTTATTTTTGCTTATCTGCTTTACTTTTTTCTTTAGAGAAATAAATATAATCAATTGTTTGTCATCTTGTGATTCAAATCCTTGCAAAAACATTGTTAACTTATGAATGGGTGGAATTGGAACGTGGAGCATCTTTCTTTAAAAAGTTCCTTTAGTTTTTTTAAACAAAATATATCATGTTATTGTCTATCATTTAATATATAATTGTATGTTATGTGAATAGTAAAAGTAAATATAATTTATGGGGAAAAATTAAGGAGGTCTCAAAAGTTCGAGTTTAGCAATGTGAGGTTTAAATTTGTGAAAACGACATTCTAAAGTTTCAACTTCTACACACTTTGATAGCTTCTATGCCTTGCGTTAGAATTAGATCATTTTGACTATCACTATTATTTAATTCTAAAGTAAAACATTTAAAAATACCCATAGCATCCTATTATTATTCTTTCTTTTATTTATTTCTGATGTTCATTCGATTTCTCACTGATCCAAACGCAAACAATAGATCTGACAAGAAAAGATTTCTACACGATTACCAAGAATATTTGCCTTACAAAATTTAGAAAATTAATGGTCACAAAATGAATAGAATGTAGGTAGGGTGAAAAAGAATTGAAATTATCATTTCACGTTCTCATCGTTAATTCAGCAGTCATTGTTCAAAAATCATTTTCAGAGTGTTTTTAAAAAAAGCAAATTTAAACTCAAGGACAGTAAAATAAATAAATTGAGTGAAAATTTGAGGTGTCAAATTGAAAATAAGGCTCATAAAGTTGGACGAGAGCAATTGTGAACCAAGAGAGTCACCGTCGGCTTTGTCTCAAACCGTGTCGTGCACGTAAATTTGGAATATAGTTGTCAGAGCTACAGAAGTTTAACAAAGCTCATAAAGTTGGACCGAGTCATAAATAAAAGGCTCCAAAGGTGGGACTTAATGTTTGGTTCAAAGAATTAGGGTGGAAGCAAAAGCGGCATGTTTTACGTGTCCGAGCGATGAATTAAACAACTTATTTTGGCTGAGAAATTTTTGGAAAGATTCGGAAAATGTCAAAAGTGTACTTTTGGTAAAAGCGGTCAGAGTTTTCATGGAATTGGGTGGAAAGAACTTAAAATTAATAAAAAGTGGATTCTTTCTTTTTCTTGTTTGATTAGTCACATCAAATGGTCATTTTCTATTCCTCAAGTTTGATCCAAAGCAAGGAATTGTATTGATAGAGATTTTCATCTTTCATTTTTTGTATGAAACAAAGCAAAAAAAACATTTTCAAGGAAACACCCTTAAATGCTAAAAGGACGGGATTTACAGTGGATTCCTATTCCTTATTTTTTAGCAAAATAACCAAACAGGCCCTAAAGTTCATCTTAAGTTTTCCTATTCGCAAGGTATTAATTTAAAATTAATAGTGAAATATACATGATATATATAAGCTTTCTCTTTACTTCCTTTGTTTTTGCTAATTCATTAACTATATGATTTTTATTTATTTATTTATTTATTTATTTGATAATCCAGTCTGAAATCAAATTCAAGACCATAAAATCATATTGAAACCTCTCAATTGTTCAGATCATCCCGTGGATTTTCTAACGTGATTTGCTTTTATATTTGGATGCTATAAAATATTCTGGGACGCAAAGTTGGGCCCGGCGGGGCCGACTATCAGGTAGACAGCCTTATAGCCTGAAAATAAAGCCACGTTGAGCCCGATTTAGGCCCATTCTAGCTCCAGCAGCGAAGGAACCTCAATTAATTATAAAAGGTTTTTGTACATATACCCCTCACATATTTTATATTTGCAAATTTATCTTTCAAATCTTCGCATTTGAAAAATTGCCCCCAAATGCCCTCTTATTGGTTTTTCTACCCCTCAACTTAACAATGAACAATATTGATTTCTAAATAGAACAACGTCAAAAATTTTCCAATAATTTTCAATATGCTTATAGTATTTTTTTCGTTGTGAAACTAAAACTGTTAAGTAGGAGGGAGAGAAAAACTCAATATGAGAGAATTGGGGTAATTTTGCAAATATCAAGATTTGGGGCATAATTTTGCAAATATGAAAGATTTGAGAGGTATATATGCAAAACCTCTAATTATTATTAGAGGAGTAATATTAAATATTAGAGTTTTTTGTGGTTTGGAACCACCTTATTATTATGGCCAATTTACATAAACCACATTATATTTTTAATTTATACCTAAACTACCTACAAAGTTAGTTTTTCTTCCAATCAACCACATGATCTACCTACAAAGTTAGTTTTTTTTTTCCAATCAACCACCTGACTCCACTTAGCTGCAAAAATTTCTCTGAAACTCCAACAATACATTCACTTAATCTCAAGTGGAAAGCTTGCAGGGCATCAACAAGAAAGGTCTTGTGCTTTACATGTGCGATTAAGTGAGGATATTGTTAGGATTTTAGGACAGTTTTAGCAGCAAAGTGGGGTTAAGTGGTTGATTGGAAGGAAAACTAACTTTATAGATGGTTTAGATATAAATTGGAAATATAAGATGGTTTACATAAATTGACCCTAAATATAAGGTAATTTCTAGGAAAAACCCTAAATCTTATGATCTTACCTTAAATTTTTACCCTATTTGATTACCTTCATGAGAAACAATATAAATCCTAATACACATAACATTTATCCAAATTCGAAAATACTGGTAAACTCAGAAGCGAAAAAATTAACATAAATGATTGAAGGGAAATACGTGCTACTGAATGTACATCTGAGAAGGGTACCTGCAATCTATCCTCAAACAAATATAGAAAAACTTACAACATAGGAGTTTACAAACCCATGCAAACATGATTTCTTACCTGCATCAATCAATTATATAAACATTTTACATCATCCAATATATATGTAATTCTTAGACAAAACATTAGTAGAAGTCTTTGATGTATTGGTCAAATATCGTTAAGTTCTTAATGTTTGAAAGCTATCACTGGAGGTCACTGATGTTACCTCCATCATCAGTCTAGATCCTTTTTATAAAATTTTGTTAAATCTTACTAGCGGCGATGACATGACTCTGCCATATCACTGTCACATCAGCAAAAATTAGTGAAATTCCAAGTTCAATACAAACTTATAATTTTACTATTTTTTGGTTAATGTGGCAGTGATGTGGATAGACTTGTTTTTCACTAATTTTTTTTTACTGGCATAGTAGGGCCACATCATCGTCATGCCAGCAACATTTAGCATAAGTCTGTAAAAAGGACCAAGATTGGTGCCTAAGGTAATACTGGGACCCCCACTAATGACTTACAAACATTAAAGATACAAATGATGTTTAACCGACATATTAGGGGCCTCCACTGAACTTTTGCCTACTTTTTACACTCACCGTGTTCACTGTAATCCATATACTACAAAAACAACCTAGGAACTTCAATTCACATGATAACAAAAGAAACTTTATGGGACTTGAATGGACATGCAAATTTGTGAAGATTACTAATCCCCATGATAACTCCTTTCAAGATGTATGTTTCTCTTTGCTAAAAAGAGAGCATGATTAACATCGTCATCATCAATTCTCATCATCGAAAAAAGGAAGAGGATGGTAACATCTCTATTACTACATGTCAATAGTTTAAAATTCTAATAAGCTCAATGTTAATCTGATCATAATAATAAAATTAAGAAACCAACACATGAATGAATGTACAATAACTCAAGCTTACTTGACAAAAGGAAATAGAAGAAGGTAATGCTCATTAAACCTTAAGCCAAACTCCCTATCACAAATTATCACCTATGTCCTCTCAATCTAACATGGCTCTTTTTCTTTCATATTAAACAAAATGAAGACACTAACATTAGTGTAGATACCTTTTAAGTAAACATTATTGTTCATGTCTCTTTCTAGATATAGTTTTGATCATGCCCCTCAATATTTTCCTGAACCATACAACATTCATTACTGAAAGCATGGAAGGTCCAATGAGAAGACTGTAAAACCCCAAGGGAAATATTGTCTTCACCTGAAAAAATCCAAATAAATGACTCATATACCTTACAAATTTCATAAATTTCTCATAACATAGTTTTATGTGTTAAATTAACATACCATCTTATAAACTCAAATCAGATATCTCTAATGTAGAACATACCTGGTCAAAGTGAAGATACATATGGATGAAGAAGTAGATGAAGAGAATTATCCTCGCAACCTAAAATCAAATACACCATCAA